>QNGE01000269.1:198433-301510 GCA_008508345.1 Paragonimus westermani | reverse complement strand
TCATGGTTGTGTGTGGGCTGAGATACTGCCAGGACGCCCAGATCTAGACAGGAGAACGATTAGGGTTCTCAACCAAAGCCTTTGACTCAATAGCCTGTACCGCAAGGCAGCGGGTGGGTGGCGGTGTACCAGAGATGGTACGTTTTTCAAAAAGAGATGCCAACCATCTTCCAACCCCCAACCTGGAGGACCAGGAGACTGTGGTTTGTCAGATCTCTACCTGTTGGCCTGCCTGGTATGAGTAACTCTGTCCAGTTTAGCCCAAAAGGTCATTGAGATGCGCAAGCCATCACACCACGTCAAGGTCTAGTCTTAGCGTGGCGGAGCAGTGGTATACCCTCAAGTTACCCAATCCAAACTGTTCCCTATTGACGTAACAACTTGTAGGAAATTTCCCGCAAAGTACGTTATGACTATATTCACTCAGTAAACAGTGGTCAAAAAGTATGATTTCTTTTCACAGATTCGTCATGTTTGAACCATTGTTCGCATTTCAATAACTTATTAGTTCTCTCTTACTTATCCTGCTATCTTCATAATGAGCAAGCGATTGTCAGTGGATCTGAAGACACCGTCATTTAGATCACTTCGGTTTTCCATCTGGTAGCATATCGTTTTCTCCCGCACGCAAATAAAAGAGATGTTAGTGAACCGGGCAAGCCATGTTCGATTTGGCTTGACTCTACATTTGAGTCAATTGCAGATCACAGTCATTACATATAAACAAATGTTCGTTGGTAGTGGTACCTTTGAGGTGTTACAGGAAATTCGGGTCAATGGAGTTATTTCCCTAGGCTTACCTCAAAGAGAAAGTCAATTCGTACATGAAGAGAAAAATGCCTAACATCACTCAATTCGAGCATGCAGCGTGCATAACAATCTTTGTCTACCTTTAAGATCCATGCTAGTCAAACTAGGCCAGACATGAGTGATGCATCGATTTTGAAGTTCAATCATGTGAACATTTGACCCAACCCTACTCATCCCAAGTGTTTACCCCGGCATGTTCTACCTCCTCTAATTCTGACCGTTAATTGGACCTTGAACTTTGTTTTGTCGTGTCGATTTGAGAATTGTAAGAACAGCCAGCTACCGGTCATTCTACCTTGCTGGAATGGTGCGTGCATCACCTTCTTCGGAGCTCGGCTCATTCCATTGCTTTTGAACCTGTTGACTACTCGGAAGGACTCTGTTGGGTATGAATGTTATAGTATGTGATTACAGTTCATCTTTGGCCAGTTTGGCACCAAATTGTGATTCACTTCCCGGAAACGATCTGTTAATCGAAACTGTTGAGGTTGTCTACGTATTCTCTTTGACAATTCGTTCAATAGTACCGTGGCATTGCGATCCAATCGTTTTTCAGGAAGAGATGCCAACCATCTTCCAACCCCCAACCTGGAGGACCAGGAGACTGTAGTTTGTCAGACCTCTACCTGTTGGCCTGCCTGGTATGAGTAACTCTGTCCAGTTTAGCCCAAAAGGTCATTGAGATGCGCAAGCCATCACATCACGTCAAGGTCCAGTCTTATCAACAACAGCCACGCTGAACAATGAACGGTGGGGTACACACCCTGTCGACATACCGAGTAAATGTCTCAACTAGAGGAGACCGTGCATTTTCACTATCTCCGCTATCGGTCGCGAACTTGTACATTTCCCAAACATCACAAAATTGAAAAGGACTGGGGAGTGGAGGTCGGAAATCCCTGTCGAACCCCACTTGACGTGGAGAACACTCAAGGTGGGTGTCCATAAATGCCCATTCTGCGTCCACGGCGGGCATAGAACGACTTCAAAAAACTGACATGCTCCACTGGAGTTCCTCTACGATGGGAACAGTCCTAGGGTGCTCGTTGGGTAACCGAAAAGCGGCCAGAAAGTGCTCTTTACTAGCAGAAATACGAAACAAGCAACTTACACTACCAAAGACACTCCGAGCGTTGGCTGGGAGAAGGAGTGCCGATGTCTCAGTGCCCGCCGCAAGCTGGGAGTATGATAGACATACTTGCGGTAGGCCGGAAACTTGTGTGCTCTTCTCTTATTTGGTTCTCCTTTTGTCTTAGAATTCGCTCCACCATGAGGCTCTTGAGCAGGTTGGATGCGATACCGGCAATACTAATACCTCTGTGGTTGTCACACGACGTCCCAGAGCCTTTTTGGAAATGGGAATGGCTGTTGATGGACACCGGTCATGAGGCACCTCTTCAGCTTTTAATATGGAACTGGGGGGTATGGTCAGTTCAGACAGCTATCTTTCACCCTCATCTACGTAGGCTGTTCGCGGAAGAAGGTCTGCACCCAGGGTTGTAACACGTTTTAATAATTTAGGCTCCCAAGCCACTGGTTTCCGACAGAGTCGTTTGGAATGTCATGCTTGATCCCTCGGTCTCACTCATCCACAGCTAAATGGGTTGGCTTAGACCGGTTGAAATGCACCCTGAACCGCCCGATCCGACTGTCAAAATGCCGTAACAGGCCGTAAATTCCTGTGCCGTCGTTTTCACATATAGTCTCACTATCACCTTGCCGATGGCAAGTGCAACGACGAGTCAGGGCAAGTGACACTCTTTTTTCCCCTGATAGAAATGCCTTTTCTACGTCTCTGGCTTGCTCGCACTTCACGGCGGTCTTTGTCGCATTTGAGGTCAGGGGGATCAGCTGAATTTTTTCGCCAACTCAGCGGGAATCCACCGTCGTATACACTGTGCTCTGTTGGGATAGACCTTTCCACACAATGTTAGAATAGCTGTCGATATTTTTGTCCACTGCTCATCTGGATCACTCCAGAGCAGTTTTACTGTCAGTACCGTTGAGTAGACATTTCGTGTACTCTCGTCGCTCAATTTCCAACTCTACTTTTTATTTGCGAACTTATACTCTTTGATTAAACGATAAAACAAAGTGAGTGCGAATAATGGCGTCGTGTGAGTCAAGGTGATTGATTCAAAGTGAACGACATTCGTGAGTGGGGAGTGTCGCCGATATCTGACAGCAATACGATCAAGTTACATCCATGGTTAAGCTGAACAGGCGCGTTTTAGCCATTTTTTTTTGATGATGTGCTGATATGCGCTGTTCGGTAAACGAAGTCCGTAAGATACACATAACAGTAACAGTCGGTCGCCATTATTAGTGCGTCGTACGGAGGCACCGAACACACTAGTCAACCGCTTCTCGTCTAGAGCAAGACAAATAAGTTGCCCGTTCATATCAGCAGCAAGCACAGTGATGCCCGAATGCTTAGTTTGTCTCAGAGGGTCAAGGAGGGCATCATAGAAAGCGTTATTGACAACACTTGGACAACTTTCTGTTAGAGCATATGCAGATAGGACAAATAAACAACGTCTTTCTGTTTCATATGGATAGCATTTGGCTGAATTGCCAAGTTCGACGAATATAGACGACCATTCAGTGGGGTCCAATCAGCCAGGTTCTGTTCTGCCTTAAAAATGAGTGTAACCTCCCTCCAGCCTGACCGTTATACCTGGCTTCATCTTCGTCATCACAACTGCCGTGAGCCTTACCAGAAGATACTGTTTTTCGGACTGCTGCTCACCTCGAAGAAGTTGTTGAAAGAGTTGGTGTAATAATGATAAGAAGTGAGTAAGCTTAAGAATGAGGAATGATATAAATACAGACACGCCATTGACTGTGGTAAACTGCCATCTCGGGTAACGTTTCTAACCGGCTTCATCGTCATTGTTTCCTAAAAAAAAACCTCTGACCCATGGCATTATCCAAAGCTAAATTCAGATGAAGAGCAATGCTACGACCGTGAAGGCGCGTTTTGGCGGACAGCGCACATCCATTCCAGGATTCGAGATTGTGCTCATCAACGCATCCCGCTGACTTGTGTGTCGAAGAGTACGGACGTTAAAGTTGACATTTCTACCAGTTGTCTTGGCTTGAAGCAAGAGTATTTAGTAACAAAAGAAGAGGACGAACATGAGTGAATTGGTCTGCGAGAACAACAGTAATCTCTAATACTTTCCGGTCGTTTATGCCGTGGAAGAGAGTATACCCTAGGGACCCCACCTCGAGTCTCTGCCTCAAAAGTCTGACGTGCGAGGCGACAGGAGATGGAGTTTTCTTGGAATACCCTACCCGATGCCAATCATACAATGCCTGATTCAACTGGTAATGGAAGGTTTGCCCAGCTCAAGGGCGCAGTGAATAAGGCAGTGTCGTCAGATTCCGATCACTGCTGCGCGTGGTTGATGTATTTTAAGTCATTTCAGGCTTTTAAATGATATCAAGAGTTTTTCGATCGTACTGGATGATAAACCGGTGGTTGCGGCTAACCAATAGGCAGTCGGAATGTTCTTTGTTTGAGGGTAACTTTCCTAACCCCATCCCTCCTTAATTGGAATGCAGAATTGCTGCAGCTGTTAAAAAATACTTCTACTGTATGCTCATCAAGTCGCGTCTCACTACCTAGGTAGTCCTACGCGGTTAGTAGTGCGATATACATCTTTTCGTCTGATTGTTTCCCCTTCGGTCTGTGACCTGGGAAGATCAATCGATGGAATGCACGGGCCTGACCACTAGGTCGGGGTGGCAGAATTGGTTATGGAGGCCACTGCTGGCGTTAGTTTGCTTTACCTCATGGGGGTCATTTGCAATAATAGTGGGTGGTCCGTTCACAGAGCGCTCACGTAATTCAGCTTTGTGTTCATGTTCATGAGAATTGAAAATGTTCAGGCCTGAAAAGTTTCAGTATGTGCTTCTTCATTCCCAACTATGTCGAATGTATTATGAGGTCGTTATTTAAACGCGAGTAAGTAGACTGCATGAACGTAAACCGAAATTAAACAGCCTCAACGATGCGAATGCAGACGAGTTTCAACTGCCAGGAGCGTTGTGAGATGAAGAAAATCGACCATCCCCAACCTATTTTCAACGATGGGTTCATTATACCAAATGTATGCACTGCTGTAATCATATGTAACTTGTTTCTGGAAACTCCACCTTTTATCCGCACTTACAACTTTGACTGGCTGGTCTGCATAAAACACAATGCCGCCTTTTATCCATCATCAAAAATATGACACTGTTGTCGTATCATTTTTACACTATTCTGTAAGAAACTTATCGACTGTACAAAGAGGGCTTATATCAATCAGTTGCGGAAGTCACGCACGAGGCACGGTGAAAAACCATTTCCGTTGGATCCCAGTAAGTACGTGCTGAACTGTTCTTCAGTACAGTTGGATTCGTTGCGACCAAAAGCGTTGGCTTTAGGTGTTGATTATAAAATACCATCACATAAGGCTGATCGTATTCGTACTGAGGCCCAGTTTGAGAATCTTATTGATCAGTTATCTGATCTTCGATCAACTAATGCTGACAACCTAGGTCGGTTAAAGACTAAGTTCACTGATACAGCTTATGGGTTTATAAGAACTCCAACTGACAGCCAGTGTGCTATCACGAGACAACGCCTGCAATCACTAAGGGAACCTAAGTAAAAAAAACGTAATCATACTTAAGCCTGACAAGGGATCTGGACGGTCATTTTAGGCAAAGGTACGTATATACAGATGTTATCAATATTGGATGGCCAAACGAAGTTTCGACGAATAGGGAGAATGAACAATTTTACCTAAATGGAGAACCGCGTAGGACGACATCTTTAGCTGCTCCTGCAGTTGCGGATTATTGATGAAGTAACATAAATCTCTTAAGCCGTGTGAATTGTCAACACCTTGACTTTATAGCCTACCGAAAACACAAAAGTCTGGGATGCCGCCTGGGCTAATTTTGGCAGTGACAAACTCCCCTTACCATAAATTGGCACGCTGACCAATCCCTATTCTAACCCCAGTACAACGAAAATTCCAGACACTCCGTTAAAGATTCTTTTGAATTGATCAGTGACCTGGACAGAATCAACTGGATGCGCTCTGTAGACGTTCAGTCACTGTTCACAAATGTTCCGCTGCATGAAACGATTGACCACATTTGTGAAGGCGTTGAAATAAATCACATTTCGTTTCCGCCTCCTACCGAAATATTGAAGGGAATTTTCCTGCTTTGCACTGAGAATATCAGTCTTCGTTTTCTCGAACAGTCCTATCGTCCAACAAACGGAGTAGTCATGAGAAATCCAATAGGTCCCGTACTAAAAATGAGCAACAGCTACGGAGATAGGATGCCTGTCATATTACAAGCGTAAAGTCGACGACACATCAATATTCAGTCGATCTGAACAGATGATGGACAACCTAGTACAACATCTAAATGGCTGTCAACCTATTCTGAAGGTTACTTGTGAATTTGGGGTCAACAATTGCTTGTCATTGCTAGATATCCTCATAAGTCGTCAGGAAGATGGCTCGGTTAGAAGAACTGTCTGTAGGAAATCCACGTGGTCCGGTCAATACCTAAACTTCAGCTGTTTCACACCGGTCCGACATAAACGAACACTAGTGAATACTCTGCTCACACGAGCAAGGTGAATCGGTATGCACGACAGCCTTGTGGACGAACTAGGTCTGATTACGTCTGTCCTACAATCAAATGGTTACCCCTGAAGGTTCATGGATAAGCACAGCAGACAAAGAATACCACCCGAATGGGTGGTCACTGTAGAGAAGACTAAGGTCTGCATAGAGCTGCCTTCTAAGCGTTCAGTGCAGCTGAACTCCGTGTAATTGATGGGAATAAGTAATTACCAGTGCATTCAATCAAGAGAGATCAGCCTATCTGTGCCACATCACATTGTGTTTATCAATTTGTGTGTAACTGCAGCGAAAGTTACATGGGTAGAACCGAGAGACGCTTGAACTCCAGAATGAAGGGACATTTACGTAAATGAGTGCACAAGTCTGTGTTACCGGAGAATGGCAGTGTTGCTGAAGCGCGTAAACAGCCAGCTTCCCCAGTCGTCAAACGCATCCTGACCACTGTTCAAGCTATCGATTCATCGTGTGCATTCAGAATCCAGTTACGTCATTTTAACCCGAGATGATTACGGTTTGCTGAAGCAATTGCCATCAATCGACTCAAATCAGGTCTCTGTGTTCAGAAACAATTGTTCATGAACCTGACCTTTCCCTGGGCTTGATGATCTATGCTAACGCGCTTATTAATTATCCATCCCTCTGATTGTTTGCTATAAATAAAACCACCCACGTAATTGTAAATTTGGTACTTATGAGTTAATACGAAATGCTTGCATCTCCCGGTTTTCGTCTTTTAACTGCTTTGTTCAAACTGTCTGAGGGAATCAATTGTTTCAAATGCACAACTTGTTGCTGTTTTCTTCGCAATATGTTTTCACTTCGCCCTAAGTTGGTTGAGTCTGGTTATCGGATGTTTTACGAACAACCACCTACGTTTTCCTTTCACCTCTTTGTAAACAGGGGCAGTTATGCAACGTGTGTTTAAACATCAGTGTGAATTTGTGTGCTGTTGGTGATTATGAGGATGGTACGTGCAGCCTGAGCGGGTGAATGAACTAAAGGTGACGAATCCATCGAAACGTGGCCGCCTCAGCAGAAATAAGTATATTGTCTGTCGCAAGAAGGTATCACTCTTTCCAAATGTTTGAGGTCGATAAGAACAGAATCCGTTTTTTCTCACTTTTGTTACATGTGGTGTGTATTTTGTGTTGTTCATCTGGATGGAATAATGTGAAGTTTTATGTCTGGACTCTCTGGAGATGGGGAATTTTATCATCGCCAGGATCTTTATGTAAGCTGCATGATCTTAGTTCTCTGTATACCACTGGTCCCAAGGCATCTACCTCAATATCTTTCCATGTTGTTTCACTTTCATTAACTAATTGTAGAGATAACTCGGTTTCAGGAAATCACGCTAGAACTCCGATCAATAGGGCCGCATCGATTTTGTATGTACGGTTTGGCAGCTTGGCAACAATATACCGATGTCCATTTTTATAACTAGAGGAATCTTATTTTTCATGTGTTATTCCGTTGAACGGCAAATGTCATTTGCTATCTTGCTAAATTACAGTGATTACTTGGGTCGTTTCAATTTCCTACCCAGATGGCTATTATTGAATCCCAAAGGACTCTCACTTATGTACATGCTTAGATTAAGCTATCATTTTCTCAGGCATAACTTTTTCCCTATGAAGGCAGTAACTTACAGTCACTGTTCAATAGTTTGTCACTGTTCTTATGGATATTACTGGTGTTCTCCTTCACGCTTAATTCGTTCACAGCGGCTGTGAGCATGATCAGAAAGTGCTGTGACTCGAGTTGCCACTCATTCCAACGGTGATGTGGGATACTTTAAAAGAACGTTTTTCGTCGAGACCAAATAACAATGAGTAAAACCAAAGGTAAACCAAGAAAACTTTGAGTATTTTGGACGCAAGCACATTGTCGACTACTACACGTTGCCGTCTCGGACCGTTGATTTGGGTGATCCCAAATCCCAACCGAACATGCAACATCTATTCACTTGGTGTAACGTTACTTTCACGATCCGTGCTTAACCGTCTGGCGGTCTTACTCAAGTGTTGATGCTCTCAATAGTTAATAACCGGTGCCATAAATGCTCGATTGACACACGTGACCAGACCACTGCAGACTGTGTAACCGGATTACTCGAGCAGTTGGTCGTCTTTCCAGAGCGAATCAGGATACGCCCTGACGAACGGTTATTTTGTGACAACCGCAGGCTGTGATTGAAAAAACGGCCACACTTTCTACCCGTTGATGGACATGACATTCTCATTTTTCTTTCCTTTCTGGTACTCCACGCCCAACTTTAGCATTACTGTCCTCCTCATCCGACGCAACCAGTATTATGAGGACATCTTCATGATCAGTTACAACAGATCGTCTTTTGCAAACGCGGATCAAAACTGGGTGTGTGTTTGTCCGTTTACTTGCACGTGACTGCCCTGCATGGTCTTTAGACCATGGCCTAAGGCACTTCAGAATAAATAACCTAACCATCAACGATTATTTGACCTGCCTGAACCCAGGCATCTTTATGCTTCTATCTCCAATGCATTCCAGTAGTCGCCTGTTCCCAAAAAACAAACTATACTCGGGCTAAAACGCATGCAGCGATCTGGATTTGGGGTTGACCACGTCAACACTTTCCTATATATCACAGGTGTTCGATTGGTCGGCCCGATAATCCATGTTTTTTTTCCAAAACACAGGCAAAAACATCTGTTGTGATATTTCAGCTAGATTTGTTTCTCGTTGCGTTGAACGCAAACCCTTAGAGTGTTTATGTGTAGCGGTCAGCTTCGATTGTTCGTGTTTCCCTGGTGAGGTATCTTTACTTAGGGCTAAATTCAAAGAAACTGACAATATCTAATTAGTAACCCCACCATTTATTTAAACGACTAGTGCAACGCATTCCTCCAATACGCAACTTTTACTCTAGTTTTCGTTCCACCAAGTTTCATCAATACGAATTTTGTATAAATGTAAATGCAGATAAAACCCTCATATATGTCATCTTTTGGTGACAAGTTCACCAATGTACTGTGACTTTAGTTGCACACTATAGCCAAGTTTATCAGGGAAAAATGAATTTGCGCGAATTCCATTCGTCCCCCAGTTACGAGCAAAATCACACCATTTTCACTACCAGTAAACTAGATTGTCACACAAACTCCATTTTGTCTCGCACAGGTCTAATTGGTTTCGTCGTTCTTTGGCTTTATTGACGCATCATCTGTACGACGTTCCACGAAAACGTTGAACCTGTGATCCCAACTAGTCAACGCAAGATTGGATCGCAATGCCACGGTACTATTGAACGAATTGTCAAAGAGAATACGTAGACAACCTCAACAGTTTCGATTAACAGATCGTTTCCGGGAAGTGAATCACAATTTGGTGCCAAACTGGCCAAAGATGAACTGTAATCACATACTATAACATTCATACCCAACAGAGTCCTTCCGAGTAGTCAACAGGTTCAAAAGCAATGGAATGAGCCGAGCTCCGAAGAAGGTGATGCACGCACCATTCCAGCAAGGTAGAATGACCGGTAGCTGGCTGTTCTTACAATTCTCAAATCGACACGACAAAACAAAGTTCAAGGTCCAATTAACGGTCAGAATTAGAGGAGGTAGAACATGCCGGGGTAAACACTTGGGATGAGTTGGGTTGGGTCAAACTTTCACACGATTGAACCTCAAGAATATAATAAGACCAAAGTATGCTCATAAGAAGACAGTTCAACACCGCTCCGGTTCCCAGGCTGGCTGGCTACCAGGTCAGCCGACCTCAAACCCAAAGCACATCGTGCTTAGTGCGCGACACAACCCAAAGAACCACAGTGTAGTGAAGGCCGTTTTCCGTGAATTCCACTGTTTGAGCTCTTCCAGTGTCCGGCATTGAAGGGCACGTTTAGGCACAAATCATCTTCCGTGTCTCACGCCTTGCACCCTCAATGTGGACTAGGTTCCGACTGAATTCATTCTGACCACACCACTCATTCTTTCAGAAGATACAGACGCCTAATATCTGGCTCTATTTCACCGGACTTCATCTTCACTACAGCAATTCTCGCCGAACCGTCTTCGTCGGTATCACAATTAAGTACCACGGAACGTCTCTCGGCTGGAAATTGTGTTCTTTGCTCACCCACTTCCACCACGTTTGTAGGGTAGGGAGGTTCCGTTTCGTTTAATGACTCCGAAAGAGCCCAGCCAAATAGTTAGCTTGCACACACTTTTGTGTGAACAGTTCTACGGTCGCCTCATTGAAACAAGTTCCATGATTACCTTGGAGAAGCTAAATATCATTAGGCGATAATGCCAACCCGTCTCGAATGTCAGACGTAACGGGTATGAATGACTTGTCATTTAATATTCTTCCCACTTAGGCAAGGAGAGTACATGGGGTCTCGCCATCAGGAGTTTGTTTAACACAAATCGACCCAAGGGTGCACAGCACCGACCGTATAAGTCGCTTCCACGCACCTCCCTGATGGCTGGCATATGGTGGATTATGTCATAGGATATACCTTTGTAGTAGTTGACTGTTGATAGATTCATGATCTAACCTACTCGTCCATTGATTGGTTTGTTTGCCCACAGCGGTAAAGTTGGATCCGTTGTTGGAATAAATGTTGGTAAGGCAACCTGATCGCCAGATGAAACGCATCAAAACCATAAGTAATGAACCCGCACTCATGGAATTTACGACCTCGAGGTGGACAGCTGTTGATTGAATGCTGGTTAAAACAAACACACCTCCCTGCCCCTACCCTTCTTCACACTGATTGGGACAAAAAGTCCAGACCATCGTTGATAAACGGGTGCCAACTCACTTCTATTCGTATGTGCGGTAAGGGAGCCATCAATTGTTTGCCTACAATGACGCTCAGAGGACGAAAGTGAGACTACATTCCGATGACGCATTTGACAGTGGATGCATCCTGAATAATCCAAAAGCAGTGCTTGATTGACGAAAGGACATGCGACACGCCACGCTGTCCCTCAAACATGATGTCGGTTGGTAATCCAGTCTGTCACGTGATGGCGTTTGGAAATTACTATTGAACATTTCCGCTGAAAACCCACACTAACCAAGATTGGTGGTTGCCCACTCACCCATATTACCCCCATCAATCAGAGTGGGGTTTGACTTGCGAATCGGAATTCCATTTGATATCTGAGCTGTTTATCCAGACTTTTGCAAACTCATCAATACGGACAATTTGAAAAGCAGTCTCTTTGAACCAGACAAGTATCATTTCTCAGCAAGCTGAATTTTGTCCACTTTCCATCGACGTCTGTTAACCGTAACACCTGTCTGTCGATGATGTATAAAAAGCCAGTGTGACCTGAGTCTGCACAGCTAGGCCATGGCATTCAGAAGCTTATGCTGTCTCGAAAACCCGATCACCCAAGGCGGAGATCTAGTCTACTGTAATCACGTTCCCCTGCGCCAACGGTCGCCTCATCTATACTCCAACGGGTTCATTTACGGTAGAAAACGTTTTAGGCTAAGCCACAGCCAGTCGTGTTTGAAACACAGGACCTGACAACCAGGCTCATACCTCCGTGGTTGTGCATCCCGCGAGGAGCGCTATCTGCTGGATTGTCTTCCGGCCTCATATGTCACCACTGATCGGGTGATGTCGAATTGTGTATAGTGGTTATTTGATTTTTAACGACCGTACTAAACCTAGTAGACATTAGTACTATAGTAAAGAACAATCATGGAGTCTGCCGAGAAACGTACACGTTTGAACGTTGGTCCCAAATTAGTGATCGAAAGTCCTTAAAAATGAACCGCCAGTACAGCAGCAACCAATTCCAGTCGGAGTATAAGAATAGCTTTCAATGGAGCTACTCTATATTTGACGAACAATAGTGATGAACACCATTCCCTTCTTGCCGTGCAGAAGCAAACATAAGCCACGGAGCCGTAAGCACCTTTCAATACATCACAAAAGATGTGTAATTTCACGCTCTCAGGTCGAATACAGCAGGGAACATGCACATCACTTAGACTGCGCAAATCATTGCCATTCTTTTCACCAGGATGAACGGGTTCGTGCCAACCTTTTCACCGCAGTGCTTGTAGTAAGGAGTAGAAAGTAAATGGGCATGATAACAGGTCTCTTCTAAGAACTGGTTTATCTGGTAGGGATAAACTCAGCACAAAACAATCACCACCACAGACAGTATTTCACCAGTGTGAACCACTGATGTCTAACTGCCACACAGCCATGAAGAAGGAAAAACAAACCCTGCAGAAGAAGAGAGAAGAAAACAGCAAGGGTATGGGAAAGGACCTAACTACCAAGGATAGCTGCCTCCACACTCAAACGTTCAACATCAAAGTGCCTACATTTAATAAACAAACAACCGAGCTGCTAGTGAAAGTAAAGCGTCGTCAGCAAGACAGCTTCATGGCGTTCATTGCCACGTGTTTCCAAATACACTCACCTCACAGATAACTCGGTCAAACAACGCCAACATTTACACCAGTGAGCTCGGCCAGCCTCATCTCACCTAACGTCTCAAGCCACCGACTATGTGAGTCGCGAAGGCCCCAGCCCGAGTGACGAACCTGATGTACAGTGACCAACCTTTTCGTGAATCACATAATTTCTCTGCACCAGGCCATCATCTGCCTATTTCGCACCTTACCCCATTCGCCCGCAGTGATCGAGATGGCAGACGAATAGCTGGCATCCTCAGTACGTGACCTAACTATCTAAACCTGTACAAACGTAAGGACTGAACAAAAAAAACTCGTCTGACAACCACTACCGAATACCCGCTTCCTAACCTCCTCAGTGCTTACTCGCTGGTGCCACCTGATACGAGCTAACGAACGCAGACACTCGTGGTCAAATGTCTGAAGACGGTTCACGTCTTCTACCCTGAGAGTATAGGTTCCCTGACCCTTAAGCATCAGAGACATAGATCGGTCGTCACAGGTGCCCCATATTCACTAACACCGCCCAAACCTTAGAGATACGCGCTCATGCAGCTTCCCTCGTACACAAACCGCNCCTCCGCCGCTCATGCAGCTTCCCTCGTACACAAACCGCTCAACAACCTCGATGACTACTTCACTATCCAACGCCAAACCTACGCAATCATAGCAATCTTGCAGAACCATTTTGCACTTTGAGGCTGCGAAGCGCATTTCGAAGTACTTAGCAGAAAGCGAAGTAGCGTTTAGCATTGATTGTGCTGCTCGGAAGATGTCACTACAACACGTTACCGTCAACATACTCAAGGTCAGTCAGTCTTCCACCAGGTGGGAGGTCCACACCGGTATCCTGTGGGTTCCCGAGACAATTCTCCATTAGTTCGTCCATCGCATAATAAAACAAAATGGTAAAAATAGACAGCTCTGACGTACGCCACTCCTGGTGCTAAAGTATAGGAATAAAGTACTGACAATATGTTCATGTTTAAGCGACTCTAAACGTGTAGGTCTACCCACCAAACCGAACGCACAGCGATTGTTAACTGGTGGTACACATGACGCTGCTCCAGAATTTGACGAGAAATAAAAATGTTACCTGTACATCCCCACCCAGCGCGAAACCCTACCTGCTCTTTCCTAACGTCTGTCTTTCGAGTTGCAGTGAGTCGACGGAGTCGAGTGTATGCGAGAACCCTATAAATGACTGGTCAAACTAATTGCCCTATTGTTTTCGCAGGAGCCCCTGACATCTTTCCTGAACATAGGAACTATTGTCGAGTCACCCCAGCGTGGAGGGGTGGTCTCCGTCGTCTACACAAGTTGAAACAACTGAGTCAAGGCCTCTACTAACGCCTCCTCACCTCCTGTGAAAAGTGCTAGCACGAGGTTATCCGGGCCAGCAGCCCTAATACGTTCGACAGCCGAGATGTAATTGCGCACCTCAGTATCAGTGAATGGTTCAAAATCTATTGACCAGGGTGTTACATTACAAGTTTGTGGCGACAACACAGTAGAAGCAGGAGGCCAGGCGTATTGGACTTCAGTGATTCACCGACTGCTCCAACCTTCTGGACCTATTGTAGGTGGTGTGTCATCTGTCTAGCTGATAGCCTCAGTGACAGACGGTCGCCTGGAACCAGTGGCACGGATGAACTTGGAGAGTGCCGATGTTTTCTGAATCAAAAGCGGCCTCCATTTCCTCAACTTTTTCCACTAACCAAGCCTTGCGATCGGTATTTAGGCTACGTTCCAGTTTCCTACGGATATCTTCTTGACTTGTTATGTGAACCATCAGTAGGAATGCTCCGTCTGGCTTCTAACGACTCCAGGGATTTCTCCGAGATCCAACGTCTGCTCAAACCATGTACCCCGTGGCTCATGCCACATTACCTGACCTGCTTCATGAATGGCCTGTGACATCGCGATTCAGCAGCTGTTAGGATCCCAGAAATGAAAACTACCAAGACAGCTTTTCAAGCTGATTTGGTACTTATGCTGTACTGATGGTAAAGTCAGTATTTCTACAACCATTCGTTGCTGTCGGTGGGGTCGTTGCCCAGCCAAAGTAGGAACGAAACGACAGTGTACCAACGGATGGTCCGAATTCAGGTAGGTGTTCCAGCAAGAACGTCAGTGTAAAATGGAGCTCCACCATCTGTCACTAATAGCTATGTAGTCTATGTGAGACCGGGTCATGTTTGGAGTAGTTGGGCGCCAAGTGAAGCAATGACGTGCACAAAGCAGTCGTTTTCTGAATCCTACTGAACATCCAGGGTACTCCCAAGCGGTGAGGGTTCGACCGGAATTCCACGCAAACTTTCGGCGCGCTCTGTCGGAAGTGATTGCTTCCAACACTTATCTGCTGTTCGAGACCCACATCTTCAACCGTAAAACAGCTTTCCGAAAGAAACCACAGACTTGTTTTACGAACCGTTTGGTAACATCGGGAACTTGCAGTGACATGAGGCAGTCGTCGACCTAGAAACCATCCTTCATTGCTCTCTTCGTTGCGTCGTCAAAAGGGTGTCCGTACTCGTCCGCTGTTTGTCGTAGGGCGAAGTTGGCGCAGAACTTGGTGGATTTAGCTCCGAATGGATGCGCTCTCATCTGATAGTGTTGGGTGCGCGCCCAACTTGCTTTCCGCTCACCAAAAGAATCAGGACATTCCGCGATCTTTCTCGGGTATTCTCACTTGCCAGAACATTTCCTCAATGTGTGCTGCAACGACAATAAATTCTGCACAAAGACGTTAGTTACACATTTACCAGCTTAGCGGTCACATCGGGCCCTTGACAAAGTCTATCGTTTTGTGAGTGATTCTGAAACTTTGCCGAACAATCAAAGACAACGCGTAATTTACCCGGTTTATTAGGGTTCACCAGGGAACTATGTGGTAGATATTACCTTATGGGGTAACTCGGCTCTAGCTGGTATTCAGGGACCTCTTCCACGTAAATTCTGTCAGTCCGATTGCCAGTGACCGCGCCATACTACTGTCACAAAGTTTCGTCCTGCAGAAATCTTTCACGCAGGCATGACAATTTTCTTGACGCCAGTGCTTATTTATTGCCTCACGAGTATCATCCCCCCGTGGAGGAGAAACTTTATAGTGCCCATCGACCAACTTGACTGAATTACACACGACCCACAGAGATGCGAGATCTTCTCGTGACAAGGATGGTTCAGGTGTCATGCTATCGATGAACTCCTTATTGCACAACCTGGTGGCCGTATCTTTCAGACTAGTTCCATGTTGACAGTTGCAGTTCATCGATGCAACACGCCTGGACTTTCTTTTGGAGGGGGGATGCCACTAACCCAACCAAGTAACGATCTAACTGCGTAGGGTTACCCGCGCTTCCCATGTTTTTGGTCGACGACCCCGTGCACCTCGAACGAGTCACAGCTGATAATAGTGACCACTTCTGTATTGTGTATCTCTTCAAATGGAAGACATCCCAGGTGCGACCATCTTTGGGCTTCCTCTTTTATCGACTGGACAGGTCTTATGGATAGATTGGTCATTGAATAAGCGTTGTCTGTGTCGACCGTCTCTTACCCATCCAAGAAAATACTCAGACGGACATTTTTGCAGGAGCTGCTGGTTAACCCGTTCACAGTTGTGACTGAGAGGGCGGGCTGAGCGTCTGAAACATCGATACACTCGAATAGGTCCTATTTCGCTGGAGCAGTGTATGAGCCAAGTTCTAAGTCATACTTTGACACTAAACCATGCATCGAGTCAGGTTTACCCGGCACCATGCCAAGTCTACTATGTCTTTCAACTGTGTTCGCTATGTTGCCGGTACCATGACATCTATCTTCGTCAACCACAGGTTCTGTGCAGGTAAGACGCAGTAGGCTATGGTGACGCCCACCACAGCCGTCTACGCTACAACGCCATTTAACCCTGCGGTCTGATGCTCGATGGTACAACTTGAGGCAAACAAGTCAACACCCAAGTCGTCGCAGATTGTCCAATCTCATGCGCACACTCATGGCTAGGGAGGACTTACACGCCTCAAGAGCGTGCTTCTGATAGCACAAGGCACAGCAGACACAAGAGTCCTTTGCCCAATCTTTACAAACGAAAAGGCTGGATGACCCAAAGGACTTCTTTTCGTGTCTTACACACTGTTTCCAGACGACTGTACTCTTCTCGAGTTTTTCCGTTCACTTTCGTTGACTACCTAGTCATATTTGTTGCGCGCAATTCTCGCATAACGCAAGATAAACTCGGTCAGTTAGTTAGAGGACGGCTCTCGTGCCATACCAAGAATATGCTCCGCAGACTCTGCCCACTTGTGTTATAGATAGAAGGGTAGGGCCCTCACGACGCGCTCTAGCGTTGTCATCATGTTCAGGTCGGCCATACGGTTCGTTTGACTCAGTCTAATAGGGCAGTTGTGCGTTTATATGGACAGCTGCGACAAAGCTTCAACATTGTTGACAACACATTTGCAGCTGAGCAGCAGCCCATCTGTCATAGATCTGGTAACAAAACAGGGTTGTCTGTAAAGTTCTTTTAGCAAGTGGCATACTCTGCGATAGCCAGCACTGGGTTCTAGGATGACATTAGTCTATCGACTTTCAAGCTTGACCGTTGCAGAAATACACCGGGTAGAGTCTCTGCCCGTCATCCGACACCTCACATTCAACATGGCTCTCGAACTGTTGCACAAGTTTCCAATACGCCACTGGGTTGCCATCGAAAAAGTGAACCTCAATATTTGGCAGCTGCAGGATTTCACGCAGGGGAGCTAGTGCAGATCCTAATTCTACACACAATGAAGTGGATGCTGGTTTTCCGATGCAGACTGTCATCGGATTCAAGCTTGCACCATATTCATCAAAATACTTACAAATGTGAGTGTTTCGTTCATTTCTACCACCACTCTTTTCTGCTTCCACATGCTCATGGCAGCTATCCTCATCCTCGTCAACCAGCATAACGCTCAACCTGACCTTTTCTACTTATGACTTGCCTCACAATAAAACCATCTATGGTTCGACTGCATTAAGTTGACTTTCCTTTAGCCCGACTATTAACAGTGCGGACCTAGCCTGAACACTCTTAGGACTATCAAAACTGACACTGGAACCAGAGCGTGAGACAAAATCAGCAACGCCCTTGACTCGCTCAATTGAACTAACTTCACCATCTAAAATAGAGTGTTTCCTGAAACTGGCTGACATCATCAAGAGTGGAACATATTGGAGACCATTGTTGAGTACTTGTGATACTCGGAATTAGGAACTTCGAATAGCCCTAGGAATCGTACTTGAATTGAAACCTCCCACGCAAGTAATAAGGCAAAGACCTGGTACTGGNAGCATTGGTTGTGCTGCTCGGAAAATGTCACAACAGCATGTTACCGTCAGCATACTCAAGGTCAATCAATCTTCCACCAGGTGGGAGGTCCACACCGACATCTTGTGAGTGCCACAAACATTCCTCCATTATTTCGTCCATTGCAGAATCAAACAAAATGGTCAAAATAGACAGCTCTGACGTACGCCACTCCTGGTGCTGAAGTATAGGAATAAAGTGCTGACAGTATGTTCACATACTTGGTCGATACATCCGTGTGTTTTAGTGTTTGTTGGCTGGCGATACACATGGTGTTGCACCAGAATTTGACGAGGAGTGAAAATGTTACCTGTACATTCCCGCTTAGCGCGAAACCCTACCTGCTCTTTCCTAACGTCTGTCTATCGAGTTGCAGTGAGTCGAGTGTATGCGAGAACCCTAGAAATGACTGTGGTCAAACTAATTCTTCTGCGGATATATCTTCTTGACTTGTTATGTGAACCACCAGTAAAAATGCTCCGTCTGGCTACTAACGACTCCAAGGATTTCTCCGAGATCCAACGTCTGCTCAAACCACGTACCCCGCGGCGCATGCCACATTACCTGACCTGCTTCATTAATGGCCTGTGACATCGCGATCCAGCAGCTGTTAGGATCCCCGCAATGAAAACTACCAAGACAGCTTTTCAAGCTGATTTGGTACTTATGCTGTACTGATGGTAAAGTCAGTATTTCTACAACCATTCGTTGCTGTCGGTGGGGTCGTTGCCCAGCCAAAGTAGGAACGAAACGACAGTGTACCAACGCATGGTCCGAATTCAGATAGGTGTTCCAGCAAGAACGTCAGTGTAAAATAGAGCCCCGTCACCTGTCACTAATAGCTATGTGGTCTATGTGAGACAGGGCCAGATTTGGAGTAGGTGGGCGCCAAGTGTAGCAATGACGTGTACGATGTCTCAAACGAGTGCTGGCTAAAGGTAGCTTGTGTTCAGTACACAGCTGCAACAATCGCCCACCATTGTCCGAGCGATGTGATGCAGTCCCAAACCTACCACCTAAACGAGACTCGGCCTCACCAAAGCAGCCGACGTGGGCACTTACATATCTCCGACCAGAACGACTACATCAGAGCCACGTGTCGACTGATGGAGAGTGACCAGTTTTGAGTAAAAGGTGTCTTTGACACCGATGCCACTATAGCTAGCAGGGGCGTTGGCAGGCACAATGAAGATTTCCGGAGGTCTTGCGTTTAGAGCTGGCCTTTACAGAACCTGCCAGAGGGAGGGCACTAAGTTTACTGTTAACAGGAATCCAATCAATTAATGCGGCTGCGGTCGTCGTGCTGAAGATTATACCTAGCCCTAACGGCGACAGTGGAATCACCCGTAGTGGATAACCAGTAACGGGTAGTCAATGCGGGTGTTTCTGATGGTTGGGAACAGTAATGGTGTTGATCGTAGCTCGGGTTGATGGTTTTGGTATTGATATTGTAACGAGAAGGCGGCGAATAAAGCACAATCTTTATTGTCCAAATCGCCAGTCACATNCGACCGGATGAGTCATCGCTCGACTGGATCGGGCCAACGGGTGAGGCAGGGCAGGCGAAATACGACAGACGGCCAGATCGGAGGTGTGGTTTTTCCAACATTTGGAGGAACATTTTGACACGATGTTGGAATACACTCAAGGCCAACATTGGGTGGATGGCGGACAGCACGAGCAGCCGGACGAGCCATCGCGCAACGAAATCGGACAAACAGACGATGAATGGCAGGCAGAAAACCCCCCGGTAGAAGGCGCCGATCACACACGTAAACCGGTCAGAAGTGCACACGACGTGTGAACGGAAACCCGGGGGTGTTGCGGGTTGGAATTATGACTCATAGACGAGAGGGCGCGCGTTGCATGTGACTGGCGATTTGGACAATAAAGATTGTGCTTTATTCGCCGCCTTCTCGTTACAATATCAATACCAAAACCATCAACCCGAGCTACGATCAACACCATTACTGTTCCCAACCATCAGAAACACCCGCATTGACTACCCGTTACTGGTTATCCACTACGGGTGATTCCACTGTCGCCGTTAGGGCTAGGTATAATCTTCAGCACGACGACCGCAGCCGCATTAATTGATTGGATTCCTGTTAACAGTAAACTTAGTGCCCTCCCTCTGGCAGGTTCTGTAAAGGCCAGCTCTAAACGCAAGACCTCCGGAAATCTTCATTGTGCCTGCCAACGCCCCTGCTAGCTATAGTGGCATCGGTGTCAAAGACACCTTTTACTCAAAACTGGTCACTCTCCATCAGTCGACACGTGGCTCTGATGTAGTCGTTCTGGTCGGAGATATGTAAGTGCCCACGTCGGCTGCTTTGGTGAGGCCGAGTCTCGTTTAGGTGGTAGGTTTGGGACTGCATCACATCGCTCGGACAATGGTGGGCGATTGTTGCAGCTGTGTACTGAACACAAGCTACCTTTAGCCAGCACTCGTTTGAGACATCGTACACGTCATTGCTACACTTGGCGCCCACCTACTCCAAATCTGGCCCTGTCTCACATAGACCACATAGCTATTAGTGACAGGTGACGGGGCTCTATTTTACACTGACGTTCTTGCTGGAACACCTATCTGAATTCGGACCATGCGTTGGTACACTGTCGTTTCGTTCCTACTTTGGCTGGGCAACGACCCCACCGACAGCAACGAATGGTTGTAGAAATACTGACTTTACCATCAGTACAGCATAAGTACCAAATCAGCTTGAAAAGCTGTCTTGGTAGTTTTCATTGCGGGGATCCTAACAGCTGCTGGATCGCGATGTCACAGGCCATTAATGAAGCAGGTCAGGTAATGTGGCATGCGCCGCGGGGTACGTGGTTTGAGCAGACGTTGGATCTCGGAGAAATCCTTGGAGTCGTTAGTAGCCAGACGGAGCATTTTTACTGGTGGTTCACATAACAAGTCAAGAAGATATATCCGCAGAAGAATTAGTTTGACCACAGTCATTTCTAGGGTTCTCGCATACACTCGACTCACTGCAACTCGATAGACAGACGTTAGGAAAGAGCAGGTAGGGTTTCGCGCTAAGCGGGAATGTACAGGTAACATTTTCACTCCTCGTCAAATTCTGGTGCAACACCATGTGTATCGCCAGCCAACAAACACTAAAACACACGGATGTATCGACCAAGTATGTGAACATACTGTCAGCACTTTATTCCTATACTTCAGCACCAGGAGTGGCGTACGTCAGAGCTGTCTATTTTGACCATTTTGTTTGATTCTGCAATGGACGAAATAATGGAGGAATGTTTGTGGCACTCACAAGATGTCGGTGTGGACCTCCCACCTGGTGGAAGATTGATTGACCTTGAGTATGCTGACGGTAACATGCTGTTGTGACATTTTCCGAGCAGCACAACCAATGCTGAAGGCTACTTCGCTTTCTGCTAAGTACTTCGAAATGCGCTTCGCAGCCTCAAAGTGCAAAATGGTTCTGCAAGATTGCTATGATTGCGTAGGTTTGGCGTTGGATAGTGAAGTAGTCATCGAGGTTGTTGAGCGGTTTGTGTACGAGGGAAGCTGCATGAGCGCGTATCTCTAAGGTTTGGGCGGTGTTAGTGAATATGGGGCACCTGTGACGACCGATCTATGTCTCTGATGCTTAAGGGTCAGGGAACCTATACTCTCAGGGTAGAAGACGTGAACCGTCTTCAGACATTTGACCACGAGTGTCTGCGTTCGTTAGCTCGTATCAGGTGGCACCAGCGAGTAAGCACTGAGGAGGTTAGGAAGCGGGTATTCGGTAGTGGTTGTCAGACGAGTTTTTTTTGTTCAGTCCTTACGTTTGTACAGGTTTAGATAGTTAGGTCACGTACTGAGGATGCCAGCTATTCGTCTGCCATCTCGATCACTGCGGGCGAATGGGGTAAGGTGCGAAATAGGCAGATGATGGCCTGGTGCAGAGAAATTATGTGATTCACGAAAAGGTTGGTCACTGTACATCAGGTTCGTCACTCGGGCTGGGGCCTTCGCGACTCACATAGTCGGTGGCTTGAGACGTTAGGTGAGATGAGGCTGGCCGAGCTCACTGGTGTAAATGTTGGCGTTGTTTGACCGAGTTATCTGTGAGGTGAGTGTATTTGGAAACACGTGGCAATGAACGCCATGAAGCTGTCTTGCTGACGACGCTTTACTTTCACTAGCAGCTCGGTTGTTTGTTTATTAAATGTAGGCACTTTGATGTTGAACGTTTGAGTGTGGAGGTAGCTATCCTTGGTAGTTAGGTCCTTTCCCATACTCTTGCTGTTTTCTTCTCTCTTCTTCTGCAGGGTTTTTTCTTCTTCATGGTTGTGTGGTCTTTAGTGATCAATGTGAACCACTTATTTATTGCTGTCTGTAATGATGAATGTGGGTGATAATGGTTTCCTAAAGTCAGGACAGCGGGTAAATATTGGCGCCTTCAATGTCAGTACTCTTCTACACGTTGCCCAGCGAGCTGTTTTGGCAAACATTCAATCAGGTCTGGAGTTTGATGTGTGCTGTTTTGAGGACGCTGCTCCACGATTCTGGTACCGTTGTTCAATTGAGCTCACCTCTAGATAATTGTCGATTCAAGCGCTTTCTTCTCAGGGTCTCTGGTGACGCCGAAGCTCAATGTTGTGGTCTAGCTGGAGTTGTAGTCGCACTGAGTTCCAAAGCAGTGAAGTGTTTTACTAGTTGGACCCCTGTGAACAATCGCCCGTGTGCTGTCAGATTCACTACATCAGTTGATCTGTCTCGACGCAAATCGGAAATGCGTTGTATGTTCATTATGTCAGCGCGTGCCGGCGGATATCCGAATGGTGGATAAGATGCGCTCCACGAAGCCCTTGTTGACCTTTCGAAACAGACTAAACATGCTGGCATCATCACAGTGGTGGAAAATTTGTATGCTCTGCTTTGACCTATTTCTCCAAAGGAGAAGCGGCTGGGAGGTATATTTAGTGTCCGGACACAACGCACTGGCGTTGATAAATGACTGCTCTAGCAATACACACCCCACGGCGTCTTTATTTCGACTACCGCATTTCAACACAGATAGAGACGTGTTGCATGGAGACCTTCCTGTGGTTCTCAGTCATGGACACAACTCGATGATATAGCAGTCATTCGCAAGTGGAGCCACTCTGTTAATGACCGTCGTGCATTTTGGAGCAGCCCCATGGACTCAGACCATGCTGTTATGCGTGCCCACCGGTGCATTGCTGCCTGTGATGATGATGACTCACTGTCATGGTCACAAAGAGCTGTACGAATCATTGTCTTAGCATTCATTCGGCCACGGACCACACCTTATGCCATCCATTACCTTACTATAATAAGTAATGAAAATTCCAAACTCCAGGCGTCCGGTACCCCCATTTATTGTCTCGGTGCCTATAGATAGCTTGACAACTAAGCTTACTTACTGTGGTGCACATTCATTGAGTCGTAGATTCTTTCAGTCCATCACTGCGTGCGAGTGACACTCGAGTACTGTGTGCCTCGATTTCAGAATTTTTACCCCCAAAAATGAAAAGTTGATTTAATGCTGTTGTTGAAACGACTATCTGAAGACTACTAAAGAGGTGGATATTTTTTGGCGGGTTGTACAATGTGCTTCCAACGGATGAATCAACAGATCGTCAGAAAAGTTGTAGACTACTCACTTACAATCGAATGTCGATGGTATTCACATTGCAGTGACACGGCGGGTGTTGGGCTAGCAGAAGAGGGTCACCACTGAGGGGCGTGAATGCTATAGTGGCTGGTCCCAGTTAATCTTAATAATGGACGGGGCATGTTACATACATCCCCCTTGAAATAAATAAATAATTTACTCCTCAAGTGGATTCAAGATTGCCACGAATTTTTACATATAAGACTTAAGTTGTCTTGGGCTTTTGGGTTCGTTCTCTCTTTTGTTTGCTTAATACTTCGCCTGTCTGTCGCTTTCACTTAATAACATCATCTATTTTGCGTTTTATCCCGGACCCAACAGTGTTTTTAGTTTAACGCAAACATGCAAACATTGCATTGTTTCTTATTCTAGAAACTACAGTAATGCCGTAATCTGTGGCAAGCTGTGGGGGTCTTCGGATTATATAAGTCGAACATCACTCACAGTTGATTACAGCTTCCACAGAATTTTTATTCATTTTCGAAAGGAATCACTACCTGAGTCTCACTCTCGTTCGAGCTCGTCAATGATGCTGTCTATATCACGATTGGAATTTGGAGCTCAGGTCGCACTGTTATGTAGCAACCGGTCTGACCACTGTATTATTAACCTCACATTAGACACGACTGAACTTTACGACACAAATTCTCAGTCACATTCGTTTGCGGGTAGTGTTCAGATTATCTGATCGTTTCGAGACGAGACACAATAACGGTTCTGTTAACTCCATTCATTGACCTCCGGTGATCTGAGTATTGATAAATAGTGATGGGGTTCGATTGATATATTTTGAACACTACTCACAATCGATTGCATTTTTCGCATTCCCGTTGACTTTTCAATCGGTCCCTTTCGAACTGAAGTACAACCACTTGAACGATCGGGGCTATGACTATGCAGCCTTCGGACTTTTGTATGTCTTAATTCAGTCAGAACTGGTTTGTGTACAGAAAACCGTGACGACCATTTGTATGGGATGAAGCTGCTAGCAATGCTAGTTCTTATGCCCTGGGGTCTTCTTTGATTGGCGATGCAGCAGGGAAATAAATGTAATCACCCTGTGAGCGTTGGACCATCGTCCACTCGCTATTTCCACCCACCCAAATTTTGCCCGTGAAACATCGAAGCATTGATCCGGTGTTTGTTTTGTTGTGCGTGTGGCACTGGCCCTTGTTAAACAATGTTTGTCCTATGTACATTACCCCAAGGGCCAGTTGCTTCTGGTTTGAACACGCTTGATTCTCCCACACTCAACAGCCTCTCGCGCGTAGCCTCGTTTGGACGTGGGCTGTGAAAGATAGGCGTTAGACGGGCGTGTAGTGTGACTGGTTTGTCTGCGTCTCTGCTAGCGCGTACACACGCGCACCGCAGCCGTCAGTCAGTTCCTACGTCGGTGCAGTTGTGTCCGATCGAGCCGTCCTGTCTTGGCTTGGTCGACAGGCCGTGCGGTCTACCGCACGAGAAGGACAACTGGAATAGGTCGATGAAGGCGTTGAAGTGTTGGGCATATCCCTGCCCTGGCCTTCCGGTCGGTCGTGGCCCCATCGTTCTGCATCTGGCGTTCGCCCGCTCGTCAGTGCATTGTGACAATAGGCGCAGACACACCCAACGCACACACGCTCCAATGTACGATACGTTCAATGGGCGGACGACGCAAAGACAGCGACAGCCGTAAGCCACTCAACTTTGTCAGGTCGATAGCCTGCTGCATCGTCTGCCCACCCGTGTGACGCACACGGGCACGAGGTCCGCGTGTGTTCGTTTGCTTTGTATTATCGTGGCCCGCGCAATAGGTCAACTGCGCGTGGATGCAATCAAACCAACAAGTCTTTTTCTCTTGTAACTCATCAGCGGTGCCCTGATTGTTCTTCCCGCTGCTGTCAATCGATTCGTGCACTGCTTCTCCGCTCCTTGTTTTGCTATGATGCGGATAAGTCAACTTTGCCCGAAATGCGTTCACTATGTGCAGAAATGAGAATTCTGAAGCTGAGTGAATGTGTGTTGACAATCGGTTACGTACACACTCACCCGACCGGCCGATGATGTCACTCATAGACGCACACTTGGTTGAACTGTACTTGCTGCGAGCAGCAAGCTTTTGTGGGAATAGTGTATCATTGATAAACAGATTGGGAATAACAACGTTTCGAGCAAGCTGTAATACTCTACGTTTCAACCACCTCGGGTGGCCTTCCCCAGGAGTGTTGTAATCGATTACGTTTTGTTATTCCCAATCTGTTTACCAATAACATGTTAAACACGACGCCCAAACTATTCAACTTCATTCGTACTACATTTGGTGCGGATATCTTACAACTGATTAATAGTGTATTCTTGTTGTTATTATTAATGGTAGTGCTAACTCCTGTAAACATCGGACTGCAGGTTCGGTTAATCGCGGACCCATTCTATTTCTGAATCTAGCCTACTTCAGTATCAGAGTAACCAAAGATTTTCTGCCTCCTTTGCAGAAAGCTCTTATCAGTGTTTCGGAATCAACCGTTCCAGCAGATGGGAATCAGTCCGCAAGCGCATAATAATCACGTGATTTGTTCTGCAAATCTGCGGTTTTCCTTGTGTGACGACAATCTGGACGGTGGAACCTCCGAATTGTTTTTGTTCGGATAACATTATTCACACTCTTGCAGCTATACATTGTTCAATTATTGGCAGAAGTTGAGAAGAAAGATAGGCATAGGTTAGGTTGCGTTATCGGTCCAGGAGTCTTCATTCAGGAGCTTGATCCTAACGTCCTCCTTCGAACTCTATAAATTCACGGCGATCACAAAAGCACTAAAACAACTTAGTCTTATTGCGATTACTCACACAACGTAAATGACATCGATTCGTTTACATACTGAAAATGTTGTCTTCGTAGCTGATCGCTACTCAAGCTCCACAGGGTACTTGGCGATGGGGTATAACAGGTAGTCTCATTTCTGTCTTCGTTAGACATCTTTTTCCGTGTCATATCAGCGGACAAATATTACTGCGTGAAACAACGATTATCTGTTCTTCAATAGGGTTCACTTAATTCTAGGAATTGATCTATTGTGAAATCCTTCCGGCTATCGTTAACATGCAGTAGTCCTTTATAACAGATGCATACGTTATGGCTATCCACATCAAACAATTATTTTCAGAAAACTATCACATAAAACCCATCGTATGTTGTTCCGCCGTGGTGTGTCAACAATGTCCACCTTTCATTCCTTTTCCTTGTGAACTAAACTCGTGTTGGTTTTTTTGCGAAGCGATTGAGTATAGTCAGGTGAAAGCGACGCAGCGAAGTTTTTCTTCTCTGCTTGACCTTTCGTAATACACTGGTCATCTAGCCTGTTCCCGTGGAGGAAGTTCACATAACAATCGAGAAGCTTTCTTTCTATTTCTGTCGAGATTCCCTTACGGGCAAAACGTAGTTTCTCTGTCGGCGTTGCGCGCTGTTTGTTGAGCATGACTATCAAAGTGGGATTAGTGAAGAACGTTGTAACCCTTATCGAGTAAACCTTCTGCCAAACGCCACCTCCACTGTCAATGATGACTGGTCGTCTCGCGGATCGCTTTCTTGTACACCTAAGCATACGGCATCAATTCGTGAGCACATTTCTTCTTTTCATCCGCCAACACCTAAAGTATTACTCCGTACTCGTTTGATAAGTCTATTCGGCATTGACGCAATTAGTCGTTTTGTTTTTCGGCGGTAGTTGTGGAGGTAGAGTGTAGTCTTGCGAACAACTCTCCTTCTCGTCCATCACAGCTAACTCTATCGTTAAAATAAGTGTTTCATGGTTCCAATACATTTTCTAGTCAAGTCTTCGGGATACCAAGCTTTTGTTTCCAAAGGAACACGATAGAGTAGGCTTCTCCTCATGGCTTATGAACATTTTGTAAACTATTACACACCACCTCCGTCCATCTCGAATATTCCGCATGGTTCTCAATAGTTCACCTTCTCTAAACCAATTACACCATCGTGGGTCTTTGGCCGTTGTATAAATTCGTCCCCCCCATTTCCAAATTTCACAAAACGTTATATGTCACGGAACCGGTAGGCCGATCTAATGTGTATACTATTCAGCTAGCTGTTGATCTTGTTTGTCGTTTCTGAAGTCCTATTTTCGTGACAGTCGCAACGTTTGTGCAAGCTAGCCACCTGTCCATGTGCCATTTTAATGTGCACGAGCCGGATTGACGAACCAGTCGTCATTTCGGTAACGCTTTAACGATATTCGACTTCGCTAGCTTCTTACCTCAATCCTCTGCTGTGCAGCCTAGGGCACGTTTCAATGGTTTCTGTTTTTAGGAAAATCTGGACTCTGAATTCACCACGAGTACACATCCCAAACACGCCCGTTGGTCGATCGATCGATGAGCTATCGCGATGTCAAAAGCGTCGACCAGGTCCGTCCGAAATCGGGGTCACTTTGCAACGTCCACTTGCGAACATCTTGTCCCAAAACCCCACTGTGTCAGGAACTTGGGTCTGTGATGCATGTCATCGTCCCAGGTGACACCTAGGAGGATTGATCCCACCGCACTTCCTCAACCATCATTAAGTCACTGTGACCACATAAACACTAAGGAAGCTAGATTTCTTGCGTTTACTTTCACCCTTAGTGCGATGGCTCATGCACCACTGCGTGACCTAGCGAATTGGCGGTCCCTGTCGTCTACAGCCCTGAACAGTGTCAAGCTCCGGTATGCTTTTATCCGATCACGAGGAGACACGTTCACAACGGCTGTTACGGTCCGCTTCATAACGGTCGGATAAACCAATAGGCAAAGGGATTAGCGTCAGCTGGTTGACTCCAACTTGACGCGAGACGGTTGCATCGCAGATTTACATGCGTGCTCTAGTTGACTATCCACTCAATTGGAGTAGATGAAATTAATCGTTGCACTTTTCATTGCTTACTCCTCAGTATCGATTGATTACACATCCTTTGCTGATTATCTGTGGGTGGTCTCTCGTGGAGTATGTGCGATTAAGATCAGCAATCCCTGGTCACAGCTTCAGTCGTCAACTTTCGCTTCATTCTATTGGTGAGAGCAACTCATCTGTTATAATGACTTAGCAAAACTCCTACAGAATCTCTATGAAGTGCGCTATCTTGTGAATCCTTCAAGAGATAGGTATCGAGTCTCGCTCATCTTTACCAAGACCTCTGAGGGCTATTGAATTTATATGTATGCTACTTCTGTTCTACTACGTTACACGTTCTCCGTGTGCACGACTTTTTCGAGCCATCGATTTTCACTGCTCGGATCTGCATTTGCTGCTTCATACTGCCTAACGCTTTTTGGACACAATTGAAGCAGTCTGATTGTTTTTGTTGACACAACTTACTTCGTGCTTTAACTTCGTAATTACAGGTATGATCAAACAGATCAAGAAACCCGAAGCTGGTTTGTGACTAACTGCCATATCCTGGCTTCAAAACACTGTATGCCACCGGTCGTTCTTATGGTTACCGATTGCTTGCAAGTTCGTCCGTTGTCAGAGTGTTTGAATTACCAGACTTCGCTCTAAGGTATGATCTCAGTATCGTAGATACAGGCCGTGGGTGTTTGACCAACTACTGGCTCAGGCTCGTCTTCTGAAACTCGTTTTTTCGTTGATTGTGGTCGGATATTGTCATCTGCTTGTTTTGGACCCTGTGATCTGTTCGCATCAGTGGCAGAAAACTTTCTGAGTCACGATGGCCTGTCCACCTCCCTGTGGCCCTCTTGCATTGTTATGGTCGTCAATTCTTTGCAATTCATAGTTCAAGTCGCAGCAGTAGTAATTACAAGCTTATACCATATAGTAGTGTTCTGTATAACGTGTTTTGTGTGACTTTCGAGCTACCGTTTCTCCGTGTTGCAGTCCAATCACAGTCAGTTAGCATTGAGAAATACGTACCGAAATGGACAGTTTATCTCCATTCTTCTATACACCGTTAACTTCTACCCCTTATTGAAACATGCTTGACTGTTGTACTGACTTCACTTTCTTCTCTTATGATAGGCATTTTGACCAATGTGTTGTCTGTTCCCTTCTTCAAATTACACCTCATGGGAGTTTTCATAGCCTAACTTGGACTCACCCATTCTTATCTCATTGCAGGCCATTGTGATACACGAGAGACTCCATGTTGACTTTCTCGATTCGAAGGTCCAATCGGCAACTTCGGACTCTTCCCGTGCGTCCTTCGTACCAGGTTCACCTTCCGTGTCTAGCACACCCGTGTCCAAAACGAATTCGTTTGTTCCTTTCTATGTGAACTCAATGTGGCCATCATCCCCGGAGAATGATGAGGAGACAGAATCACCTATGAATTTGGCCGCATTGGCTCGTCCGGCAGCTTCAAAGCTAGCCGGTCCTTGTGGTCGGAACTATACGCAAATAACTCCGACGGTACCGATATTACCGTCCATTCGACCCGCTCCTGCCGTCTCCACGGTGACCACATCGTCATGGCACTCGATAAAACAGACTGGGGTCAGTGATGCTTCTTCTATTTCCTTGCTACAGAGTGCTGCTGCTTTGAAGACTCTACAAGAACTGACGGGTGCTGGTGGACATGATGTCACATCTGAAGCTGCCTCTGCGGTTGCGGCGATGGCTGCTGCTGCCCTCAGTGGTCTAACTGGATTCGATGTTACTAGTTCGACCGCTTCGGCGGATATTTTGACCAGCATAAATGCATCCTCCCTGGCGAGTCTGACAGCTCCTGCGATTGCAAGCGTTGTACAGTTTACCAGTCCACAGGTTAGTAATAATGGAGATGGGACACAGTCGAACGGTCCAACGGAGAATTCCGTACCCGAGTCACATGGTGGCCCAGAGCAGTCATCAGAAAAGCCAGATTTCGATGAGAAATGTGATACAGGCCGCGCTGGGGATGATTTGGTATCATTTCCATTTGACGAGACCAAATTTCGTAGTGAACTGTCCAAACACATTCGTTCGAACGTGCTCGATTCCCTAGTGACAAAGATGTACCAGTTCTCTTCATACTTCGTCCGAATTTTGGGGAAAGAGAATCACCGCCGTATTCCAGTGTGCCCAGAGTGTGATAAAGTGTTTCCCTACGGCCTCGGTGACTTCAAGCGTCATTTGCTCACCGTTCACCTGGAGGTTCCACGCGAGTATTTGAAAGATTGTTTGCGATTCACTTATTTGCCCAAGAGCGAAGAAAAGTTTCAAGAAGTACAGGAGCAATTAGCAATGAGGCAAATGAAACCCCGTTTGTTGGAAGCCGGTCGCCGACGTGTTCCATTACCATACTCTATCATAATTCTGCGCCGGCTAACACGTCATCTACCAATCGGTACACGGGAGTTTCTGGAACACAAAATGCAATTGTATAGTCGTTTATCAGTAATTGTTGATACGCGGGGTGGTCTACGACGCTATCGATGCAATCATTGTAGCTATTCCTCACCACATGCGCTCGCTGACGTTCGCAAACACATCCTCGGTTCACACTGTGGCATTTCTACGAAACACTTTCGACATTGCCTCCAGGCTTCTCGGTTGGATCCAGTTGAATTTATTTTATTTTCCGATGAGAAATTGGCTCGTCTCGCTAAAGACTATATGCACCGCCAACATGGTTCGGAAGCATTCATCTCAACGGGAAGTCGCTCTCCTTCACCGGACGATGGGACGAGTCATAACGGGTTCACAGAACTCGACTCAGTTGTGTCCAGTACTTCGAATTCGGATTCAGAGCACAAACCTCAGGACACCTATGTGTCTCACTTCACTGCCGTGGTCCCGGGCTCAAAAAATCGTGTCACTGTACGCATTCGTCCCCCAGTTCCACCAGATTCAGTCAATGCCCAGGGTACGAACGCCGTCGTTGGCCCACCTGTGGTTGCCAGTCCTTCAACTATAAATCTTTCTCCAGCAACACCTCCGCGGTCCCCGGATTCCCCGGACTCTTTATTCGAACCGCAACCAGCTAACGTGGTAGACAGCCTGGATTTGAATACTTTGCCTTCGATTCCGGGCTTTGAGGGAGCTGATCGTGTGGTACACCTTGCACTACCCTTTTCAGAGCCGGTCTTAAGGCAGTTAATGAACCAAGCCGGAGCAACAAAAGCCCACATGGATGAAATACTTTCCAAAATGCGTATCTACTCCACCTACACCATGAGTCGCATTTGTAAGGGCGACCGTACGATCGCTTTTCGATGCCCTTGTGGACGTTTGTTCATGACAACCAGGCAGCCAGATAGCAAGATTCGCGCGGCCACGTTAGCTGATAGCCGACGTCATGTAATGGGCGTGCATGCCCGAATTCCGCATGAGTTCATAACACTTTGTTGTCAGGCTTCTCGGATCACTCGTGAATACGATTTCGAAATCTATCCAGATGATATGCTTCTCCGATTGGCTATGGATCGACCGATCAAACTAACCAATCTCCCTCCGGCTAGTTGTCCAGTCAGTCGCCCCAGCTCTTCCTTACCTCCACTGCGGCCGTTGCGGGATTTAGGTTTAAATGCACCAGCTTCCGGGAAGTATGCGACAACGGAGGATAACTTTGAACCCAGTCAGTCTGATACGATGGATAATTCAGTATCGGTTGATAATTCTGAGGCTCAGTCTGTCAGCTCTGCGGATGGTTTTGGCGGCCCTCGCGACTCTGTCGAGGATGACAGATTGACAATTGTGGAGGACAAAGAGTCTCCAGAATCGACTGACAAAAAGGCTTCTAAAAGCATAGAAGACCCTCTGTCTCATTTGTCTTTGGCGCAGTCTTCTCCAAACGAGGAAGTAGAAAGAGTGATTGATTTGCCTTATTCGTCTGAAGCACTGCACAGTCTCGTTGAAGGCTACTGTCCACCAAGCTACTTTCCCATTCTAGAGGTAAGTCTCTTTCTCAACACACGCTGGCATTCTGTTCACGATGCGGCCTCGCTGATCGTCTTGACTCGCTTAATTTATGCGTCCAACTAACAAGCATTTTAAAGTGCACATAGAAGCTAAGTTCTGTCTATTTCTTTACTCCCGTCAGGTTATTTGCTCCAAATCGGATGGATGGTGGTATCTAGAGATATTTGAGCATCCCGAACCCGGGCATTGACTTTAAACGGCGAACCAGTGTGTAACTCGACATGTTCAGGGCCGTTTGACGATTTTTGCATTTCTGTTAGCCGCACTGTTAGTATATTTTAACTAAATTCCAGTGACGGTGAAGAGGCTTTCGAACTGAATTTACTTTCGGTTGACAATCAAATCCGGCTAAGCAGGTAATTATAGGAGGCCTCCGAGATCGTCACTGATTAACCCAATCCAGTCGTCTACCTACATAGTTCTTTCGCCAGATCATTGACATATTTTGCAATTCTAGACGCTACTCCTATCACTTGTAATGCTGTTTGCACCCTCAACATGTTTTCATTGTTCGTTAGAGTTCTTGCTCATACTGGATTGCGCCTGTAGATAGATCACTTTACGTATGCGTGCGTAAGGTTATCTTATTTATGTACGCTGTATTGTATTTCTCTGTAGTTGTCTTTGCGTGCCTCCATTTACCCATCCGTCGTCCACAAATTCCACAACGTATTCGTCATGCATGCAATGCAACTGGACTAGTACACCGTCAACAGCCCCTAGCAAATGGAATGAAAAACGCATTTCTCAAGGCTTCTAGCTGTGATTGCCTACCTGTGCGGGTGTTTGCGTGCTTGCACATGGTAGATTGTTTACCGTTCATGCACTTCTGTGGTCGCATCAAACCGGTTTTTCATGCATTTCTCCTTTTTGATATTCAATCTGTTTACACAGTTTTAGCAATTTGCATTGGCGTCCTGTTTCCATCTAACGATCGTCGGCATTAATACCTTTGCGTCGCACAGAATTATCTGCACTGATTAGGCAATGTTTTCTGACCTGGCACACGATTTTCCAACATGCACCATGGCATAAGTGTCCTTCATTGGAATTCATGGTTTGGCCAGTGCTTCTTAATGTGTTATATCACAGCCTGTATATTCAGCCACTCGATTGTTGTTAGTGCGTTGTACCACCCCTGACTGCTTAATCAATGGGTACACGTTTACACTGAAGAAAAACTAACCGAAAACACTGGAAGTTCATAAGGTGGAAGAAGAATCAACAATTTTGCGGATACATGTTCATCATTGGCTGCGACACGTTTTCATTTCGGAATTCGTTTCCAGTCGGCGGTACAGATGATCGCGAACTCCCTCAGCCTAGTAAATGACATCTCCCTATCTTACTCTGTAGGGTGGTCAGGGCGTTCACTGCTCGTGACCCTGTTGTCGTCCGACCACTCTCCGCTCTCTTCCAGCCGTTAGCAACCACACTGAACAGCATCTTCGTTGGCCACTGTTAATTATGGTCGCTTCATTAAAAACGGTGTACTGTACGTCACCCAAGCCTGACAACAGCATACCCAACCATCTACAGTCCAGCGTTGTGTTACTCTTGCTCAGTCGACAAAAGTTTTTCGTGTATCGGGACTAACTTACCCGTAGCTCTCCTTATCTTTTTAAGGTGAATTATCCGTTGTCTTATCTATGCTATGTACTCTAGCTGATGTCCTTATTGCATGGTTCAACCTTCACCAGTAAGCGACTGAACTCACTTGATCTCTGCTACTGAATATCTGTTTCCAATCTTAATTCCTGTTTGCCTGTTTGGGCCACCCCATGCGTGGGTTTCAGCGTTTACGCATTGGAAACGGTTCAGGCAGTCCATCCAATGCGATCGTTTATTTACAACACTGGGGTATCATCCATCTTCCGGCCGCCTAACACACGCCGCAGATGCTGTTATTCAGATCGGTAGTGTAGTTTCATTTGACAACAAACTCGGCTTCATACGTGGGGTTAAAAAGGGGCAAACTCGCATTTTCTTACTTTGTCAGTAGTTTCCGGAAGTCAGTTTCACTTTCTTTCATCGGTTCCGTTACGTATTGCTTGATTTACGAGAACAGCTTGGTATTCCATTGATAGTCCCGTATCCATGTGTGTTTTATTTTTCATTAGACTGTTCCCCATTAGTTCCTGTCCGAAATTTTCGAACTGTACATGTTTGTCTTCGATTTTACCCTTTTTCTGCCGAGTTCTATTTCATTCCCCCCACACACACATTACAACAGTTGCCGTCCTCTTTTCATTCTGCAGGAAAAAATGGACGTGTACAGTTCGCTGAAGGTATTTATCAGCCGACGTCGTGGCCGACGTTATTTCTGTTGTTCCGGTTGCTCTTCCTCTTCTCCCCATGGGATGGGTGATATCCGCAAACATATTCTTGGAGTGCATGCCAAGGTTCCGGAACGTTATAAAGCAGCTGCCATGCACTGCAGTCGCCTAAGTCGAGAAGATAACACTCTGTTGCCTAACCACGTCTTGTTGCACTTAGCTAAAATGAAATGGAAAGGCACGGTGATCAAACCGTTGGCCGAGATGGATTTGTCTCAATTCGGTGCACGACGAGCATCCGCTGTCGGTCTGGTTCGACAAACGGGGCAGTTTGCTTCCCAGGTTTATCAACCCTCAACACAACACCGAGACTCAGAGAAGCTGACAGCACTTCCGTCTGCTGCGTCGACTGCTGGTGCGGGGCACCGATCTTCCACTGCCGGCTTGGACAAATTCCGCAGCAGTCTGTACAGCACAGTTGCCTCGTGTGCGTTCGATGATCAGACAGAGGACACTGAGTTCGACTTCGTATCCGAACCGCATGAACGAGAAAGTGGTAATAATGAATCGGACGAAGCCCAGCCCTATGTTATTCGGATGAATGCGGACCCTAGCGGCAAAATTACCGAGGGTTGCGCTCTTGTTTATGCCTGCTCCGCTTGTCCGTTTCTATCCAATTATGCAAGCGCAGCTCGGGCCCACATTGTTCGTACACATATACACCTACCGGCCTATGATTGTCCCCATTGTGACCAAACATTCCAAACGAGCAAAGATGCGTTGAATCATCATCAGACTGTGCACACGCGACTGGACTTTGCGGTTGACCAGCACCGAATGGTTTACCGAGACTTTATGTCTAAGGTAAGCCATTTTTTAATGCTGATCTTTGTAATATCGCTGTTTACTGCCGGACGCAATCCATCATTATCCGAGTGTTATAGCTGTTGTAGCTGAGCCCACAATTAAATAAACTCAATCTATTTATAAGAAATTCATGTTTAGGTTGGACACGAACAGGCAACACTTGGAAGTAAACAGGATCACGAAGGTATAACTGATCTATGTATCCTTGTTCGCTTTCGTTTGAAGGCTTTATGAACGATTTGTTCGTTTTCCTTGCTCTGATTCTTCTAGATCTCTGTAACAGATATCGAATCGGAGCCAGCCTCTCGCGTAACAGAGCTCAAACAACTTCTGCGCGCTCGTGTAAGCGAGTCCGAAAAGCGGCCCGAAGATGCCGGGGACAGGGAAGATGCCGCTTTATTTGAAGCGGAAATGGATTACGAGGAATTCTCAGTAGCTCTTAACGAGGGGACTTGTGATCTGGGACGGATACGCTGCTTGCCCGATACTGATGAGTCAGGGAAGCCGGCAAAAATTGCCCGATTAGACACCGATTCTATCATCACAACAGCTGATGACCTCCCTGATGTACCAAACGGCAACTCAGACATGACACGCCCAATAGTTGTGTTAAACGGCCTTGCGGAGTCCAGCAAATTTGCCAGTCCTATCGCCCGATCCGGTCCAAGTGGTTCGAGTAGACGGAAGCCGAGCAAATTGCAACTGGTGCAACTTAAACCCACTTTGGAACCTGAAAACAGTGATGTTCGCTCTATCTCCGGTCTTGTTGGGAAGCCTGACACATGTGGCCATGAGTCTGAAGCGCCTGCTAACTTAATGCCCAACGTTAGTGAGGTTTGATTTGTCAGCCTTGTACATAAATTTACGCTTGCACATACTCGTGACATTCGATTCGTTTCAGTCCGGTAACCCACTACCCCACTGCTGCACACCCTGGTCTACTCACGTCCACTGATCTTTGATTGCGTTTGCCCTCAGTGTTCCGTCATTGTATTTTTTTTAGCTTTCTTAACGTTCTCGTTTTTTTTGGAGGGTTTACATATGTATTTCTCTTTCTATATGTTTATCCTCCTACATTCGTTCTCCCATTTTGCCCACTCTCCGGAATCATTATTTTTCAGACTGATTCCGGACTCATCATTGCCGGACAATTTGTGTATATTTCTGCCGCAGTTGTAAACTATCTCTATAATGTTACTAATGATACTCCTAACGAAGATGCGTCCGATAAGTACTCAGGCGCGTGACATGCAGTCACCTACATTGAAACCCAGCCCTACTTCTATCCTATACTGTCCTTTGTACAATCAATCATTTGAGTTGTCTGAGTACCCTGTTAAGAGTAAACTTATACTGAAATAACGAAAGCATTTATCCATAGGCCTATTGTGTGCATGCGTGTATATGCGTTGACTTAACGATTTGACTCGTATATTTGAACCAGACAGCATAAGAAGTTCTCCTGATGCTTCTTAAATCTACAGCTATCTATTGACTCTACATATATTTTCAATAGTAAACCTGAATGCTCGAGGGTTCATGATGGGTCGTTTGTGTATATTTTTTGATCAATCAGCTGGTTTTCAACACATATACGCACACACAAAGATATTACGGTGAAGTCTTTCCACACTGCTGTCCCGATCCTTTTGCATTCTGGTCAGTGCTCTGGTTCTAGTGTTCAATGTTTCATACACACGGAACGTACACACATACACTTGTGATTTGTTTTGTGACTTTGTGATCAAGTGGTATTCGGGCTCCTCGTCTCTGTGCTTCTCGTGACCATGTAGTCCCACAACTCCCCCGTCATTTTGTCGGATCCGACATGGTTAGTGTTTCTCTTTGTGTTTTTTCTTATTGTTTGTCCGATCAAGCATAATGATATGTGTTGCTGTTACTACCAATGTTCCCCACCCCTGTCGTACATTCGCGATTCATAGACCTTCTAAACCTACTCCTCATTTACGTCTATGCTATAGTATATGTATACGCAACCTGATATTTCACGAACAATGTTGTCACGTACCATCGTTGCTTGTAGCCCACCTGGCTCCTATTTGTTGGTTCACTGGTTCTCTTTTCGATGACTGCAATGAGCACTGTTACATTTTTTCACATATATACTTTGTTGAGAACCAATGCCAAAGTGATATAAACGTGTACTTTCTTAATTTGTTGTTAAATTTGTGTATTGGCTATTCACGGGGACACTTTTCCCGAACCGGATAGAACGATAGTTTCCGCTTCATCTCCAGCATTGGACTAATTCGCTGTATTTTGGTTGTACTTCAAGATGAGCCGATATCAATTTCGCATCAATCGATGTCAGCCCAAATACCTTCAAAAGGTTTCTGTAGGTTTGCTACCCGTCGCTCGGTGACCAACAAAGACACTTCCGATGTGTACACGAGTAGGCTGATAGACCGATCGGCTGGCTCGCATGTCATGGGGACATGGGTATACGAAGGATGCAGGGTTAAACGGAACACAGTCGTCTCTACCCAGTTACTGGGCTGCCCGGGACACGGATTAACACCACCCCATCCGTACATGCAGTGTCTCCGCTGTTTACGGTGAGTACTGAGCATCCGGGAATGTCCGTATGCGTTGCACTCAACACGGACACAACGATGTGTTTCGAGTGTCAACACATCTGGCAAACTGGTTGCCCGTCTGACATTGCAGCTGAATGTGGGCATCAGCTACAGTCGTCGAAGCAGTCCGGTAAGTTGAACAACTTTCTGGGTGGTCCATGATGAACTAGCCTGGTGGCTGCCATGACACTTAAGAGAAGGACTGAAACACCCAGTGTAGCCAATTTGTCACGATTCTCAAGCGGTGCGTTCCCCCTGGCATGAGCGGACTATCTGGTACAGATGGCGAGAGGTCTGCTGTCTGTAGTGCTAGCTGAACAGTGAGGTTGACAACGAATAAGGCGTAATCAGCGGTTTTATTGCATCAAGTGACAAACTTCGTGCAATAACAACTCGAAAGAATTGTCGACATAATGCACGAGTAAACTGTCTGAACCAACCAATCGCACTCCAGCTATCCGTTCTGTTTCGCTGATATTGCCCGAAAGTTATTCCCAGAATGGTCGAACTAATCCCCAATTGTGATCAACGTTAACTTTCCCCGCATTGTTCTCTCCACAGATCTGTGTTCTGTGCAAGTTTTCGTTAGCTATACTACGTGCCATTGTCTAAAATTGCATTAGGCCCCTTCACTTACGTCACTCACAGAGTGAACCGGAGTTGGACATACCCTATCACCTGAAAAGACACTCGTGACAAAACAAAAGGACATCGTCTTAGTTATTCAGCACTGTCTGATGGAACGACTGTATGTTTTATGTTGTGACAGCACAGTACTGTAACCATAGTCCTGACCTCTGGCCGACAGGTTCACGCACCCCCGAGTACAATTCATGTTGGGAAAGTATTTCTGTAGGATCACATGCAATCATGAATTCGTCGCTGTGTCGTATCACTTGCTGTTTTCGGTGCCTGCCCACACCACTTGCTTATTCTATTTCTCAGGCATTTGCAATAAAGCGTATCGTTAGACCACCACTGAGTTCCTTCTTTTGCCATCCGCTAGACTCTATTACACCGCAGGCCTAGTCCTGCAATGGCGCTGACGGTATGGACAGTTCTCCCGGCTGCTAGCGACGGTTGCATGCTCCTTCTCTCCTCATACTTCACTTCCGCGGGTGCGATTGAAGAAACTGTGTGAATAAAGATGCTCAAATGCATTTGCCTCTTTTACCTTCATCGACTCAGTTGATCGATTTCTCCGCTGCTGTGTGTGGTTTCGTGCTGATCGAAGTGTTTCCCCACTCCGTTCAACCTGACACATATGCGCCTAAATGTGGTCTCTAGACTTATCAGCCCTCGTCTAATCAGCTGTCAGTGGTGTCACGGAGACATCCTCGTGTTCTTCTCACTAGAGACCCAGATCCGCGGGCTTCATTACCCACGTTGTTAGTTGATCGACCTGTTTGTCAAACAAATGCTGCAGTCCATGATCACCGAACAGCCTACCCATTCCACTGTTAGAAGTCTGGAGAGCCCCTAAAACAACAGCAGTGACGTCCCAGTCGTCACCATTCGCGTGGTCAGCTTGTGCTAACTTAAAGCTTGCATACGGAATGTGCGAGGTACAATCGGGCACTCCCTCAACCGTAGCTGTCATTCTAGGTGTTGTACATGTGTACCTCGTGACCACCTAGCATCCAAACAGCAGCATTCAGCATGACACGTCCGTACACGTTAGGGGCTTGCAAAACGACTGTTTATTTAATTAGACCGTGGCATTAGCATGTCCTCTGAGCGTCACACAGCTGTTCAAGCGATGAGTAGAGTTGATGATGCAAGTTGATCCTCACGGTACACCGATCACTCCGAATTTGGGCCCCTCACGAAACATCTTGGAAGTCACGGCATGTCGTGGAAATCCCGACTGAGCGCTTCATCCGTTGGGCTTGCTTGAAACAGACCTCCTAACAGGTCCGGGTAAGTTAGCAGCGCCACGATACCACTGAAGCACATGCTCGTGCTCGCTGACGCGGGAGTGTGGCCCACTTCAGGCCAAATCGCTCGACTCCATATCCCAGCGTTTTGGCCACCACAGTCCGCCTCTGGCTGTTGTCATGCTTCTCCGTGCTTGATACTCAACACAATGCTAAGAACCAGCGTGCATCATCAACGAGTGCAAATGGACAAAGCGAAACTACGACGACCCTAACGGCTTATGTTGACACGAGAATTTTTTTCGCTAGCACGTTGACAGCAAAAACCCGAACTCGCGACCGGAACATATTTGCATATTAGTGGGAGTTTGACTGTAAACTAGCAATTTTCCCATAGGAACTGAGGCACGTCACATATTCCCAGCCTCACTACACCATTTGTGGACCGCGATGTGGCGTTGTCACCGAAGCGCCAGACGGTGTTTGGCATTTCGCAATGTTGTGAACTCGGTATTGAGCCATACGGTCAATATATCCTGTTGCCTCTTGATTCCTGTGAAACGTTGCAGAACTCTCTGAAGTGCATACATCGGGTGACGCTACATTCGGTTCTGTGCAGGTGCATACGACTGAGGAGAATTAAACTGAGGTTTTATGTCCTGGACATGAACCGTACGCACTAAGTAGATATCACTGAATCCCATTATCGGTAATCGGTTGTCTTCTTGTCCGAACTAATTGAATTCGTGGAACGCGACATCACGGTACCTTCCCTTCGATATATCACCACGCAAGGAATTAACAGTGGTTTTAATGAGACAGCGCTTGGCAGTAACGTTCAGATTCCTTAGTTCAATCAGAGCTAACTGAATCTGCCAGGTGACCGAACCTGTGAGTTAGTGTTGGAGACATTCTGTTCTGCGGCTATGTGAGCATTATGGTTACGGGGAGAAGAAGGGAGCCGGATGCATTCGTATTTAGCCGATACGACCATGATAGATGGTCGAACTGCTCTGTAGTTTTGCTGAAATGAACCATTCTTCGCGGGCGTGATGGTAGCATACCTTGAGAATTAGCTTCAGAGACTGTATTGCGTTACAGGTTTATGGTCATTTTGAGCTCCTACGGTGTCTGTGGACGCTCCCTGTAGACCTTATTTCTGAAGTGTCCTCAATGGAAAGAACCGCCTGAGTAAGTTCTGGTGAACAGTGGCTTAGCGCAACCGACTTATCATCGCCCGAATGTTTCACCCAGTTACTGTCAGTCTCTGAAAGCTGTTGCAAATAGCTGACCACGTACCTACATACTGTGCATCGAAATTGCTAGTGGTCACCTCCACGCTTTCACCACAGTCCACACCAACACAATAGAGTACGCTGTTCATTTGTCAGGCTACCGATATTAATATTCTCTTAACTCGAGTTCGGATGTACACTCTGGATCGAGCTAGGTGTTTTGTTCAGAATGAGGTTAGCAATTTGACGAATTTGATTAACTGTCTGGGTTTTAGTAGGTTCTGAAAGGTTCTGAGAGTTTTCCGGAAAGAAGGAACAGTTTCCGGTGTTACTGTTCAGCTATAGCCATACTTACCTTCACACATTTTGCTTACTGCATGAGTAATCCATGATTTCCTAATATAGTATTCTCTCACCGTTGGTGACTGCTTGAGACGTTTGAAGTTCCAAGTGGAACCCCACCACTGGTCGCAGTTGTCTCATTCCCACAGAATTTCCAGTCGGCTCCTTTCGGAAAGAAGCGCTAGACTCGGGTTTCGCTCTCATTAGAGCTCATCAGCAGTGCATATGTTTACCACGGCTGGTAGTAGAACTTCGGCTACGCTTTTATGAGGCAAGCGTGTTGACCATTGCGACACTGGTCTCACATTAGTTGACGTTCTTATCACGGGGAAGAGGTCCGGCACTCTTAAAAACTTCCGCCGAAACCATAGGCTTTGGGCTATGTTAAGGTCAAACCGCACCTAGGTGTCTGCGGCTGTTGGTGTGCACGAGTCCATTCAGGCAGAACATTGCCTCCTCAGTAACTACTGTGGAATGTGTGTCCATTTCCGATACCTTCCACTTGCAAAATGGATTACGTTTGCCTGCATCCGGTAATCAATTCTCCGATAATTGGACCTCCCTATAATGACGATGCTTATACTTCTGTGTACCTTGTGCACAATGGACTTCTATTTGTCAGCTTTTCGTACAAGCCGATGGACGCTAATTCGGGGGTTGTTTACCACACTTCACAAAACATCACCAACATAACAGTTGCTTATTAGTATGCACAGTCGATCACTTCGTTGCAGGCCATAAATAGCACACACTGTAACATACTTTTTCACCTGCCTTCGATTGAACTTACTGGTGACCAATCGTGGTCTCTTCCACGATTCCACTACATGTCGCATAAATGAAATGAAAGATCCAATGCACTGTCTACATCGGATAGTTTCGGCATGATATGTAGCTCATATCAAGTTGAGTTCAGCCACCAACCTGTCAGATAAACAGGGCGAAGTGTGATCTAACACAGCGAAAGTTAGATACGGCTGATGGCGTCCGTTTCGGATTAGCCTATCACGGCGACCGAAGCCAAAGGATGTCTATGTACTACACTCACCGCAAGTAACTCGCTCGGCACCGCTTGTAGTTCCACTTACGTACTATATAACCAGTCTAAACCCGATAGAGTAATACCGGGAGGTGTGTGAGTGGAATTGTTTGTTCAGCCGGTCAGTGCTGGTTAGCCATATGATAAGCAAGTATAGAAGTGTAGCCCTTGTCTCTCGGAGACAAATATAGACAGATTAAAATGGCAAGATATAAGCTGGGAAGAAAATATTGGAAGTGGTCCATACGAGTTGCTATTATTGCACTCTAGAAACGATGAGAGAGAAAAACGAATCTAACTTTGGACTGTAAACCAAATGAAATCTCCCTCACCCACTGCACCAACAAATGCGAAGAAAAGAAAAGGTGGAAGTCTACCGTGGTGCAGTTTATCTACTAAACAACAGCAGTCGTTGGTCGATACGAACGCCTAACGCATTCGTTGTATCTTCGCTTAAGACGTACTATCGGTACACGGATGACCTACCAGTCTAGGACGGCCGGTACATTCGGGGACGCATTCATCGAAGAGTCGTATAACTGTATCACCACGTTTCATAGCACCTACAGTTCCTCTGCGGACAGTGCGCTTAAATCCGCACTCGCGTCACTGTCGGTCATTGATCCTACGGACGGTCGGCCGGATCGCACTCCTCCAGGCTATCCGATTCAAGGCTAATTAGTTCCGTGATCTAAGATCAATATTACGAGTCGAAAGAATTACTAAGATAACATCTTAGTATTGCAGCATGTTCTGCTGTACCGCGTTTGATTTACTCTGTGTTACCATCGTTTATTTGGGCGTGGGACACTGCTAGGACATCCAGGCCTAGACAAGAGAACGACTAAAGCTGTCAACCAAAGCTTTTGATTCAAAAGCCTGTACAGTAATGCAACCAGTGGATGGCAGTGGACTTGACCGAATACCATTTTCCTGAGATAAGAGGTTAGCCTCATCCAACCCGCAACTTAACTCGTCCATCCTGTACCCACTGACCTGCGTGGTGTGAGTGACCCTGTGTGATCAACACACCGTCCAGTTTAGCTCAGTTAGTTAGTGAGATGCACGAACACAAACAGCAAGAAGGGGATCACACACACAGTAGTCACGATAAACGCGACCGAGAAAAACGACATGGCAAAAACTGAGATGCACTTGAAGCACAAGCCCTACAGTAACATGTGTAACAAGCCACCCGATACAACATGTCGGCATTTCCGATCAGGAGCCGGTATACTCGAAGACATCGGCCTGTCAATTTGATACGTCACTCGTTGTCCACAGTGGTGCTACTGACATCACGCGATTTTGACACAAGTGTTGTGGACACTAAAGCTTGTAGAATAGAACAGTCATTGGAGTCATTGACTAACTGGGTTAGATTGAGCGAATTCAGACGTTTAACGTAACACAATGTATATTGTTCCCCACTCTCTCCCTTCCAGTATCGTGATCGATCTGTCTAGGCCAAAGGACCGTCTCAGAGGCAACTCACTAAGGATGTTGTGTCTGCTGAACCACCTAACTCGTTGAGAACATTTTTGACATCCGGGTGCGTGCAGTCTGGAACAACCTATCCGCATCTGTCTTACAAACGTTATTTTTGAAAGAAATCAATCACAGACTTGACACACGTCTGAGACACTAAGCTAATTTCGAAAGTTTTGTCATCAGAATCATTTCGGTGGAACAAAAGAACTGAGTCTTTCAGTGTTGCTGTCAGTTGGCTGTTGGCTGTATCATTCTGCACTGCATTTCCGGTGTTTGATTGGATTTCCTGTCTGCTCATGCGCCTCTGACTTTTCCCCACTAGTAATCCTTTTGTTGCCGACCTTCTGAACTTCGAACAACCTACTGATTTCTCTTCTTTTGAAACGCTTATTCAAACATGCATGTGCGTTCTGAGTGTTCCCAATTCAGTAAATTGTCTGCCCCTTACGGTCATAGTTTGTTCCCTCTGCCTTTCATTTGAAAAGATATTCATCCAAAATTAGCCATTAGAATGCGAAGTCACTCCATTCACCATAGCTTTAGCAGAGCGTAAGCAACTTTGAGGATTAGGCACGCCTCGTTTGATGGATTGACTTTAAATTCATCATCACAATTTAGAACAGTGGTGCAGAGAGGCCTCAGTCAACACAAAGTGATGTGCTTCGAATAGCTATCTGCACGGAGAGGAGCAACCTATTACTGCACTGTTGACCGGTCATGTTTCAGCTTGGATGCTATTTTGACGAACAGTGTACGTTGTTCCGTCGTCGTTTGATCTTGTTTCAATATCTGGAACCTGTCTTCTCAGTCAAAATGAGTTTGACAGGGAAGGTTAAATGCGTCATTATTTTGTCTCCTAGGCTGGTAGCTGGAGGCTTTTTCAAGTACGATCTCGCAGCATTCCTATCGACCTGCTAATATGTAGCGAAATGCTGAAATTCCGTACATGCATAGCCTATCGGATTGCGGCTCACGGAGCTAGTTAGCATGCATTATGCGCGGAAACCGGCTCCTTATTTTTTGTTCACCGACCCCGACTAGAGCACAGTGCAGTGTGGATGGAATGTGTTCCATCCGATCGCGTCAACAAATGTTAGGGTCGGGTAGGTTTCACATCACTCGGAACTTGCCACTCTGAGTGCATCAGGTCCGATCAGCGCAGTCGTGTTTGTTGGCTTCGTGGCCGCTTGGATGTGCATGCGTACGTTCGTGCTGGCTGGGCCAATTGATTGGTTGACGATCCAGATTGTATCATGCAAAACAGGTCAGTATGTGCTTGTTTGCGTGTTGCAGGCGTTCATGCGTATGTGAATACGTCATCACGCTCGGCAAAAATCATCCATACAATTGATCTCAAGTGTGCATAACAGAGTGTGCACCGTTTTCTTTCTGAACTTACCACCATGCAATGAGAACCACTCGATCGTTGAAGCACCGGAGGTGCACTCCTGCTTACGTCTTAGTTAGGTCCCCAGGTTAACACGGTGATTCATTCGCGTCCCCAAACAGCTTACAAATACGTGAGCATCTTTTAACGTCTGGAGAGGACTGATGAAGTAATCAATCCCTCAAAACCAGCTATGGCGAATGACGTCCAAAGAATGATTGTCAGAATGCCATGTTTATAATTTTCTTTGGGAGTGGTTTATGGCAGTGTAATAGCTCTGTGAATTCAATCCACTCGGGTCCTTTCTACTCAAACGTTTTGTAAAATTGAGAGTTTGCTGATCACCATAAAAAGTCTGCGTTCTAACGGTGTTGGCGTTAGTTGACAAGAGGGAAAACAAGGTTCGAACGTTTTGGTATTGATGTGTTCGAACGTTTTAACGGTGTTTGTATTTGAGTCGATGGTAGGACGAGAATTCAAATCAACAGATTTCATTCTATCAACAGAATCCACTCGGCCGCCTATCCTCCTAAAACCGTTCTTTGAGATAGGTTCAAACTGTGGCACGAAAACTCTACGCGATGTGCACCAATCAAATTAGGCATTACAAGATATTCCTAGGATGTTCGCTTAGCTAACCCGAGACTCACGTGGTACGTGACGACATTAATTCGTTAAGCTTTGCATGTTTACGCACGAATGCTTTCCAGTAGGTATCTCTGACTGGTTTTCGAGCGTCTGAGCACACTACTCGAGATAACGTAAAACATAGTCGTTTTACTGGCCTCAGTGAAGCTCTAAACTTAAAACTCCCTGAACTCTGCCGTCCGCTTCAGAGTCAGACGCACTACCACGTTATCCGATTGATCCCGATATGACAACAACATTTGACTCAACTCCTTTTGGATCACTTCGATGAAATAAAGTATCAAATTACTACCAGAGCTAAAGTAATACATCCAACAGGGATTCGGATCGCAGTGACAAGCAGACACTCCTGAATAAAAGAGAGGTCGGCTCAGCCACACAACTCATGTTTACACATCTGGTAATGTTGAATAAGACAACTGGTCAGGACCGACTATAATCGGCTGGCAGTCTTGAACCTGGTATCGAGTAGTGTACAGCTGGTACGTTTGGCTGGCTGTACTTTTACTGATGTGCATTCGCTCTTCATCATCGGTCACCTACGTAAAACTTGCTGAGTGTCATTCGATATCATGCCTGTCACCACTTTGCGTGACTGGACACTCTACCGTGTCTACCGTATCGTATACAGTTGACCAATAGGTGAACCATGAATGCTCTTTCAAATGGGCAGTGCTTTCGTTGTGGGACTAAGTGAGTACTCACGCAATGGTTTATCGGTACGTCACAGTATAATGTCTTTAGATAACTCGTCTTTATGGACGAACAGTACAGATCGTATGTGTTCTTGCAGTAAGTCCTAGTGGCTAAACCTACTAGCAGAAAGACAAACCGTGATTATTTGGCGAATACTTCTACCGTCCAAATTACAACATGAGGAGGTTGTCTAGTAACCACCTAGGAACACTGACATAGTTCCTATTGGGTCCTTTGACGTGAAATTCACATATAATCATAAACTGAATAACGTCAATAAAAAATACATATGTGACATATAAGTAGCAGTGTACCGAATACACAGAAATAACGAAATTATATAACAACATCTTAATACTTATCAAAATCTTGATAGCACAGTAGAAATGATTTGCGAACCAAAAATTGAAACAGTGGGAGCTTGCGGGGTATAACGGATGGCCGAGTTGATGTATGAATAATCGCTCACCGTAGGACGGTGCACCGTTTAATTTCTCCAAATTGCCGAAGAACACGTTATGGGAAGTTAGATTCCGGTTTCCTAACTCTTCTATTACACACGAACGACTTATTCTTCCGGATACGCCCAGCTACAACTGCTGAAGAGCTAACACTCCCCCTTTTCCAGTTTGATAGGTTTTCATCGTTATAGCATGACCTGAACAGGGCGAACTTCAGTTGCACGGAACCAGCCTGTCTCATCAGGAGATGTAGGCGACAGTTCCTTCAGTTGATCGTGCATGTATTCAAATTGAACTTGTGTGTTCAGCTTGTTATTTTGAGGGACTTGCATACAAACAGATAGACGGTGTTGCCATGGCTAGTCCGTTGGGCCCAACACTAGCAGCTATCTTCTTAGGAATGATTGAGCGGCAAGTCCCGGATTATATAGCCGATTCGTTATTGTACAAAAGATACGTTGATGATATTTTAATTTTTACTGACGCTATTCATTTTGACTTGTTCTTTAACTTTCTCAATAATATTCACCCAAACCTATCTTTATCTCACGAAGTGGAATCGAACAATAGTTTACCTTTTTTGGATGTACTTATTACTAGACGCGCGGATGGTACGTTACAACGCTCAGTTCACCGCAAAGCAACTTGGGGTGGTCAATATATGCAGTTTTCAAGTTTTGCTCCTATTGCATACAAACGGGGTTTAGTTAAGACACTGTTTCAGAGAGCCAAACGTATTTGTACTCCGGACACTCTGAAGACAGAACAGGAGTTGTTGAGGCGAACTTTACTAACAAATGGATACCCCGACAAATTCATTGATGCACATAATACGGTGAAGAAGAGCTCTGAGCCTGTACTGACGGTTCAAAAGAAGGATGTTTGCCTATTCTTGCCATTCAAGGGTGATCATCTATCCAATGACATAAAGCACAAATTAAAATCAGCCCTAGCTCGAACGTATGCGGCTGCGCAGTTGCGCTTATTTCATACCACTAGTGGACCAGTTCTCCGAAAACGCAAAAGTAGTTTGTCAAACTGTTCTGTCTCCCATGTTGTGTACCAGTTCACTTGCAGTTGCAGTGACGTTTACATAGGCAGAACAGACCGACAACTATCACAGCGAGTCGCGGAACACATCCCGAAGTGGTTGAAACATCAGATGACGCACCAGTCCCAAATTGACGCATTGACTACTCGAAATCCAACGTCATCGATTGCAAAACATCTCATGACAACAGGTCATCAAGTTGACCCGGTTAACTCATTCAAGATACTGTTGCGCAACCGAAATCCGAAGTTACTAGCCTTTTGCGAAGCGATTCTCATTCGAACTTACCAACCGACGTTATGTGCACAGAAGTGGTTGAAACAACCGGTCGGGTTGCCATGGTCATGATTACATAATAACTGGTGTGCTTGTATGTGTGTCTAGTCCCTGTGTGTCGTTAAATATTTGTTGTATATAACTGGCATGTTTTACGTTTGCGACTGATGAGAGTAAATGAAATGTTAACATATCGCAATATATGTCTTCTTTCTGCTCTGATGAGCACTTTTTGTTAATACTAAGATCGAATACTTGAATTTATGAAGTGTCATAATATTCATGCATGTCTATTAGTGAAACCATACTGAACGATCAAGCTTTGGCATACCTATTGCGACAAATATTTCGAAAGTGTTACTGTTATATAGGCTTCACACTAAATGAAAAATATTGTGGATATAGGTACTGCATCTGCATTGGCTAAGTTACGCACTTTCTTGTTAATCGTAATTCGACCAGCTCCAATTGTCAATAAGAAACGTTTTTCTACTAGTTATATTCGAAAGTATTACTCCGTTGCTTCTTTAAATCGAAAGCGCTCAACTCTTTGGAGAACATCAAAAGGTGATAATTGTTGACGTGAGCTCAATCTGGCTGTTGTCTGCGTGGCTGTGTGTTGATACAGCGAATAGTATGTAGACCAGACCGGTACGGTTTAGAAGAAATCGCAAACAGGCTAGTTTTCTCGGCGATTAAACAAACAAAATGGTGGATGGTGATAGAAAAGTAGTATTACTCATCAATATGTGCGTATTTAGAGGGAGCAATTATCAAGGTATATTCGTTTCTAGAAAAATGATAGTCTCACCTACAAACTGTCGACTAGCACAACCGGATAGCAGGGCAGTTATCCTTATCCCTTCCTTCGTACTGATACTCTAGCCTCAGATTTGTTCAGTTCCTATATATGCAGCATGTCTTCATGAGCAATCGAGGTGGGCACGTTTAGCTCACCCCGCTTATGTCTCTGCTAGTCGAGATTAATGAGCTGGTAATATAATCCGTCCACAGACAGCCTATAAGCCAAGTAAACAATACATCCTCGCAGTTACCAAAATTAGATTAATCAAATGAAGACCAGAATACTGCATGAAGCAGTTTATCATCTACAGTCTACTGGTTTGAAGTGCCTACAAAGACCTTGTAGATTTTATTGAAGTCTCAACACCACTTCTCGTGTCCCATTCGTCATTTTAGCCCAGTTAATACTGGTCGTCGCAAGATCCTTGACCACTAACTTCAACTGTACTGTCTGCGGGTCCTGGTGATTTGGTTTGGGAGTACAATCACACCAGCATTTCAGATCAGAGATGCACAAATACTGCTCCACTGTCTACACCAAACAAGCTTGGATGAGGACAACGTCTGCATCTCGGTGCGTGCACGCGACGTGACCTAACAGAACTAGCACAGTTGCTTCAGCTAATCAATAAGGCCTCATCAGGTCGATTGTGTCATATGACTACTCAGAAAAATGTTGCTCATCTGAATGAAATATCGATATAGTCACGAGTTTCTATAGTCCATATTGTTGAATGGTGGTCAGCATCAGCAATTCTACAGATGCATCTCTGATTGAGATGTAGATCAATAATCCCTAGTATCATTACACTCGCAAACTGTCAAAACTTTCTCACAGTGTTCCACATCTATATCACATTCTGATGGCACAGCAATCCCCAGTACCATACAAGAACACAGTCGAGTAACTTCCACTTTCTGAACACTCCAGTGGCCAGTCTGTGGTTTGCTCACAACCTGACGGAACCACTAGGATACAGAATTATTGACAATGGGTACGGATAGAACCATTTAGCTTCATGTGTGGTCAAAAGTTGTGATATCACACTCAATCAGTTATTGAGTTCATTTTCCTGGCTTCGTGTTCATTCATGCGAGCTCGAATGCTCAGAGAAATCCCAAGAAAAAACAAACAAACTTTCTCTTGGGTGAACTGGAAAACAGGTCATCTGCAACCGAGGGTGCTCATTCGTTAATTATGAGGTTCGTGATTATGATGAAGATGTGTATTACTGTCAACCACCAGCAAGAGGATAACTCGAGTCTCGTTAGGGATGATAAGACCGAATGGTATGTTCGGGCCTAGTGATTTTGAACTGATGGGTATAGTGGATGTAGAGCACAACGTGTAACCGAGCCACCCCGTCACAATCGGGTACAGTTGAACATGTCTGACTTGATCGCACGGTTTACCACGTTAGTTTACGCGCACGAACTGCGACGCTGCTGTCGATCGCAGGCCGGTTGTTTAACAATTAACGGCTGATGCTCCATACATGTGCTTGGTTTGTCTCAGCCACTTTGTTCAAGTCGCCTGTCACCAACACTCACAACGCTAAGGTCTTACGCCAACAATCTGTTCGGTTGCTTCCGCGACTCGATGTCACGCCTGGCCGTTTTGTGTGGGTGTGTTGTTTTGGTTGTGTGGATGCATATATCTGCTGGCGCTGATTCGGTTAGACCAAGTCGCGCCCGTGTGTTGGCGGTCGGGTTACATATGGCCAGTCAGTCAGTCAATCGGTCCATCTCTGGCTGGCTCAGTCACATTCGACTGAACAGTGCTGGAGCCGCGCATGAAGCGTCTGCTGGCCGCTGTCCGGTGGTTTGGTCCGCTTGCATGGATCCATTCAATCGATAGACCCGGAACGGAGCAACGAACGGCGCAGCCACACCGTCGTATGCACACGCGCGCGCATGCTCGCACGTGCACAAGGCCTACTACGGTCACACAGACAGGCCAAGAGAGAGAGATAAGGAAGCGATGCTGGTCGCAACGACGAACGACGGGACGGAAAGGGAAGGGTAGGCTACAGGACTGGTCGGAATGTCTGGTTGACGGATCGAAGTGTGGACGCACTGACGTACGCGAGAGGCAGCTAGGTCAAAGGCGTGCTTACGTGCGCACGTATGCGCTCGCGCGCATAAGCGACTGGATGCTGGATAGGCGTTGCAAGCGGTCGAATGCATCAGAAGCTTGCTGGCGTTCGGTGGCCGGTAATCACGTCCTGTTGCTTCTTATTTGCCTGCGGGCTGCCTGGCTGGTAGGGTGTTGGCCTGTGTGCGTGTGTTGGACGGGTCGCGCCTGCATGTCTATCTGTCTCAGAATAGTCGCCCGCAGCGATTGCTGATTGGGACAACGGAAAGAACTGATGTGCTTCAATCAAAACCCTGACATCATTTAGAGGCTGCTACGATGAGAACCAGATTACTGATGTGGTGAGCCAGCTATTTGTTCAATGAACACAAAAGTGGTGGCCATGCCTAAAAATGCTTCAGTTCTCGGTACGAAGGTTATTCAATAACACTTCCTCCCATCGAAGGTAGAGTCGTACGTATGAGAATAAGGATGGATCAGCAGTAATTTTATCATACTTCTTAATATTCCCATATAAACCTTCGCCTTGTGATCAGCTTCTTCCTCGTTTGGAGTCATACATTAGGGAAATTAAACTCACTAATGCAATGTGTGTACATGTGTAACATTGTGGCCCGGAATATCCGTTTCCTTTCCAGGTGTACAACAACCTATAGAACAACCTCTAGATGTGTGGTTTCAACATTGTACTCGATAGCGTGATAATTACTTGGCCGAGAGTCCAACTGTCGTGGTTTTATCTGGCTGGTAAGTAGGTGAACCTGAAGATCGGCCACCGGCTAGCCAGCAGCGTACCGACGAATGGAATCAGCTCTCTTTGGAAGCTCGCTCTCTTTTAAAGTACACAAGCGGTACGGTCCTTGTTCCCATGCATTGAGTGGAGGTGGAAACAGTGTACAATACTGAACCAGAAGACGGGCCAAATTGTTCATTTTATCATCTAATAGGCACTGAAACGAGAGCAATTAGATACGTGAACACCTATGTATATTCCCACTGAAATGTGAACCAGGGCACACAAAAACAGGTACTTTCAATTGTCCTTTCCCATTTGTAGGAACTGTTATCTAGGACACTTCATTCAATAACGTCATCTCTTGGAACGATTGATAGATTACGACCTTAACATGAGAATACAAGTTCAATGTTGAAATATTGGAAAGTGTTTGGAGACTGTGCTACATGATCAGGGTAAGATGTTTGTGAGGACCATAGCCATCATGACTGACCTGTGATCACAGAAGTTGTAACTACCGACTTGTGGTAGCGCAAGCTGAGGTTATATAATCTAATTGTGATCAGCTCAGTAATGACTAAATTTAGTTAACAAGACACCTCACGGTGATTGATGACAACTCGATCGATCACATGAGGATGTCTGTGTGATGGTTAGCATCGGTGATCACAGCACCGCTGATAACCCTTTTTGGTGGTGTTCCTTGATTCTTTCAAACAAACGTCTAACCATGCACTCGATGCTGTGTTGAATCAATCTCACAAGGTTACTCCTGGGTAAGCATGACCAAGGCATCGACAGATATGACGAACAACCTTTCCTTCTGCAATAATCCCTTCAAACGAAAGTTGTAGTAATATCGGCTACTCTTCGATCCCTGGAATCCTGTTTTATAGGGAATCAACCGTATTTATAGTAACGAATGCAGCTGGGCGACTGGCATATCGCGCTTTGATTGGTCCGTTCGTCATTACGTCCCACGACCTTGCATTAAACAACTCGATCGCTTAAATGTGATAAGCGTTTGTGCAAACTGTTTTAGTCACTACCTTTCACAAAAAAATTCGATGTAGCAAATGATCACTGTTTTTGATTGGTTGGGGCCAATCGACCAGAATTCCGCTTTTAGCAACTTGTGCAGGGGCACTGATTGACTGAACCTTCTTCAATCAAGAAACCCCTCCAGTTTAATCTCGTTACAGCCTGTTCGTGCTCGACTACGATAGGTTTACGGATATGTGTACAACACTACAAAGTCAAAGAAGGCACGTTACACTGTCCGTTGGATGTGAGATGACGAATATATCGTTGGATTGAATGGAGGACTGAATTTGCCACTACTAAGACACCGTTAGCCAGTTATGAATTTCATTGCTAACTAGTCAGACTATCGCTGGTAGCACTCACCATTGAGTATAATCTAAATGGTAACAGTGTACCATAGGACAGCTTCTATAGGTTAGAGACTGACAGTCGAAAATTGATTTCTTGCCACTAGATTTTGCGGCGCAGAATTTGATTGAGTTGCAGCTGGGAAGTTTTAGTCACTGATTGTCGATCGCATTTGGATGACAGAAAGCCAACCCGTGCCTTCACACGAACTCTATTCTGTCCCTGTAGCCGCCGGATCCATTTATCAACGTCCCTTTTGGACGTAACATGGTCTGTAATCAACTTCTAGTCCAGCTTAAATCGGTTGTCTGCAACATAATGTTAGTTCGCGTTATCTTATTTTACCCGACACCTCATAATTCAACTTTTTAAAGTCCTTTAATCGCTTTTATTACGAAAAATATGTTGAGAATGACTTTTCATCTCATCGGTACTTCAGCTGGTGCCTTCTCAACTTGTATTGTACATGAACCCGACCACTGTACCTTGCTAGGAAAGAGGACCCTGATTGAGAAATATTAACTACCAAGTGCTCCCATTACACACTATGCGACCGGTGCCTTGGCTGAACCCAGGATCTCCTGTTCGAATGCTTTCTGTACACGCTTTATGTTGTGGGTTAAAACATTTCGGTGCAAGGATCACGTCGGTGTGTTAAATTAACCATCAAATGAAACACTCCCGAATACCAGCGACTATTCCAAAACCGAATCACGTGCTACAAGTCGATAGAGGGAACTTAAGACGCACATGCTCTCAAACAGGCCAGTTACAGGCACATCTCGTCCTATGATAAGTCGAATTGGCCCACTACTCACACACTATGAATGAGTAACTTGAAACGTTCAGGAGTCTTCACAAACTCACAAACCTTAGATGGGCGTTAAATTCTGCCTAGATGCTGAACAGATACTATGCAATGAGGGAAACAGATGGTGGAGAGCCACCCTTGAATGAGGTATTCGAACTTCCTGGGGTTAGGTGGAACAGTCTGAATCACCACGGCTGTTACACTTCGTTAACTCAATCTATCCAACGCCAGTTAGTGCAGCAAAAGGGCCAGTTCAGTAGATTGCAGTGTGTACAAACCTAAATCACTGATAATCGGTTACTACTGTTTAATACCACCGCGAGATAATTCATCGCTGAGCCGATCAATGGCACAGTCCTATTAGGTATCCTCTGACGGTCGGTCCCAGGTCAGCAGACACGTCGATCTGACTGTCTGATCGTTCGCTGTTCTCTCTCTCGCTATGCGTTCTATCCGTATGATTCCTCAGTATGTTTAAACGTTCTATATTGGCGTGTTACAAGCCTATGTTTTTATTCACATTCCTTTTTATTTCTTCATACATGAGACCATTCACTCCACAATTATCAACTGTTCAGCAAATTTCATTTTCTGATCCACCCAGAGTCAGGGGCACAAGTATTTGCCCCTTCCTTATTCTCTACCAATCTGTGAAATTATTAAGGTGGAATGACTGGTTGATAACCGGTAAACATTCTTACCCACACTTTTATGGTAGTAATACGCTGTGGCTGACATGGCATATACCGACTACGGTAACTCGGTGAACTTGGATTCTAGTAGTTGTTGTTTGAGTTTTTCGTTACTTTTCAGTACCTGGAGGGTGGAACCATATATATCAAATCATGGCCAAACAGAGTATTGCAAATCCATAACCCGTCGATATATTGTTAAAGGGGAGTGATTCTGTCATTATTTTGCACACTGTATCTTTTCGAGTAATTCTGTCTTAGGCAAACTTCAAACGAGCGTAGTGTTGGCAACTAGCAACAGTCTTGACTAGAAAAGTTACGCCAATGGGATAAGTGGCAATCTAGCAACCAGGACATTCAACACGAAACCCAGAAATAGCTACTATTCACCACCTAGTTATATTTTATCGGGAGTGCAGAAATGGACCATGAAACGGATCTTTCGTAATGGGTAAAAAGGAGAAATTCTACTAAGCAGTTTTTATTTTCCAGTCCACTATTTTGGCTAAGTTTTTCTCGCACTTTCGTCACTAGGATATCAAAGCCGGTTATTTGAAATTGGGTCGATATGGCAACAAAAACTAGCCACCTAGCATAAAATTCCCAATTATTGTGTCTTCTTGTGACAGTGATAGTGAGAATAGAAAGTTGACAAGAAATGATCTCGTTTTCGTTGGCAGATGCATTTTCTTCATCTAAAGGGTCATATCACTAATTCATTTTTGCCTAAGTGCAATAGCTAACAGAGGTAACCGACGTACCTTTCTCCGACAGCAGTAGCCTGAAATTTGTAACCTACAGAATAAACGTCTGGAGTGCCTTTCTGGCCTTTGCCCATAATTCCTAGGTTCAAATCCCTAGTCAACATAGTGTCGCTGAAACTAACAAGATTGAGACAGCTGCCCACCAGTCAGCTGCTTGCAGCCAGATATCATTGTCAGGCTCATTCAATGAACTAAATCGACGACTACCAACTGTCTTTTACAACCACTTTTCATCTAAGACCATTTCTGTGCAATATTTCCCAACTCCTCACCCTAGAATATCTTTCACGAACGGTAGTCTTCCTCTGCCACTCAATCTATCGGTTAAATGATCAACCTAATGTGGTTAATCGATTCACAAATCTTATAAATCGATTTTCCTGTTTTCCTTGTGTCAACTACTCACGAAGTCAGGCATTGCTCATCATCAAACAAGTTGAGATGCTTTAAATTTCTCACAACGTCCTGTTTACTACCTGGATCACATGGGTGTGTGTGTATTCTTAATGCTGACTTTAAACCAATTACACATTTACAATTCCAGATTTCTGTTGTTTGCTCGTAAGCAAAATTGTGGGTTGGAAACAAACTTAAGAGTCACTTGCCCAGTTCGCCAAGGAGTCAGTGATTGCATTTTCCGAGCAAAACGCGTCTAATCCCCAGAATACAATATGACAGCTAGGATCAGTTCGAACCCACGAGACATGTTAAGGTCCTGTCATTGTTGTCAGTAGTAATAGTAGTGGTAGCAATACTAGTATCTATATAATTGTTTCGCGTAAATACAGGCAACGTGCTACACAGCATACAGTAAACAAGAAGTGCTCGTTTATTGTGTTATGACATTTTGTTTACCAGGTGCAGGTTCGAAGAAAGGACTTTGAAGATGACGGAGATATATGCCGGAAGAGTTCGATTTATCAGATGCCGATTACAGTTACAAGTAACTGGAAAGGGTTCGTACGATACTTGAATGGAGGTATGATAGATAACCGGGTTTTCTGTAGGAGTCACTAGGGTTGTTGGTCGTTTCTGTCACATGGTGCTTGTAAGTAAACCACAAGGACGCATATATATATATATGCGTCCTTGTGGTTTACTTACAAGCACCATGTGACAGAAACGACCAANGCCATCCACCCAGTGTTGGCCTTGACCGTATTCCAACCTCGTGTCGAGATGTTCCTCTGAATGTTGGAAAAACCACGCCTCCGATCTGGCCGTCTGTCGTATTTCGCCTGCCCTGCCCCGCCCGTTGGTCCGATCTAGTCGAGCGATGACTCATCCGGTCGCGCCCGTTGTTCTTGATTCGATCGTGGCATGCTTTTGAACGTACCTTCGTTCCGCGTTGAGGTATTCGGCCGAGCGTTCGAAAACTCGCACCCCCGACCTGGCAATCCACCACAATAATGTTCTGATGTGCATCCCAGAGCCCTGTCAGGTTGCCAAGATTTGCCGTTGCAATCACTCAGGTACAGTGTTCAGTCTATACCGAGCCACGTAGCGTTAGTCTGTCAAATAAAAAGTCAGTCATGTTGATGGTATGTGCAAACAGTGTACAAAAACGAGTGCTTTTTGGTACACTGCCACTCACTCGTACAGGCTTTCAATCCATAGTCTTTGGTCGTTCTTACGTCTAGGTTTGGGTACCGTGGCAGTATCTCAGCCCACAACTTCACTATTCGCAGCACCCATAACTCCATACCGAATTGGCCATCTCATAGCATAAACCGGATCGTTATCTCCGCTGCATCCAGTAGGATGGATAGGCTGACACATCCCACTACTGACCCATCTCTTACCGTCTTATCAAGGTCAGCTCTCATACCCCTCCCTGTCTCCATTTCTGGTAAACACTCTGCAAGTCCCACGTTAATCCGAGTTGTTTGTGAAGTAAGTGTACTTAATGTTTCGGTGCAATGAAAACCGTTAGAAAGCTGTCTTGCTGACGTCACCCTGCTTCCATTTGTAGCTCAGTTGCCTGCACCGTATAAACATCTTGATGTTGAATATTTGAATATAAATGTAGTTGTTTCCAGTAGTTACGTCCCTCCTCTTCCCCTTCGCTTATTTCTTCTCTTGCCCTCCTCCATTTTCTTCTTCCAAGCGAGGACTTCCTTTTTTTCATGGTTGTGTGGCAGGTAAGCATCGATGAGAATTACTGGTGTATTGCTGTGATGATGATGATGATGATGATGATGATGATGTGCAAACAGTTGGTGAATCGTGAGAACACTTTCTAACCGTCAAGTTGTGTGCACTAGATGCAGTCAAATCCTTCTCAATAACTTCGCAGCCTAGACACATACCGTGAATGAAAAGATCACATGCTCAATCGAAGGATGATTTTAATACATACCTAAAAGTTCCGCTGCATTTTTAGCTTTCAGCTACATATCCGAAGGTTCATGAGGTCTCAAAATTCCGTACGTGACAGGACAGGAAACTCGTCTGTTTGGATTTACCGCCCGCAAGCAATTCAGCGTGTTTAAGTAGTCGACGTTCGTCAAACACGGTCATATTTTACTAAATGATTCTTTGGTTAAACCATAACGTGTTAAAACTATAAGAATTATGGGTCTCCCAACGTTTTGACTCTCTCTTTCGGCTTTAACCCGTCGTGGCCTAACCACGGAGCTACTTAATAACGAGTATCAGCAAAACACGCAGTATGTTTTCTCAGTTCCGTCTTGTTTACGGTTTGGAAGTACTAACAGTTATACATATCGAGTCTTTCTTAGACCTCGATGCCCATAACGTTCAGTACGTGGACGTGACTTGCTCAAATGTCCACAAAATTTCTTGTATCAGCGGACAGACGCTTTGCTGCAATTCCAGTACAATCATGAAATGTACATGTGCTCCCTTGAAATGTTAGAGAAAGCTCAGCACCACTCCCGAGTGAATGTAAATGATTGTGTGGCTATGATGGCACGGTGGTGCCTAATGCGAGGTCGGATCAATACGGTTTCTGTTGTTCAAATCCAGATCATGAAAATATGTGCCCTATTGATTAGTTCTAACAACAATGAAACACTTGTCCAGTACAATTCTCTATCAGGGTTAGCCGAAATAAGTCTACCTGAACATGAAAGTTTCTATCAAATGTTCGTGATGTGTATGTGTACGTGGATTTATATCCGGCTTCGTTATTTGGACCCAGTTGATACGTATAGGCATATCCATCGAAGTAGCTAGGCAATGGCAACGTCAATGGCCAGTTCCTCTTCGCGGACACATTCTACGAATGCCAATCCATTACATGCAGAACAGTGTACTTTACACACAACCTAGGTTAGGCTAAAACCAACTGTCAGATGGTCAGTGTACGAAGTAGATCCGTAGGATTATAATTCTAACGAAAAGCCTGAATTTTTTTAGTGTAAACTAAGCTTCCTGGAAACTGCCTTACACACGTTTTTAATTTGTGATTGTAACTGTTGTCGGAACTGGCACGGACTCGGGCTCAGTGACACTTCTAATGTGAGGACTTGTATGCCACATCCTTGGTATATTCCTTTATTTCTTTTCTTGTTACCGTGACACTAGTGTTTACTATATTGTTATAGAGTTGACGCATAACTACATATCCCAGCCTTATCATAAGCAATACCTACAAGACAACGAAAATGAGCTCTATACGATCACATAAAAGTCACTGGTTCGAACCACGTTCACACTCATTAACTGGTGAGTTCAAATGAAAATGAAAGCGAACACTTGTTGTCGCTCTGAGGTGAGAACTGATTAATCACCGATTTTTGAACCATTTCCCAGCTACATTCTTCTAATTCAGTTTCACTGTCACCTGTACTGTGTCTGTACAACTGGGACGATTACAGAGCTGTCAACAACCGTTCCCGTACAATGATAGTTCTTACAGGTGCTTGTGCAGCCATAAGAGTTTTATGAGGTAGACTACACATGTGGACTGAGCACAACTTAGGTTTAAAAAAAATGGGTATCATGATTCAACGGATTAAGTAGACGAACGAAGAACAGTGGAGTCTCGGACTCTTGCTAGCTCATAGCCATTCCAGTACCGGGCACGAATCCAAAGACCATACCTCATCAATGGAGTATGTATTCACTAGTTCATTCATAGCACACACACACACATGTACACACTTGGAAAATCAAAGTTCACAGCTGTACACCAAATTCGACGGTTCTATGGCCTCGATAGAACTGAAACGGATCCATCGATCCAGCATATTCACACCATCATACAGGCAGATTTATGTCGACTGCTTTCTGGAGGTTCATTGGATACCATGGATGTCGTTCACCCACACGCGTATCGTTTGTTCGCACCGTTGTGTTGGTTTGATCAATGTGAGCACGTAAAAAAAAACTAGCTACAACGCTTTACTTTGTTCCAGGACAAACTCTGTGAGGACGGCTTAGTGGCGAGAACGAGAAACGGAAGTAAGAATAGGGACAAGATGTGTTGGGAACAGAACTAATTTTCCGACCGAATTAAGTTGTAAATATCATTGATTTCGTGTTCACCAGGATAATCGATTTGCTTGGAGGTATGGCAGTTGGCTTGAACTGTATATACTTGGAAAGAGCAATCAAAACCAACCCATGATTCCACGGATGTATTGACAACCACGTACATTAAACTGATTAGAATGCAATTCCGTTTGGGTGCACCTTCATATGGATCTATAGATCCCGAAAATCAAGGGCACTATAACCAAGCTATCATCCTCTTCACAACAGAGAATGGTCAATTGGAAATAAGCGAATGCAATTCAGACTATACAGCTGCTGATGGATTGACATAATACTTAGATGGAAAGATTATTTGGGATGTGATTTTACTTGACTGACAAATTACAGTTGGGGAACAATTTGTGTGATATCGTCTGTTAAGCTTAATAATGACCCCAAAACGTATTCAGACCACGTTGACTAGTTGCACCTTATAGAGTATTCAAGACAAGCAAAAAACGACCGAATACAATAGTCAGGAGGTGATAGGTCATTGGTCAAGAGTACACGGATGGAAGTCACAGCTGCCTTGAAGTTAACCCTTCACATAGAGCGAGAAAATGTGAAAATGAGGAAACTAATGAAATCGATGCATTCACTTTGATTGATTGGTTTGAAAGCCACTTGTTTGCGGTCGATATCCAGAAAGAGAAAGAGAGGGGAAGGGCGCGAAGAAAATAAGATTGAGGACGCTTGATAAGCATTTTAGCTTTTTGATTGGTCCCCCTACCCAGTTACCGATGCGATTCCAACTATACTGCAACTTGACCTGCTTTGTGCGTTAAAATTGGTGATGAGCTGTGGAAAGGAATGAAAACAGCACAAAAGAAATATAATTTTTCAAGTTGTACACATTTGAGTGCAACCTTTGCATTCGGATAGATTTTCCCGCCAGCCTCTTTCAAAAAGAACAGTAGCGCAGTGGTCAACACGGTTGCCTCATGAAAGCGTGACCGGACTTCTAATCCCAGCCATGGCAAGGACATGTGCTACTGAAGAGCTCTAATGAGAGCGAAACTCAAGTCTATAGCTTTTCTCGAAAGAGGCTGGATGGAAAGTCTGTCAGAATGCGAAGGCTACGGTCGAATGTGAGCGATATTCAACTCGAAATTAACCAAATCCCCAGCTACTCATCAGTAACCTAGAGTAGAATTTTGTCATACTTGCCAGTAGGCTGTATAAAGGCAAGCCATTGATCGCTACACATTGTCATGTCAGTGATGTGAACAGCCACAGAACAATACATAGCATGTGGTCGTTCAAAGCTCATAAACAAATATATTTCACTTGCATCGTATAGTCAGAAAACAGAGTGAGGTACGATTCCACCTCGTACACTTTCGTCAGTTGTAAACTTCCGGTCGTATTGAAACGAAAACGATGTTGCTGAATGTACACAGTGATCTGGATCTTGTAGGACACTCACAGATGAAGCCAAGACAAGCAACGATTGACGGCTGGTCGTTTTTGGGCACATACAGTTATCTGTCAACGGTTTTGGGTAAGCATCTGAATTTCTCAATTTCTCACTTTCATCAGGACCATAACTGACAGTTCAAAACTGATGTAGCTATATACGAATGTTGCCTTGCGGTGGGCGAGACGGCATTTCGTCCTCAAAGAACGGGTGTACTTAAACATTCCTCAGCCCCTTGAGGATATGTGCCATAACTCTGCTTTTAAACGATTTTACTGCTCTACAGACGTACGCAATTTCGTTCCCGCATAATAATTGATCGATGTATGTGGCACTTATCAGATATATATATATATTCAACAAAATATGTTAAATGAATTCCGGTTCGTGAGATATGAAGAAACCTATTAGTTTTGCACCAATCCGTAGTCAGTATAGCCCGAAGCTAATGGTTTGGGTGGAGCTCGATGGAACATGACTTACAGAGACTTTCTTGATATAAAAGTCACGAGATAAACATTCATTATTGAACATTTCGTTTTTGATAAAACCCTTACAGGTATACGTAGTCATAAACTGGATCATTCTTACCTTCAGATGTTACAGCAAAATGGTGTAACAATACGAAAATAATCGACTCTAATTCAATAGGTTCGGTTTCAACAAGATGACGTAGAACCACACTATGTGCTGTGTGCACGTGAATAACTGGATGAAACACTCGGGCGACGAGAGGGCTCCACCTGATTGCTTTCGTTCAGGCCTCCACAAACACAGGGTCTACAGGGAACGTGCAAAAACACCAGAGGGACCGGAAGTGGCCACAATCTTGGAATGCAATACAATCCCTGAGAATACCAATGTATAACTGAAACCACGGATAAGATTTTGAGCATTTCTTGTGAGTTTACGGTGTATCCACGAATGCCCCCTTTTCTCTTCACCTTCGCTTGACAATAATGTCGACCCGTCAACAGAGCAGCATATCTTCAGCGCTGATTGGCTGATGCATATGCGCAACAGATTCAATTGACTCTGATTAAAGTACGGAGTCTGTGCAACCACACTGCAGATTACTGTCTCCTTAAGGTACCGTAGGTTTGGTGCGTATTTCAGTAGTACAGAATAGATATTTGAGTGTGCAACGCACTAAGTCATTAGTCACAGGTGCGCGTTAACCAGACGCAGTATATGAAAAGCCGTTGGCAGTGGGGACCGAACATCGACTGTGTGGAATGTGCAGATTGTCTCGTACAGCGTCGTGGTAAACGGAACCGACAACCGTACACCGAGATGTAGCCAGTTCCAGCCAATGGTGTCCAGCATTATCTACATCTGTGTATGGTTCGCCGGTACAGTGCATGAATGGTCTTAGTATCGGTAGCTGTTTTCCTAAAACGGCACACTGTCCTCTTGGTCGCGGTCCGCGAGTGTGGTCTTGTTCCGGCACGATATGTTGTCCAGTTTAATTTGAGTATGACAGTTTTCCAGAAAATGCAGGTTTTCCGAAGACAAGGCGCTTCAATGTGACAGCGTTTTTGAACAAGCCGTTCACGCCGGTAACGATAGCGCAACACGTTGCCTTCGTCAATGCACGGATAAAATGGTCAAATAAGACATGTTAACAGGATGTGGAACGACACGGTTCAGAACAGGAAAACAGAATTGGTGGAGGTCAGGTGACGCTTATCCGTCTAACAGCATGGCTACAAAACGTCACGTCAGAGTCCACAAACGGCGTGATAAACCTAAAATCACAGCATGACGTGTCTCAGAAGGTTACTACTTTCTGATCGATCTTTCGGTACTTTGTGAATCTACTCCGTTCATGAATGAAGATTTTCACTTTTCAGCGTTTGGTGAAAGAATCATTGTGATAGCACAATCTGTTAAGAAAATATCGTCATTTTGATAAACAGATTGGGAATAACACAACGTTTCGAGCAAGTTGTAACACTCTACGTTTCAAACACCTCGGGTGGCCTTCCTCAGGAGTGATGTAATCGAAATCAATAACACGTCAATAACATGTTAAACACGACGCCCAATCTATTCAACTTCATTCGTACTACATTTGGTGCGGATATCGTCATTTTGCTGATAAACAGTTTGAATATAACACGGCGTTCGGAGTGAGTTGCGTTACTATACGTTTCAACCACGTCGGGTGGCCTTCCTCAGAAGTGTTGTAATCGAAATCCGCCGAAATCGTCATTACAACCTCGTCCATTTGCCCTCACTGATGCGTGCTCGTTCCCAGACCAGCGTTGCCTTTCAAGCGCCGAAGGGCGTGTGGCCAGCGTGGTTTTAGCGCGGGTGATCCGTGCTGTTCAAAACACTCAGACAATGGGGTCGAGCGACTTGATTGGAATTGCGCGTACGCCTCTCACACCGCGATATGTTGTGCCCATTCTCTAACCGGCCTCGATTGCCAAACCTGTTCGTTGTGCGAACCGTTTGGGTTAGAGTTCGGTGAGGATAGAATTCAACTAATCAGACGTGCCCACGCTCGCGAGCCATGAATACCGATTAGGGTAAGCTCTTTGGTTCGGATTTCGGATTTTGTGGCCAGGCCCATGCTTGTGGTGCGTAGGCACGGTCATCTTTGAAAAACCGCATTCGGGTCCACTTTTTCTTATTCTGCCAGAACTCATCAAGTGGCAAATGGGAGTGTTGCACCTACACATCTCTTTATGTTGGCCATCGTGACAACAATAATTAGCTAACAATGTTTTTGTCATATCTTGATTTCAGGAGAGACCTTTCTGTGTTGGTTCACTACTGATGAACTGTTAGCAGAAAAAAACTTTAGCATATGGCATGTATTCAATCGAGAATGGTTGGTAGTCCTATGAGAGTGAAAAATCCACAGTCTTACACCTAGTTGCTCAGTGTGTGCAGTGACGCGATGGCTCAACTGCACTCCCGGTTGATGCTCAAAATAAATATCATTACCAATAAATTACTGAAATTATAACTACTGTTTATGTTATTGACGGATGAATCAGGCCATTGTATTGAGGGCTACACAGGTCTCAAAGTTAACATATCTCTGAATTATGAACTGCTGTTTCATGTCACTTTCTACGCCGGTGGTCCACAGAAGCCAACCACGGAACAAGCGGACATTCTGTAACAAATTACAAAGAAGCACAATCGTCCCTGCGGTATTCTGCTGAATTACTCGCGACGTTCAAAGGGAATGAAGGGGACTACCCCAGGTTTGGACAAGTACTGACAGAAACAAAGTATTATTTCACTTAACAACATCGAAAACAGCTTTCAAAGTTTTCCAGAATATTTTGGTGTGCATATAGTCCTAGAATTACCCTTGGTGCAACGGTGAATGTGTTATTTGTGTATGCAATGTTACATATCCGTCTACAAAGTTAATTGCAGTGAACTAGCCGCTAGTCGTTGCGTACCAACATAGTACATAGTCAAAGTGCAACCTGCTTAGCAGTTTATTACAACCATACATTGATAAGCTATTAATGTAGTGTTGAATAAACTTTTAGCGAAATTGACTGCAGTCATTCATCCCATTAGTCGATCTGATCTGTACGCTCTAAACCGGTCCCTTGAAGATCGCACAGCAGTACCCAGAGAAAGTGTAATTTTCACAAGGTTCCTGACAATGGCCGGTATACTCCTGCGCACATTTTTTGTACGTATTTATACCTGTCTGCTTGCTCTGGAAAACAGTTATCCAAATTCGGTGCCATGCCCTCTGAATGTGCATTGTTTTGTGCATGGTGGATTGTATGTCCTTCTGAGGAATATTTTATCCAGCCGTTTGTTCGATCACTGTTGTTTGTGATCATGCTGGAATCAATCATTTGGAAGGAGCAAGACCGCTCTTCTGGAAAAGCAATTCGGATTATAAGGAATTACAATCTGGTGGGTTCTCTGCACTTCTGTTTGACCGCTCTGTTCAAGCACAATTTATCGCCCTGGGTCCCAGAACAATGCGGTCCCAGTCAGAACGAAATGATACATCTGATAAACAATTGAGAATTTGGTTATTTTTTTATTGATACACTGTTCACTTCGATCGGTCTCGGAAGTCACAATCGCAGGGTTATCGATTGGAGTGAACACGCTAACCGTGTTTCCTATCAAGACGATCCAGCACCCTGACCATCACTCATTAGCGAAGTTGGTTGAGCAGTTGGTTATGATTATTTGGTTATCCCTAGTCAGAGGTCAGTGGCGCAGCGGTTAACAAGCTTGTCTCATGAAAACGTGGACGGAGTTCTAGCCCTGGTAGTGACAAGGATATGCACTATGGATAAGCTCTGATAAGAGCGAAATTCGAGTCTGGAGCTTCTTGTCGAAAGAGGCTTGTTGGTAAACCTCTCTGAGTGTGAAGGCCATTGTCAAATGTGAGTGATACTGAATTTGAAATAACATTTCCTTTTTATTCCAACGTCCACTCCTCAATAGCCTAATCAGCAACTTTCTTGTCGTCATCCAGGTTCATACACTGGTATCAACCAAGTACGAAAATTGAGCGAAAACTTTCGTGTCATTAAATTCTGTCACCAGGAGATACGGACAATAGTTTAACCAATTGGACCACACGAAAGCCATGTTTTCGTGCTGGACACCGTTGTAACAGAATCATGGTAACCGACGATGAACGAATGCTAGGATGATCACTCGTCACACATCGCTTGAAATTACTCTGATTACCAAACCTTAACAACCGCAACTCTGACAATGGTTCGCAGAAAAGTCTCCAGACCTTTTTAAACCATCCTTGACTAATGAGTCATTGTTTATTTTCACCTCCTCACAAGCGGCGCCTTTAGAACTGGTGGCCGAGTGGACTCGTAACGCGAGCGGTAGCCGGTACGGTTCCCCATTCGGACTACCTCTATCTGAGTTCTAACAAGTACAAAATCGGTCGCTGGACTTCAGTTTGAACAGACGAACATCAAGAGGCATCACAGGCCTCCGTGTTCCTCTCCATGCGTACCCATGTAAACACTTTGGTCTTCATTATGGCAACTAAAATCACGCTCTCAAACTGTTTCTAACAACCCCCACTAGCATTCTCACTCATCGGTTGTTTCATTTATGAATCATCATTGTGGTGATGATCAGAGCTCCAACTGTTATCCAAGCTATTCGTTCAGTGTAAACAAAAAGCACAGCATTCCAAACTCTACTGAGAAAAACCGCCCACTGTTTGTCAAAGCGTAGAAACGCCGCTGGATTTTCAGATAACTGTACTGTACTAGGGAACTTTCCGAAGAAGTGTGCGCACAACTTGATTGTATAGTCGCGTACGGGGAGCAGAGTATGAATAGGCATGTCTGTCAACCAAAGAGGTTCAGCATGTAGTCTGATGACACTAGAACAACAAAGTCGTCGTTTAGACAAGCATTTTTGTATGAAAAAATAGAAACGTGTAGGTTGATCTCACTTGTTTACTAGAACCACCAAGTTTTTGCAACATATTGTTGTAAACCCTTGACGCAAGACGCTGGTTCGTCCATGGTATGATAGGGCGATTTATAGAAAATCGGATTCTTCTCCTTGATATAATCAACACGGCAGATCTTTGTCCCGAAAATTACGTGGCGGTCCCCGTTAATTGCGCCGAAGACAAACCAAAAGAGGGGTGCAAAAAGCAACTTTGTCCTGCTCTGACAACGTGTGCGACAAGGAGGAAATTGCATGGTATTTTATGGTTGCATGGTGACCTACCAACATTCTCGAACGAGGAAACCGAAGGACAGACATCAAAAAAGTAGTTAAGGCCACTAAGCCACCAAGTGGATGGTGAAGGTCACCTCTCGAACGTTAACGACATTTCTGCTTAGTATGATTGGATAGGATCGTTTCCTCGAGTAAGGAGGCTGTTTTGGACGGAAAAAGTGGGTTCCTCTAACACACATCAACAATTTTGGGCTAACTGTAACCCTCAGAACAGCTAAACTATCATATAACAATCGTCCCATTCACAACCGTTGTACGGCAGTAAGCTGGAGATCTACGAATGTGAAAAACGTCAGCTACTGTGATTTTGAGCCAATGCATTACTAGCAAACTTCACCACACTTACAGACATCTGTTGGTCAAATTTGTTAAGTTTCGTACGGGTACCATATATTTACTTGGGTTTCTTCGGGGTCGACTTTGTCAGATGAATCTGCTGTGTACCCATAGTTTTTTTTGCGACTGAACTGAATTTTTAAATTACGATACGATCTAAAGGTGCTAGGTGAAGTTGTTCTTGTTCCATATTGATATGATACCTTAGCATTTGGTGAGTGTCGTTCCGGCACATCCATAGACAGAAATGACTTAAGACACATTCGTTTGCGCGCAACTACTGATAATTTCTAAACCTGTTTAATCATAGTTACTGGGTTGGTTCAACAGGTCCACTGGTTGGATGAGGGTTATTAACCGTCTGCTTACTACCTTATATGAGTAACAAAACGTTCACTCTGTTTTTTAGAGGCAGAAGAATCCGAGCCATGGTAATCACAGACTGGCAAGTGCGGCATAGTCAAACCACGTGAGAACTAGAAATCGTCAGAAGGATTAAGTAGTTGTTCTCCCGTTAACATGCACAACCGAGCCCTAGCCTAGTTCAACGAACTGACATCGGCGTACTAGGGTAGTCCACCGTGAAGGGGTTTGCACCATTTGACCACCAGTCTGCACTGAATGTGGTGAACGTTCTCATTCTTCGACTCAGAAAACAGCAAAACAACTTGACATCCACACGGTTATTGGTGTCAAAACGTCTGATCAAATGTGGACAGTGGAACAATAGGGTAAGTTAGTTAGCAATCACATCTGATTGGTGGTGCAGCAGGCCATAATTCGAAACTGTTCAAGCTGAAGGTTTACTGCTACTCAGTTCCACTCGACGAGTGTGTTCGCCTGTCAGTGGGGTTGCTTCACCTCCGTCATCCACTCATGGATACGTACGTGTGCAACCAATAGCTGGGACGATGGTTCTGTTACTCCATCGTGCTCATCTGCGTACATGACTGATTTTGGGGTAGTAGGTTTCTCAAGAGGCCGAGTATGTTTCTTCTCATCAGCTGAATATTGTGGCTCAGTCCAAAAAGAATCTTGAGTCAATGCGAAAAGCCCAGTTTAAGGCGATTCGTCCCAGGTGAAAGTGCAAAAGCATGCAAGTGGGCGACGCCATTACAAGCCACCTTTCACGATCAGATTAGAGACCCCAACAATTGTCTCGCGTACTGAGCTATCCAGTCGAGGGAAAACTGGAACACAAGTCTGATCGGCACTTAGCGATCCCATGTTATTGGAAAAAGAGCACATTTTATTGTGGAACAACAGCATTTACCAGTGCCAGTAACCGATAGACGTACTCGAGTTTTGATTGGCCAGTTCGTTACTTTGTTGTTCCACGCCCTTGGACCAAACACCTCAACTGCAGCGGGTCGCCATCTGTGATTGGTTGGCGCCAGTCTGACCATAATTTGGCCTGTAGCAGTTTGTGCGCGAACACTGATTGGCTGAACATTCTCCAGTCAAGAAATTGCTACAGTCCAAACTGATCACAAATTGGGCAATCGGTTACTTAAAAGACAGCCTCATCCATATTAAACCTTTGGATGCCACTATTTCATGCATATCTGTGATAACGAAACATGAAGATGTCCATTGTGGTTAGGAGTGAATATACCGTAATAACTAAGCCGTTAATCACTGTTGATATCACGTGTCCCTTAGGCGGTTTCTATGACGTTGTTGAATCCCAAGTGGCACTTCACGCTCGAATGCATTTCGTTCCATGTTATTGGCTACATATCGCCACGACATTGAAAGCAGCGCTGAGTTCAAATACAAAAACAACCAAGATAGACTTTGCAATCGGTAAGACCAGTTTGCTAACAACCCGATTATTATAGTAAGCTATCAGGTCTATGGTTTCCCTTGAGACAAGTTATAGATTTCGACTGGGTGCTTCGAAGCTGAGAAAAACACTAATTGGCGTTGTACATGCCATGCGATAGGGCGTAACAGCTAATTACCTCAGCCGTAAGACAATAGCATTAAACGAAGACCTCAGTTGTTGACTACTTGAACCCGACCCTGAATCATCAGTCTCTGTATTGTACAATGTATTAACAAGATCAAAGTCAACGATAGGTTGTCAGCCACATATTTTATACCGTTGTAGTTTAGTAATGAATGTGAAGAAAAAAATGACCTTTGAAAATTTAAACGGAGCTCTAGAGTCAGTCAGGATTCATTGCTATATGCAGTCTATCGAGGCAGCTGTGAACCTCTTGATCCAGGGCTGAAAAAGATAGAATACTGAAGGTTTACCCGGATAAAACTGGTTCTGTACATAAATAAGTAATGGTTAGCAAATTATACAACTTACAACCAAGTGAACTCTGAGCACGGAATTTAACCGTCAGCGGGTATCAGTCAATAATGTGGTAGTGTGAGCGATTCAATAGGTGGTACAAAATACACGAAAAGGGGAGAGTTCAAACGAGAGTTCGTAGTACCAATTCGGACTACGTAACATGTATGTAATCAGTACATGGGGATATATAAAGAATATACAGTACGATAGTTTGACCACTAGATTATAGGGGCAGTTGAGATTGACACTGTGCAGACCGCCGGTCGTGCATGGGTAGCCGGGCGGTGGAGTCGCGGGGCCAGTTGTGGAGTTTCGGTGGTTGGAGACTTCAGTCAGGTCTTTGTCATCGTACCCTCAATTTCACTTATAGTGATCCCAATATTACGTTCGGCCAGAATCAACAGGTGCTTTATGCTGAACTGGTTTTCAATAAAAGATACTGAAATGGGCGTGGATCCAATGCCTGTATGAACTGGTTCCATTGTACAAATTTGGTTCACGAATTTTACTCGGCGGTTTCTGACAGACTGAGAAAAATGAACTTAGCGCCTTCCATTGCGCTGGTCCTACTTCCGCCGACCAATCTAGACAAAATCTTCCGGTCTGGTTTCTGTCTATTTGACCGACTTTAGCCGATTCCTGAGTTTTTGACGCCGGTGCATCGTGAGCATGTTTAAGTACCGTTCACGACCTCCAAAGTTAACCCTCTCCTTATCACTGACACAGGTTGCTTGTTCTATCTTTGTTTACTCTGGAGGGCAGAAGAATATAATCAACTGTTTTTTAAAAAAAAATTGCGTTGAAATTCTTTGTTGAGAAATTGCGAATATTAACAAATTAGTTCACTTAAAAATTTCGGTCGATTGTCTTCTTGACATTTCGACTATAGTCGGCCACACGCTACCGTTAGGATCTTCACTTGCTTAGTTGGTATACTATTAGCTTCCCCGGTCAAAATGCAAAACTTCAGGACCATGTTTACTGGATTACAGCTTCTAAAGATGCATTTCTCATCAATAACGATAAAGTACATATCATGGGATGTTAATATTTCCCTTACTCCTTTCAGTCACGGACATAAAACAAACACATAAGTCGTAAAGTTAACAACAGCAATAGAAAAGGTCAACGTGAAACAAAGACTGTCATCATTTCCAGGGTGGGCAAACTGAATGAGTCAACACTTTATGCACTCAGGGTTGGACGACAACTATTGATTAACATCAACTGGGTGATTGCAAGAAACTTAGGATTCCGGTTGCGCAACAGTACTTGAAACGAGGGGAGTTAACTAAATGACCTGTTTTTTCCTAAGGTTCTTATAGAACTTAGTGCTGAGTACTCTCTCAATCAGCTTGTCTAACATCTACTGGTCGAAATTAGCAAATCGATTTAAAACTAAAAAACCACTATCATGTAAATTAATTCGGACGCTCTTATGTTGATGTGATCAATTCGCCATCATCTTCTGACACGTTTCTTTTCAAATATGCTGATGATAGTGAACTTGGACATTCTAATCCCGGTGATTGCACATCCACTTTTTTGAAGAATGGTTTTAATCAACTGGTGGACAGATTTTTCCGCCGCACACTTACATAATATTTCGTATTATCACAGCAAGTTGTCTCCGCCCATCAAAGGTCAAAGCCATCGTAGTTCCTCTGTAAAGTCTTGCCCACTTTTTAGTAACCGCACAACTATTTTCATGCCTCATACTGCTAAGTATTTGTGTTATGACATTCCTCACATTAACCGAGCAGTGTTTACTGCATATAGCAGGAGAATGAGGATGCTTGTTATGTTGGTTTAAAGCAAACCAGGGGTTTGACATGTCGGTCGACCACAAAATGACCATTACCATAAGTTCCGGAACTGTGATCCGGGCAACAAAATCAGCAGTCTAAATCAAAGGGTTTACCAAAAGTGCACTCCTCCTTACGGGGTCGGCTGGACAAACGGGCATTGCACCACTGAAATCACAGCCAGATTAGCTAACTATTATGATTGCGTCATGGATGCATCAATAGTCATTTGCAACAGTACAAAACTGTGATCAAGTCGGTTGCTTACAGGGACTAGAGTGAAACAAGTCAATGGAACTGTCTGTCATTCTTCTCGAAGTTAAAGATCGAAGCTAGCTGCTGTTACCTGCCTTGCCAATCGTATTACGTCAACACCAGAAAGCAATCCTAAGACTCTTGGACTGTAGTGATAGTTGAGACTGCTAAAATCGAAAATAGCAATGAAATGGAAAGGATACAGGCTGGTAGTAAACAGATGTAGGAGATTAGCAAGTAAAGTGAATGGCATGCAGTCATTAAGTTCATATTGGAAAGGGAGTGTGAACGCAACGGGAAACTGTAGAAAATGACAAGAATTCTACGATGGAGAGATGAAACAGTAAGATACAAATCCAGTTAGTGATTGGCCCTACTCAGTGTACTGTGGAATTATTGTTGTTTACCAAACTTTCATACTGTGTTCATAAAACCCTTGTCTTTGGTTTGTTCATGTGAATCCAATATGAATTGACTAATTGAAGCAATTGTTCACATCGCTTGTTGATTGCTTACTGTATGTAAGACGCTTGGATTACTTACTCATTTACCAGTCTGCATCTCCTCTAAATCGCTGTCCTCCTCATTTCTTTGTATTCTGAGAAAAAATTCACTTATTCAAACGTTACACACGCTTCTTGAACCAGGCCGTGATGGCTAGCGGGGCAAGCATCATTACGCATTCATTGCTTTATCCATTTGGTTATCATTTTGTGCGCCTAAATGATGATTACGAACAAAGAGTTTTCTCAGCATACATCCTACATGACAATTCTGGCCTGATTCACATTCATTTGGAGTGTTTCAAGTGCTCTTCGTCAGAAGAAATCATGCTATTCAAGTACACCAATGACGTCCTTTTAAGTACAACTCGTTTTGACACCAAGTAACCAGAAGTAAACATATCGTAATCGATCTATGAATAATTCGAAGAGTGGGATTATTCGTTCCCACTTCACTCTAACCCTCGAATAGCTGGAACTGTAGAGTTAAACTAAGCAGGAGACGCGTATATCTTTTCTGGCTCAGTTTAGAATAAAAGTAGGTTTGGCAATCACACTTGTTTTAAGCTGACAAAACGAACAGTCCAGGGCGGTTGTCGGCGACATGAAAATTTCAAGATGAGTGATTTACTTTGACCCTGATCTACTCGATACAGTATCAGTAACCATCCGTTTTGACCTTGATTAAAGACCTAAGGTTAACAGTCTTTTATCCTGAAATTGGATAACCTGAAAACAATTACTGATATCGTGTAACATCAGCAACTCAGAGATCATCATTCGGATTTATGTACTGCAAAACTGTACGAGTATCCATTCTTTTAACGATACCTTTCACATAATCACGTGGAGAGACTTATCGCCGTAGCCAACTTGCATCTCTTCTAAAAAATTGTTGAGCAAAAGTGTGTTTCGGTGGCTTTTACAATGAAGGACTTATGCGTAAGGTCATGCTAGCGAGTTATGTCATCACTCTGTGTGTCATGTTTCTGAAGAGGATTAGTGCAATGTGTTTTTGTTTAGTGTCAACATTTCGATGTCGACTGGGTAAAATTCCGGTGAAAGACTCCAGTACATGTAAACCCAAATTCCTTCATTTTCACCTCAAAGCCAGCGTCAATTCGCCCGTCGGGCTGCGCATACCGATATCTGTGTTTATGTGGTAAGCTAGCACACAACTCACGTGGTCCGGAGCTTGATGATTAGAAACATCATCATTCCAACAAGGAGTAGGATTTCCCTATGTGAGTAACGACGTTCATCGTCAGTGAAACGTATTTCCTCAATCCGAGGATCACATCAGCAACATCCTCATGTGCCTAGCCAATATATGTTGAATACTGTCTCATCAATGAGGAGAACGAACTGACCGACAAGCCCAAGAAGTATGAGCTTTTCCCAGTTATAGGCGGTGCAACGTGGGCAACTGATTCACAGGAATTATCTTATTTTTTCCTACTTATGCTTTATCTGTACGAACAATCTATGAACTTCTGTTAAGTATCCGTTTCACAATTCCTGCGGATACACTGAGTTCAGTCGTCAGTCTGAGCCCTGAAGTCATCCTTGTTGAACTAGAATTTGCTTATAATGCTCATTGCTTACCGCTCCTTGACAGGACTGTCCGCACAGTGTACTCTGATCTTCACAACCAACGTTTAACGACATTTCTAGAGTACTAACACTTAATTGTATTTCCAACTCTGCATGTTGAAAGTTTAAAGTCGTCCCACATTTTTTGTGGCGTGACGGGAGCAGAGCGAGTACAAAACGAACCACTGGTCCGGCAGAGCCAGGTCACAGGGTGCTGAGTTCACTTGCAGACAAGTGACACTGGGATTCGGTAATTACAATTTTCTATAGGGGACAATACATTTCTGGTTCTCAAAACACCTGCCGGAAGTCCTCTACCACTTATCAGTAATCAAAATACTGCTCAACAAGTTAGTGTCTTCTGTGACTGCAGCTAGGATAGAAGTCTCAGTCATGGGGTCACCGATTGGGGTTACCTTGACAGTTATTGTATCACTTCCGCAAACGATCGGGCAATCTGAACAGTACGCACATGCTGCATATACTAGTTCGGTTTATCCAAGTGTGCAATCACTGACGCATTGACCAACACGGTTGCCTCATTAAAGCTTGCTCGGAGTTCAAGTCCAATCAGTGACAAAGACATGCATTTGTAGTGAAATCGTCTTCGACGCCCCAAGATCTTAAAATCTATAGTAAGTTGCCTTACTAATATCTTCATACCCATTTATATTACCTTTAGCATATAAATTTACTACAAATCAGTAACATCAAAGATAGTGTGTCGGCGTATGTACCGCATCTTGACTCGTTGTTGTGTAGTAAAACTGCATCATTGCCACTGTTGTAGACTTTACTCACTGGGCTAACCGTGTTTCAACCGCTATCATTAAAAAATGGCACCAAACCATTTAAATACTTGTTTGAGTCCTCCTGATCGATGGGGTTCCGGTGGACCTCCGTCTTCTTTAGCGATTGCTACAACTTTCATTGCCGCCGAGTGCACTGGAACCCATTTCACGCTTTCCCTTTCCCCTATCTTGATCCCAGACCAGGCTGGAGCTAATTACCTATAATATTCCAAAACATTACTTAAAACATAAGGTTTGAATCTAAACCCTGCAGCTTTTGTGAGCACAGTTCGATTGTACTCCAGAAAAAGCATATTGAAGTGTTAGCGAGTGACGGTCGAGCTGAAATCCACCTGTCTACTACACACTGCTGATGAGCTCTAACAAGTGTGAAACTCGAATATGATGCTTCTTTTCGAAAGGAACTGAATGGAATAACCTATGAGAATGCACGAAATGAAGACGGTTGTGAGTGATGTTCAGTTCGTATTATAGGAAGGTTAGCAGCCCATAATTGTGACATGATTTGATGCGTTGATGGGACCGACACTGGCCTGCTAAGATATGTGTACGCTAATACACAAACCCACTGATGGAGGTGACTTGATTTCCGAGCATACAATTTGAGCGAATACTAAACGTGTTCCATGGTGCACTAAATTCAGAGAATTTGTACAATGTTACCATCTTACTGACAGATCTGAATTTGCGATAAGCTCGCAATGACACCCAACTCTAAAATGAGATTTACTTGGGGATTTCCTATTTTCCAAAGGCAAGTGGTGCTCGCTTTCCACATCCGATTTTTGAATGTCGATAATTGTCCTACTGAGTTTTACAGTGAAAAGCGGCGCGTATCCTTTTTTCGCCTTCTGCGCGCCTGATTGACCTTGCCGGGCTTTACGTATGTCTCTGCCTTCTAAAGCTTTGCTACAATTTGTTCAGGACACGAATCGATAGCAGGCTCACGCTTGGCCACAACGTCTCTTGGGCCTGGCCTCGCTGGGCGATGCGCGTGTGTAAGACGAGGCGAAAGAGAGTGAGGGAAATGGGGAGAGAAACGATTATGCCAGTGAAAGGCGGATGGGAACTGGGTCACACGCTGAGTCAGTTGCGACGTTGGTAGCCGTGTGACAGTAGATGTTCTCGTCGTCCAACAATGGGTGTGCCCAGGATGTAAACCTAAACTGGTCGTTAGCTCGGTCTCCTCGGTGGAGGGAGGATTTGACGGAGACGAAAAAGAATGCAAGACCCAAGCATACTGTTTCCCCAAAGCAGAGCAATCTGTGCGGTTTGATACGGTCATTTGCTGGAACAAGAAGACACCTCGAAAGTTCTTCCGCTTGGTAAAATACATGGTTGTTTAGGAGTAAACTCTACGATACTGTAATCAACCCGACCGATAATAATGTTATAAAGCCCTCAATTAACCCTAGTATCGTAATAGTCAAAGATTATTCTGAACAGTCGGTTCCCTTGAACGGTTTGAACGAGGTAGTTAGAACACGAAAACCGGGAAATACAAGCATTTCGTATTGACTCATAAGTACCAAATTTACAATTACGTGGGTGGTTTTATTTATAGCAAACAATCAGAGGGATGGATAATTAATAAGCGCGTTAGCATAGATCATCAAGCCCAGGGAAAGGTCAGGTTCATGAACAATTGTTTCTGAACACAGAGACCTGATTTGAGTCGATTGATGGCAATTGCTTCAGCAAACCGTAATCATCTCGGGTTAAAATGACGTAACTGGATTCTGAATGCACACGATGAATCGATAGCTTGAACAGTGGTCAGGATGCGTTTGACGACTGGGGAAGCTGGCTGTTTACGCGCTTCAGCAACACTGCCATTCTCCGGTAACACAGACTTGTGCACTCATTTACGTAAATGTCTCTTCATTCTGGAGTTCAGGCGTCTCTCGGTTCTACCCATGTAACTTTCGCTGCAGTTACACACAAATTGATAAACACAATGTGATGTGGCACAGATAGGCTGATCTCTCTTGATTGAATGCACTGGTAACTACTGAGTCCCATCAATTACACGGAGTTCAGCTGCACTGAACGCTTAGAAGGCAGCTCTATGTAGACATTAATCTTCTCTACAGTCACCACCCATTCGGGTGGTATTCTTTGTCTATCGTGCTTACCTATGAACCTTCTGGAGTAACCATTTGATTGTAGGACAGACATAATCAGACCTAGTTCGTCCACAAGGCTGTCGTGCATACCGATTCACCTTGCTCGTGTGAGCAGAGTATTCACTAGTGTTCGTTTATGTCGGACCGGTGTGAAACAGCTGAAGTTTAGGTATTGACCGGACCACGTGGATTTCCTACAGACAGTTCTTCTAACCGAGCCATCTTCCTGACGACTTATGAGGATATCTAGCAATGACAAGCAATTGTTGACCCCAAATTCACAAGTAACCTTCAGAATAGGTTGACAGCCATTTAGATGTTGTACTAGGTTGTCCATCATCTGTTCAGATCGACTGAATATTGATGTGTCGTCGACTTTACGCTTGTAATATGACAAGCTTCTTATCTCCGTAGCTGTTGCTCAATTTTTAACATAAACAATTCTGCTGATAGGGGACCTAATGGGTTTGCCTTGGCTACTCCGTGTCTGTCGGACAGTAGGACTGCTCGAGAAGACGAAAACTGATATTCTTAGAAGAGAGTAGCAAAGTTTTCCTCAGTGTGTCAGCAGGAGGCGGCAACGAAATGTGACTCATTTCAACGAGCTCACATGTCTGGTCAATCGTTTCATGCAGCGGAACATTTGTGAACAGTGACTGAACGTCTACAGAGCACGTCAGTTCGTTAGGAAGATTGATTTTGTTCAAGTTGCCGGTCAGTTCAAACGAATCTTTAGTGAAATGTGCCTGAAATTTTGCTTCCATTCTGCAGCTTACAAGACATTAATCGCGCCGTCAATAAACTGAAATACGCAAGCCTGGTTTAGGTCATGTATTCCTGGAAATGTCCCGAATCACGTAGCTAGCCATTTCATACTGTGAATACATTGCAAGCATAGCAGATTGCGAAGAAAATAACCTGCACAGTGATACTCGGCACTGTAACCCACTAACTCATGTTAGCGCACACACATGCGAGATCAGTTTGTCGGGAGTCACAGTTCTTTGACTAAAAATGAAAAACATCAGTTATCATGATAAAATGAAGTCTTAGAGCTGGTTTTCAATAATTGTTCAAAATTCTAGGGTAACTCTGCGTCTACCTTTATACGCATTCTTTCAACCAGATAAACGTGAATTTGTTTTTGGAACTGTCTTTGAGCTTACGCTGCACAGAATGCGCGTCTTTCCGAAGACGGATGGCTTAGCTACCGCATTTGTTGACAATACGACATAATCGGAAAAATATCTTTCTAATCAAGCATCATCGATAGAACGTGACCACTGACTCTCACTTGGCGATCCTGTTCAGCCTCTTTGAGTCACGTTTCGCGGGTGAACTCACACAGACGAAGTTCACAACTATTTGGCTCTCACACACAAGCGAGTGGTTGGTAATAGTGTCGAATACTTTGCTTAGGTCTAGTAGAATGAATAGGCCGAATGAGAACGGTGATGACCTATCAAGTTATCCACTGGGGTAGTTTTGTGTTGTGAAGTATGTACTATGCTAAAACTCCGGCCCTCAGTTATTGCACTTGTGCTAGTCCAACACAGCAGTGAACGATTAAACAAAACTGATATATCTTAATTCGTTTCATTATAGTTTGTTGAACTCGGACGTGATCGCAGGATGCAACAAACAACGTTTAGATGAGTAACTCAACTTGTGCATGCTAGTTTTTCACCCGGATACTCAAATTAAGTTTAAGTCTTAATGAGTTTGTTAGGCTGGCATTCGCTTATCTTTTCTCCTCATTTTGGACTGTCGTCGAGTGTCCTTGTTCGCAATTCTTTCTTCCCCGCCGGTTACTCAGTGTGTATATTGTCAGGTGGCATGCACTGCTTCTGACGAGATCGTACCAGCCATTTCATCTCTACTGCAGCCACTGCCATTGATAACCTGTAATCAGTGATAGATCAGTTTGTGTTCTCGCTTTATTTCTGAAAATGAGTGACTAGATCTCCTCCTACTGGTTTAGGCGAATGTATTCTACCTCCTGGTTTGCCAGTATCTCAGTGACTAAAATCACAAATTTATAAAATCGTTTTCTAATCTAAGTGTCAGGGTGGTCAATATTTAGTTAAAACCTCATCAAGATCGGCTTTGCCCTCATTTGGCTATGCCAGATAATCACAGACAGCCTAAACGATATTCGAACCGGTGATCATTGTGTTACAGAGCACAGTCCTTATCCGCGAGACGCTATTGATGTACCATGAATGAGGTCGTTACTGGCGATCTACCGCTCTCAGGACTGTGGCTGTAGTCAGTTCCATTTCAGTTCATAGGCCATTTTTCGTGGGTAAAGATTTGACTGATCCACCAAACACATGATTGAACAACACTGCTGCATTAATCAAGCTGAATTCGCATACTGTCTCTTCTCTACTCTTTTTTAAACGAGCTTACAGTGAGAAACACGAATACCTCCACGTCGCAATAACTCTCGAATGAAAACTTTCTGATTCGCTTTTTTACACACCTTGAAATGATGATAAAAAATTTTCCTAAACAAGTTAATCACAGTAACAAAAAATATCGAAAATGATATCACTAAGCGCTACAATTACTCACAAAGTTGGATCAAGTTAAATTGCAATGTAGGATAATGAATCATGCGAATTTCATGAAAGTAACGTCAACCGGATATGCAGCTCTGTGCAAGTGAATTCATCTCAGGTGCAAAATTGTTCTTCAGGTGCTGTGTAGAACCAGAAAGACAGTTTTGATTGATGTGCCTGATGTATATTGTGAACACCTGGGTGGGTATTACAAACAGGCTTGTACGAGTTAAGTATGTCCTGACCATCAGGCATTCAACCAGAATGATAAGTCCATTCCTAGATATTTAGAGGGGGACACATACAATTCGTTCCACTTCTTCTCAGACATTCAAACAAAGTTCCTGTTTCTGAACGTAAGGGTTCGAAACTTCTGAGTACCTTTCAGCCTGACGTTGATTAGTTGACAACACTGCGGTAAATTCACTCGTCTGACTACCCCTGGATGAACGTGCCGTTTTGCATTGGAAGAAAATATGCAATTTGATAGTGAACAACATGATGTTGCCACTCCTGAGGAAGGCCACCCGAGGTGGTTGAAACGTAGAGTATTACAACTTGCTCGAAACGTTGTGTTATTCCCAATCTGTATATCAACATAATGTTGCATTTGTTGTCCGTACCAAACCGATGGCCAATAAAGATGATCAGTTCCGCGGAGGTAACACAGCATTGCGTTAGCAATTTTAGGAAACATAGGGTCGAACGACGTTTTTGACGACTGTTCCTTCCTTGAATGCTGGTAACTACGGGTTTTGGCAGCAGAATGACAACCTGAGCTTGTTCATCAAGTCAGCCAAATGACCTGTCTTCGAGACGTGCTTCCTGATCGATTCGACCGGATTTCTGGATGTTTGGTTGTTCGCAGAGGTTGATAATTAAATTGCAAACGTTTGATCGTCAAATGAGGCCACATCATCATTGTGTAAAGGTGTGTGAGTTTTCAGTCTAGATACCAATCTTGGCAGACGACCGAACATCCGAACAATCAACCCGAGCTACTGACTTCAACACTCCAAGCAATAACAAACTGGGCTCCAGTTAAAAAGCTGGGTTTTCATCATCCTTTTTGTTATATTTTTTTACAATCTTTTGGAAAGATTATCAAACCTCTGTTGTTGTCGTCTGTTTTGTTCGATTATTCAAATCGAGCAACTGTGGCAAAGAAAGTGCATCTTGTGCTCCACTAGGTAAGTAGTCAGTACGTTTTCGATATCCGGAAGATTTTCTAAGAAAAACAAACTAGTCGACAATTTTTGTAATCGCCATTTTTTTTGCCAACATTTAGTAGGGCAGTAAGAAACTATACTGGATAAAGGTTAACAAATGAATCGTGGATTTTGAGACAACCAGATATAAGTCTACAATTAAACCTACTTAAAGTTGTGGATGTACATTTCGAAACAAGGGGGATGCCCAGAACTGAATACAATTTTGCAACCGAACAACGTGCTTGTTTTAAAATATTGAAGCACAATAAACTCATTGAGACTGGAATGAGAGATGTTACTACGGTTAGACAGATACCTGTTGGATCTAGAAAGAGTTAAAAGGTATTATAGTAAGATGACCGGGAAAAATGGCCGGAAAACAACAAACTCAATAAGGATGTACTTATCTATTCACAAAACTAAGAATTATGTTACATGGGTTAAAAAGCATTTTGCGTACAAGGCAGATTTTGTATCCACGCATCTCAATAGAAAACTAGTGCCACGAAGAGACTGTGTTAAACTGTGGCTTATTACAATTCCGAAGTTAGAAGAAACCCGATTGCGAACATTCTGGACTACGGCTGGGTTCAGACCAGCGTCAGAACCGGCACACACAGACGTAGAAATCGCCCTATCATTTCAGCTACGAAGCCACTTATCAACAACACGAAAGAAAACGCCAATACATTTGGAAATATTCAGCGATACGGGGAGTGTTACACCAACTAACTAGTTCACATAAACTATCTTACGGGTTGAGGGCTAAAGGGTCATTAATGCTTGTGTTCGTTCGGTTTCACTCAGTGGCTAAAAAACGTGGCATGTTCCAAACTCAGTTATGCTGTGGTTGACTATAGTTGTCTCTGCCACTCAGTTCCCATCAAGTGAATTGACTGGGTGGGCAAGGCGGCCACTACTAGCGCGTGGTTCGGAACGCCGCGGAACCGCGATCATTAGAAGAAATAATCACGCTGTCCAGCCCATAATATTTGGCTCGCGCACTGCGCATAGTAGCTGAATGTTTGCCGCACAGGGAGTCATATACTGCCATCGCCAACGTTTGGCTAAATCCACTTGGGGGTCCAGTAACAGTGTGGTCACGAAATACGAGGACCCTGACTTTTCCATAGAGTAAGGTGGGTTGGGGTCAATTGCCCGGCTGGAAGTACGCGTGGTCTGTGTAATCGCTGGCCAGAAACTCTTGTTGAGATGACTGTGCTTCAGTCAATGATCTGTCTCCATTCACACAGTATTTATCCTTGTGTGGGGAAACTTGTTTTCTTCTGGGTTATTTCAGTTCGCTGTTACGGTGATCAGTAGCCTGAACCATAATACCCTCTGATCCACTCCATAGCTCGTGGGGAGGAATGACTGAACGACGAAAGAGGATATGGCCGACCAGCCATCTGTGAAGGCCACAGTACCAGTATAATTTAACAGAACTGGATCCTTTGAAACAGGCACTGAGTTAACAACAGGTGGAAGTGGAAAAACAGGCGTACGGTGGAGAACACCGAAAATAGTGGGGAGTAAGAAGGACTTTACAAATGAAAACAACTTAGAAATTAATCGGCTGTCACGTCCAGGAAAGAGGTCGAAAGTGGAAAAAGGAGCATCATTTTTTTGTAGAGGCAACTGAAACCATTGTGTTAACACGGGAAGCATAGAGGGATTATTTTGAATTCCGTTGAGAGCGACAATTTTGAAATGCCGAAGCTCCGACGGTGGACTGGAACTGAAATACGTAAATCTATATGCAACCGTGTAGTTATTCTACAAAAGGAAAATTTCCCAAAAATTTGCAACGCCACTAATGTACCAGTAAGCCGCCGAAAATGTGGTGTACTCTTCTCTAGTACTGATACTCTCTAACAGCCAATGGATTCGTGCCGTTCGATGCATCATGTGAGAATGTCCGCGAAAGGCTCTAGCACATTGCAAAACCAAAAAATTACCAAATTATGCGTTGCCTCAATTACACTTGAACTGGTAGATTAGGTGAGAGACAAGAGGCTGAACAAACTCCTAGCAGAAAAATGAAAACCATCCGACTGATTAGAAGAGACAAGGACAAATCAGCGGTCAGATAATTGTCGCAAAACAGCTCACTACTTGCTTAACCGGTTAAGCGTTCACCGTTGAAAATCAAGATGGAGAATTTGAAACATTATGCCCTTTTTAGCAATTTTAGCAATATAACAAGAAAATATACATTGTTCAGTATTACTACTTCGTACAGCCGGATACTTAAACCATCAACCATGGCTACAAAATTTACCAGGGGGTTGGCCACCGTAGATCGTGGTCGTCTCCCTGGCTGGAGCCCTTGCGACTCACAGAGTCGGTGGCTGGAGACTCTAGGTGAGATGGCGGCTAATCGAGCTCAGTGGCGTGAATGTTGTCGTTGTCTGGCCGAGTTGTTTGTGAAGTCAGTGCATTTAATGACGCGGGGCAGTGAAAGCCGTAAGAAAGCTGTCTTGCTGATGACGCCTTACTCTCATTTGCAGCTCGGTTGTTTGTTTGCAAGGTGTAGGCACGTTGATGTTGAGTGTTTGAATATGGACGTAGTCATTTTCAGTAGTTAGGTCCCTTCCCGTCCCTTTCTTTTTTCCTCCTCTCTCTCTCTTTCTGTGTAGGGTTTGCTTTTTCTTCATGGTTGTGTGGCAGTTAAGCATTAGTGTTAACCACTGATGTATTGCTGTCTATGATGATGATGATGACCAAATTTACCAACATACTTCTAATAATTTCATGTTGCCTTGGTATCAATGTCCGCATACGAAAACCATGCTCGTAAAGTACAGCGAATTGGAAAACAATAGATAATCGAAATCATAAAGAACTGTCTACTTTTTTTCGAAACATTATGAAGTCACTTTTAGTTGTTCTTCAATTGCTGTGGTTTACCACGAACTTTCGTGGAGAGCAGTTTACCGGAAATTTCCTCACTAAAGCTCACCTTATTGCTGTGAGTTACTGCTGGTGAAAAAGAGCTATCTTGGGCTAGTGTACTACGTTCACGCTAGATCTTGCTTATGTATCGTAGATGCAACTGACGAAAAGTGTTAATCTCAACTATTCTCTATAGCTTTTTACTAAAAGACCTCTTAAATATGCCATATCGCCGTCTAGAAAGGTCAGGTTTCAGTTAACCCTCTCTTTCTACACAAGAAGCAGATCGATCAGAAAGCACAAAATTAAAAAAGACTGCCATTTACATGAAACTGAGCGTCTTTGGTAAAAATCCTCATCTACATAAAGTGTGTACAGACAGATTCAGCCCATGGAGCCTGAAACCTTACATTGTTCGTGTGTGGCTGAAAAAGAATGCCTAGCATTAAGCCGTCGATCGGTTTGCAAATGCAACCGTTAAACTCACACTGAGTATACTTGAAACATAAAATAATCGAACATGAACTAGCTGAATGCGTACAAAGAACTGTAAGTTGAACTAAAAATTGTAGTGTTTAGTGTATTTCTCTTAGTTTGTGTTTTCTTAGGCTGAAATCGATCAGCTGTTGGCTTGTAAAACAACTGTCATGTAGCATGGCACCAGAAGGAGTTGCTGGAGATTTTTGTAAACAGTTAATCATAATGGCCGCCAGACTAGGCATCAGTTTATATTAAGTTTTTTGGTAATGTTTAGCTTTCTCTCAGTGTATCTTAGGCGGGAAAAAATGAAACAACGATGAAACATAAAAGCGGAGTTGACCTAACACGTTGAGAATCAGCTCACTAGACAGTCCATTATATGGGCATCGTATCTGATGAGGAGGATGAAACAGTCAACCGGTGAGGGGCTTACACCATGTTACTCTAAATGGACTCAGTTATCTTCAGGCACCAAGTTTGCATTGGTTACTGTCACAGCAGATTAATCTGATAGTGTTCATGACTAATTGTTTACATCCCAACTTCCAACCCAGTGATGGTTCAGGCCAACTGCTATGAGCAACAGGAAATCCGAGTGCTGTAGGGCAGCCAATGTCAACCAACTCTGACTCGCCATTAGTCTATAATGCTGCCAGTCTGTGGACAGTTTCTATTCAGTAAATCGATATGCATGGGCTGCCTTTAATTCGATCAACATATGACCAGGGAGGTGACCTGAACAATCACCAGGGAAACATCTACATTTACAACCTACAAACTAAATTGTTTAACGTAGATTAGTATGTCTACGGTCAGTATACTTTCAACCAAAATTTTACCTTAATCTTTTATCTACGGATATAGCAGACTGTAACAAAGTTTCCGTTATATTTTAGCAAGATTTCCTCATAAAATCGATATTCCCAGAATTGATACCTCATATTCCCTTAAAAATGGTTGTACATATATGAGAGGAATGTGCAGCACACACGTGCTAATGTCAAGTCGACTGGGTTCTGTGCCACTTCAGAGAAAAAAACTATGTTCGATTAGTCTCTACTGTTCTCAACTTGGTTACAAAAAAGATTTCAAGCATCGTGTACCATTGCAATGGTCACCGGGACGAGTAATCAATTTTTAAGGATTAACACACTACATTATTGACAGTGTTATCTTGGACAGTATCTGCCGTTACCAATTGGGAAGAAACTCACACCGATAACAACTGATCGTGTTTATGAGCACTGCAAATCTTTTCCGTCTGAGAACAGAACAAAACGGAGTTTCGAATCATACATGACTCTTACAGTATGGCCAAGCCGGAGGCGATTTTGGTGAATCAGGAACTGGCCTACGTTAGCAATATATCCCGACTAAAATTGAAACGTAAGTATGCTCGAGCACATGTTTTCAAGTATTTAAGCGTTACAGAAAATGACCATGACTCAACATTACTGTTTGGTCGGCCTTATGAGAAACGCGGTGGAAGGCACACCACGGATGACAAGCAATTACAGTCTAACAAAAACAACAAACATACAGCAAGCAAAACACCAATACACATTGAAGCATCTTCTATTGTCTACCATTGTCACAGGATCAAGAAACGAGCAAGCCCACATCGTTACAGCAAGGCTCGGTGAAAACAGCGTTCAACAGGCCGATCGGGAATCGGTTACAGTAACTGCTCAAGGGCATAACGAACAAACGACTGATTTGGTCGAGAGATTAATATAAACTATGGGAAACGTCTCAGTTAGTGTTTCACTTCATTATTGAGACGGTGGATCACGTGAACTTTTACACAAATCAAAACCAAGCTCGGAGTTAATTACACTTAAAGTGCCTGAAGTTAGCTGGTTCTTGTGGATAACTCGGGACAAAGACTGATTACCGAGTGAACTTGGTCCTAGTGTACTTCAGGTGCTCATTTTTACTGATAACTTTAACGTATCGATCGTCCAACACAGTTACTGACTGTGATCCAGCATCTGCCTCTTACCATCGCATACCAATTTTGTATGGTCCTGAGCCACTTGACAGTCTACTTGCTGCTCTTCACCAGGTTCGTCTGTACCATTGGGGAGGCCACTCCTATTTTTGGAATATCATTAGCAGGTTTTAGCTTGAAAGTTTCTTTTTTATAAGTCAGCAGTAACACGGAGTATAGGATTTATGGTACTTTTCTTTTTACGTGAATGACAGCAAACCAACAAGAACGATAAATCTCGAAAATGGGCGATAAATACACAGAAGGTCACAGAACACTAATGCTGGGACTCAATTACAAATAGTTAACGGAATACAGTAGTAGCCCTGAAAAGTCCCACGTGAGAAGGGTCAGTTGTTTAATGAAGCCATCCCGCGTATACAGTCCCGGTTAAAGTTTGGTCCGATTCTTACCCAAAAAGACAGTGGGCTTTAAATCACAATTTAATCCGTTGAAATAGTCAGTCAAACTGAAGCGAGGCAGCTCACCTGTCCACTTTGCAAATAGGCTGGGTTACCCCAACCTGTGGTTATCTTGTTCATGTAACACGTCTCTTTTACCCTTCTGTAACACTTTAAGTTACAGATGAGCTGTGGGTTACAAACATCGCCCGGACTCTAGCCTCCAGGTATGCTCAAGGCAACTGGCAATTCTTACCTAACAACTCATCGGGTTTTCTTCGAATAAGACATAAAGAACAGAAGGAATGCCCCAAAGAACCAGCTTTTTACTCTATCATAAGCCGTGCAGTGGAAAAGAGGAAATTACATGAACAACTCGGGAACAGCATCAGAACTGTACTGTCGAATGCATGATATTCAAAATCAGAAGTCATTACACACGTGGACATTAAGAACTTCTTTATAAACTACTAAAATGAGTTCTATATAGGTGTCATGTTTTACACTGTTGCGTGGTCTGCTTTATCTCCTCTCCAAAGTGAGATTATTCACCAGAACAGATCACTTCTGGTCGTCTCCGTCCGTGATGTTTTCGGTGGAAACTAATATATATGCTTTTCTTTGTCAAATGAAACACTGGTGTTATTCACAGAAATCACCAAAACAATCGTATTGGAATCAACCACTGATTCGCACGTTTCGATTGCTGCAGGCAATCTTTCACAACACAAAATTTCGAACAAACATCTACATGAATGTGACAGTTTAGCAAAGAGGTGATCTGATCGTGTCTCTTTTCCGTGTATTCGTAACTAACCTCCATCCCTGGACATTGCCCTCTGTGTGCGTGCATTTATGAGGACAGTCGTGGAACTGACTGGTAGCACATCCGATGTCTCTTTTGTCGGATTCACTCAGTGTGATGTTAATTCGATCTTTTCGTAAGACCAGGTTGACATTTTCACAGTGGTTAACATAGGCGTATGTTGATCTCAGGGGCTTCCGTATGCATTCATTCGACGCAAAACTTGAAACGACGTTGTAAGCCCTAAACATTATCATAACCGACTTGAATAGTTTCAGCTAGTACATGAAACGAATATCTTGCATATTATTTACTGGAGATTTTGCTAAATCTATTAAATATTTTCTCTTGTTCTTCCTAAGTGAACCTCTCAAGTTCTCCTTAACTTAAAAAGCTCCCAGTATTTGTACGTTTTACATGTGAATTTGGTCCTGGCTATATGCAAGCCTATCAAGGCACCGGACACTGTGTTGTGAAAGCGTCTTTGTGGATAGACAAACCACAGACATTGATACACATGTTGTTAGAAGCAACAGAGTTCCGTTTTAATGCAAAGGAAAAAAGCCATACTATATTTTTATTGGTGTAAGATGACTCTTGTTCACAATCCGCTATTGCTAATTTGGCTGTTTCTTCAAGAAAGAACTCACTTGTAAACCATTAAACAACCACTGTCACATATCTGATAGTAGTGAATCATTCACGTTTTTCTTAGATCGTACCGTTAAACAGAACAGTCACCTCTCTCTTTTTATGCTAGAGAGAACACCAATCGTACGGCTATTCCATTGACGAAATAAGCATTTTTCTATTTGAAAAAAAACATCCTTTCAGCTATCAGGTCATGTATTATAGAAATCTGCTGTTCAGTTTCCGTCACTCACATGCTTCGCAGTTCTCCCTTATTTTGAAAACGTAACCGATTTTTCCATGTGCTTTCTGTTTCTTATATCCCCTATGAGGTTCAGGTCAGTTTCTTTCGACAAATCACTCGAAACACTCGATAGTGTGATTTAAAAACCACAAGTTGGACAAATGATATGCATTGTTAGAGGCATCACACTGTGAGAGGATAAGGCTCCAAACGTGATTCCAAACAGACAGAGCCAAACAGTGTGTCTAAGTATACCGAGAGATTAATCCGGCGTCTTTTTTCATACATGCGCTCTTCCATGGAATCACCCTTCCTCCAAGTCGTCGAATGGCAACTAATATAAGTTTATGCGTAACAATACAGTTAATCTCGTCGGTAGCGAAATGCTAATCGCTTGAAAAGCTCTGCGATAGATTCGAAGTTTGTTACATCGGGATCTGTATTCTTTGTTAAAGAACAGATAGATAATTTTCCCTTACATGTTACTGTTTTGAATTCAACCGTCATGGACTGATGAATTATTTTAGCCGGTGGCATACTTTCTAATCTACATAATGTCTCATGTGTCCTTGATCGGAAGCATCAACTAAAGTGACAACCCATAAATTCATGAAGGCTTCCAAAAGTCATTTCAGGTGAATCAATTTTTGTGGGGTTGTGTTAAGTAGGTTCCAGTAGGAAATGATTATTGATTGCCCATTTTAATTTCGTTTCTCGTTAAAATGCTCTGGGTACTTGTCTTGATTTTCGTCCGTTCGTTCAATTCCCGAAGGACGTTCACGGAGTAACCTCAACAATGAGGAAACAGACTTATAGTACGATTGTAGAGTGACAGTATTCTCATTATCTAGGTACTACACTATAACCCTTGAACTCTACCAGCAGTTCCCTGGCCGCTTAGAATTGCTTCACTCGTATATTTCTCAAAGCTCAGTTTTAGTGGAAAATTAAGGATTTGATGCATCCGATTAAAGCGATTGAATCAAATGTACCCATCCGATCTACCATTGCGCTAATTGACCCAATGGGATAAGGCACTTTACTCAGACTGATTAGGAATTGAAGCCGCCAGAAAGCCATCGTTTACGGAATTACACACGTTCACTAGGTGGAACACAAAGTTCAGAGGTTGCTTCAGATCAGCATACCGTCATATATCGTTTCTTCAGTCGTGTTCTGTAAAACTCCTTGGGACTCTAGATAATTTGATCACATGTATTGGATCATCGGTGCTACAGTTACACACCTGATAGTACTCCTTGTGTTGTGAGCCGGGAAGGCAGATGACACCGAGGTAACTTTATTGGAGAAATCAACACACTACTTAAGCGTCTGAGCACGACTAGAAACGGAAACACTCATTTGCACATCATACTCTTCTGAGGATACTCCAGTCACTTTAGACACCATGTATCAGTTCCGTCATGTAGCGAAAGCCATTATATGTCATTCTGCCCTCCAACGATCCATCCCGTATCTCTGCCGTATTTATCACGCGATCATCTCGATTCATGTTGCTACTGAATAGTGGTGTGAGTAGTATGGTGCGACCGTATCTCCTCACTACACTTGATTCCCAAGCCCAGAAGGAGAAGGCATGAGCGCTGATGTTTACTGGGAACGAGTCCAAAACTGCACCCTGGAGACTCCGACTACATAAGGCGGGCAAGTCGACCACAAACAAGGGCGAGTCAGACGCAACGGCCGTATAGGACAACCATGACGTTAGAACCAATGAGGTTATTTGGGGGCGTTAACAGATGAACGATGTAAAGCAATACAAATTAAGGGTAAATGCATAGATGGAATTAAATTGGCTAATTGGAGTAAGACGCGAATGTGATGGTACCTTGACCTTGAGTCGAACAGTTTCGAGCGATTCGATTTGATTGCTACTTTTGGAGGTGAGCCTGTTAACAGTATGGCTGCAACTTCGATGTCATGCGTAGTGAGAACAATGGTAGGTTGACTTATTTTAAAACCTGAATATCCAGCGTACGTAACACACAGTTGTCATGATTGTCTCTCCTGTCAGGTCACATTCAAGCCTCAACCGATGGACCCGTCACGGAAGCCTTCATGTTCACATCGTGACGCGTAGAAAAATATCTGATATCTTAGAAAAATCTTGGCTCCCACCTTGCCAATGAAAAAGGACCTCACTTTTCCTCATTGACCACACTGTAAAACAAGAGGATGGCGATCCCATCTTCGCTTGTTTTACTGCTTATACAAGTTTTAACGCTGATGCGAAACTACTTATTTGAGAGGAGGTGACGAAAGAGACCAGCTTCATCCATATTGGTTACTTTTTTGCTCTCGTAAGGAGTAGTAAGTTGTGACATATCTATGCCTGTCAAGTGGATAACATCTTCTGACCAATCAAGGCCTAGTGGAGTGAATCTTAATATCATGCTACGTATTACCTTACTTACTGCAGTCACAGCCGTTTATGAAACCATCAGTCAAACTGCACACTCAGCGCTTTGAATTTTCAGGTAACGTCGATCCGTTGCTCAAAACAGACGCATTACGGTCTGCTTGAACCAATGAAGTAACGCGTCCACAGAATTAGGATAAGTTCACCTACGTGCATATTTTCCTTCTCTAGTAGACAACCTTCCCAGAGTTCTTGTGAATTATGTCTAGAGGAATCTGGCCCCGCGCCACTACCTTAACTTTCCTCGTGTCCACTACATCGACTCCCTCTGACATATGAAACATGTCTGTTAAATACACAGATCTGCTTTTCAACGTTACAATACGTAACTGAGACAATGTGGAATCAGTAATTCATTAATCTGAAACGTCACCCATCTGCATACAGACATGAAATTACATACACACATCCGGAAGTGTACAGCATTATCTAAAAAGAATCAAATTTTCCTTACAGTTAATTTGTTGTATTCAGTGAATATGTTACATTCGATTTCGGTGTATTCAAACTTTTTTCAATTGATCTAAAATAAGGATTTGGACCGGTATACTTGGTTATAATCAAAATCTTGTTTTAGTCTAGTTTGCTCTAAGCAGAATGCACTCTTTCTGTCTGGTATATTAAATGAACTCTTCCCACCACGAGAGGATAGTTGTTGAAATCTCTCATCATTTTTGAGCTGCTGATAGTTGAAACGAACTAACAGAAGTTCGAAGTATATGCGGTGGATATATAATTCAGTCAGTAAGGATACTAATATTGATTGCTGATAACCTGGATGTGAAACCCAATAAAGTAGTTGTTGCAGCATCCCACAGATATACGTAATTTTGGCGTTCCTTTCGTGGGAGAAGCATTGGGCTAATGTGTACAGAACAGACTAGAAGAACAGTCTATTAACAAGTTAGGAAAAATATCCCGTATTCTCAAACGTTTTTGCTGAACAGAGTGACCAGATCTGTTGGAACTGGTGAAATACCTGATAATCGTTATTCCAACCATTCTCATTTTCCACTTCTGTTGCGGTGAGAGTAGCAAACCTCGTTCAATCGATACAGTCACAGCAATAAACTGTTTTTTGCTGGTATTGGTATTGTTTGTCCAACTCACGACAGAATACACCACATTCATGTTCGATTTGCAAACACATCTTACTGCGTTGGACGTGGAGAAGCCGAGACTATAAAATCTTGCTGAACAGCTTGGATGCTAACAGCACCATATAGTTTTGTAATGATTTCGAATCCACTTTCGCGCTTTTCACTCACTGTTTATTTGGGGACGCTTAGGCTCTGGAAACATTGTAGCGAGAAGGCGTCCAATAAAGCACAACCTTTATTGTCCAAATCGCCAGTCACATGCAACGCACGCTCTCTCTCGTTTATGAGTCATAAGTCCAACCCACAACACCCACCCCCACCTCACCCCGGTTTCCGTTCGCACGTCGCGTGCACTTCTGACCGGTTTACGTGTGTGATCGGCGCCTTCTATCGTGGGTTTCCCGCTTGCCATTCCTTGTGCGATGGCTCGTCCGGCTGCTCGTGCTGTCCGTCATCCACCCAATGTTGGCCTTGACCGTATTCCAACATCGTGTCGAGATGTTCCTCTGAATGTTGGAAAAACCACGCCTCCGATCTGGCCGTCTGTCGTATTTCGCCAGCCCTGCCTCGCCCGTTGGTCCGATCCAGTCGAGCGATGACTCATCAGGTTGCACACGTTGTTCTTGATCCGATCGTGGCAGGCTTTTGAACGTACCTCCCCTGCGTTGAGGTATTCGGCCGAGCGTTCGAAAACTCGCACCTCCACCACAATATCAGTCACTGTGCTTCGTGCTTTCACGTTCTCATGTTATGTTGAAAATTGGTTAAGGTGTGATTTCGAGCAGAAACCGTCCACTGTACAGCCAGGTAGACCGGAGGTGTAAAACTTGAGCCCGCGACCTCCAAATGGATCACGGAAACTACCACGAAGTCGCGAAACTTCTCCTACCATGTACGTCACACATTTCCAAGAGTTAATGGCCAAACTTTTTGCTATCTCATTGTAGCGAAAATTCGTTCAAAAGAGCAGGAACTTTATCGTCCGGTTTAAATGCCCTTACCCCTCGCGTTCGCTTGCGTTTTGGAACTACAGTTCCAGTTTAAACTGCTGCGAGGTTTTTATGCAAACGCCCTACGCGCTTCTGACTTGTTCCGCCTTTATGGTTGAAGCTTTTTAAGGTGAGTTATCACTTGTGATTTCTTATCCGGTGAGCAGATTTCGCTGTATGATGATTCATTCGATCTCTCTTATTGTCTGTAGTCCAACTGCGAAAGGTCCTGACGATATCTTTCGAGCATGTTGAGCTACTTCACTAAATATCAGAATAACCGCGTCTCCGACTTAGTCACCCATCATTCTATGTAGACTTTAGGATTTATGGCAAACTTCAACCCAGGAGAACGTGAAGTGAACGCTCGTGGATATGTACGTTATTGTGTTGGGTCGTAAATCGATCGTCCTAACGTATGAACCCCGAAAGGTGATACGTCGTCCTTACACCAAGCGTCCAGAGAACAGAACCAGGGAATTAACCTTTTGGGCAAATGCACAAGATGGAACACGAGAACGGTCTAAACGATATTTGAATAGATAGTCAGAAGACAAATTATGAGTCGTATTCATTTCTCACACTCTCGTCGATCGTAAAAGTGTGGCGGGCATCAAAATAAAACAAGCAAACTTAAATGAGACGCCTACAAGTACAGATCGGACTGCATCTTGAATGCTACTCACGGCTAAACCCATTGCAAGCAAAGATTCAGAGTCAGTTGCTTTTGTGCACATAGAACCATTTGCCAACGGTTGATCAACAATGCGTCAATACACTTGAGAATTCGTGAGCTGTGCGCAGGTCATCATGACCTTCAACGAAGGTGCAGAATTGACATTGTGACCTGCGTTTGATAAGTGGCTTGCAATGAGTGGAGCGGCGTTTCTTCTTCGCTGAGTACCACTTACTAGCAGGTGGGTTACTCCAAATCTCAACCACTTTTAGATGTGGTGCTTGGCCCTGGTTTTAGGCGTTCTTTCCGTTCTACCGATGTATGTTTCTGTAAACGCAGTAAAACTGTTAGATACAATCACTTGTAGAATACATGAAGCTTTGCGTTTTGACCGGGATTAGAGGTAACCTAGCCGTTTGTGAGACTAGGATAAGCTTTGCTGCATTACACACACGCTTCAGCGCGGCACTGAGTACCTTCTAGAACGAGGTAATCAAACTATCACCTATGAAGGTAGAGAGATATTTGGGAACATACATATGACGGCGTATTCATTATCACAGACGAAATGTACGTTGACAACTTCAGAGGTTAATAATGTATAGTCAAGGATTTGGTCAGTTTCAGGTTGAACATCAGTCACCTTTGATCGCAAATTTTGGTCGTGCCTAATGTGAGACCAGTGTCGCAATGGTCAACACGCTTGCCTCATAAAAGCGTAGCCGAAGTTCTACTACCAGCCGTGGTAAACATATGCACTGCTGATGAGCTCTAATGAGAGCGAAACCCGAGTCTAGCGCTTCTTTCCGAAAGGAGCCGACTGGAAATTCTGTGGGAATGAGACAACTGCGACCAGTGGTGGGGTTCCACTTGGAACTTCAAACGTCTCAAGCAGTCACCAACGGTGAGAGAATACTATATTAGGAAATCATGGATTACTCATGCAGTAAGCAAAATGTGTGAAGGTAAGTATGGCTATAGCTGAACAGTAACACCGGAAACTGTTCCTTCTTTCCGGAAAACTCTCAGAACCTTTCAGAACCTACTAAAACCCAGACAGTTAATCAAATTCGTCAAATTGCTAACCTCATTCTGAACAAAACACCTAGCTCGATCCAGAGTGTACATCCGAACTCGAGTTAAGAGAATATTAATATCGGTAGCCTGACAAATGAACAGCGTACTCTATTGTGTTGGTGTGGACTGTGGTGAAAGCGTGGAGGTGACCACTAGCAATTTCGATGCACAGTATGTAGGTACGTGGTCAGCTATTTGCAACAGCTTTCAGAGACTGACAGTAACTGGGTGAAACATTCGGGCGATGATAAGTCGGTTGCGCTAAGCCACTGTTCACCAGAACTTACTCAGGCGGTTCTTTCCATTGAGGACACTTCAGAAATAAGGTCTACAGGGAGCGTCCACAGACACCGTAGGAGCTCAAAATGACCATAAACCTGTAACGCAATACAGTCTCTGAAGCTAATTCTCAAGGTATGCTACCATCACGCCCGCGAAGAATGGTTCATTTCAGCAAAACTACAGAGCAGTTCGACCATCTATCATGGTCGTATCGGCTAAATACGAATGCATCCGGCTCCCTTCTTCTCCCCGTAACCATAATGCTCACATAGCCGCAGAACAGAATGTCTCCAACACTAACTCACAGGTTCGGTCACCTGGCAGATTCAGTTAGCTCTGATTGAACTAAGGAATCTGAACGTTACTGCCAAGCGCTGTCTCATTAAAACCACTGTTAATTCCTTGCGTGGTGATATATCGAAGGGAAGGTACCGTGATGTCGCGTTCCACGAATTCAATTAGTTCGGACAAGAAGACAACCGATTACCGATAATGGGATTCAGTGATATCTACTTAGTGCGTACGGTTCATGTCCAGGACATAAAACCTCAGTTTAATTCTCCTCAGTCGTATGCACCTGCACAGAACCGAATGTAGCGTCACCCGATGTATGCACTTCAGAGAGTTCTGCAACGTTTCACAGGAATCAAGAGGCAACAGGATATATTGACCGTATGGCTCAATACCGAGTTCACAACATTGCGAAATGCCAAACACCGTCTGGCGCTTCGGTGACAACGCCACATCACGGTCCACAAATGGTGTAGTGAGGCTGGGAATATGTGACGTGCCTCAGTTCCTATGGGAAAATTGCTAGTTTACAGTCAAACTCCCACTAATATGCAAATATGTTCCGGTCGCGAGTTCGGGTTTTTGCTGTCAACGTGCTAGCGAAAAAAATTCTCGTGTCAACATAAGCCGTTAGGGTCGTCGTAGTTTCGCTTTGTCCATTTGCACTCGTTGATGATGCACGCTGGTTCTTAGCATTGTGTTGAGTATCAAGCACGGAGAAGCATGACAACAGCCAGAGGCGGACTGTGGTGGCCAAAACGCTGGGATATGGAGTCGAGCGATTTGGCCTGAAGTGGGCCACACTCCCGCGTCAGCGAGCACGAGCATGTAGTTTACAGTCAAACTCCCACTAATATGCAAATATGTTCCGGTCGCGAGTTCGGGTTTTTGCTGTCAACGTGCTAGCGAAAAAAATTCTCGTGTCAACATAAGCCGTTAGGGTCGTCGTAGTTTCGCTTTGTCCATTTGCACTCGTTGATGATGCACGCTGGTTCTTAGCATTGTGTTGAGTATCAAGCACGGAGAAGCATGACAACAGCCAGAGGCGGACTGTGGTGGCCAAAACGCTGGGATATGGAGTCGAGCGATTTGGCCTGAAGTGGGCCACACTCCCGCGTCAGCGAGCACGAGCATGCGCTTCAGTGGTGTCGTGGCGCTGCTAACTTACCCGGCCCGGTTCGAGTATGCCCTTTGGGCTGGAGTCTCCAAGGCCTGCTTGGACTGCGGATTTCGTAACCGAAGACCTGATCGCAGAGGGATCGGTAACTGTGGTAGGGTTAACGTCGCGGCTACTATAGGAAACGAGGTTGTTCATTTTCGGAAAAAGTGATGAACGCAGCATGAGCATTCGAGCGGTATCGAATGGCGTGTATCAATCGAATGTGAACGCGGATGCAGCAACAAAGAGCTTGCCAAAAACGGTCCTCTCAGCCGAGTCGGGACGGTGAACACACCGCTGAAATCACGACCTCTGTGGCCGGCCCGCCGGGAGTCAGTATACAACCATGAGCGAATGGACCAAGTGAAATACGTTCCCCAAACGGCGTACGCTGTCTTGATAACTTTCTAACCAAAAGACGGGCAATAAAAAGCTCACCTGAATGTCACGGATGTGCAGACTACCAGGATGGTAAAAAAAAACTGGCAAGCTTCTAGAATATGAGGCACGTCAGGCAGTATTTTTAGGTTTATCACGTCGTTTGTGGACTCTGACGTGACGTTTTGTAGCCATGCTGTTGAACGGATAAGCGTCACCTGACCTTCGCCAATTCTGTTTCCCTGTTCTGAACCGTGTCGTTCCACATCCTGTTAACATGTCTTATTTGACCATTTTATCCGTGCATTGACGAAGGCAACGTGTTGCGCTATCGTTACCGGCGTGAACGGCTTGTTCAAAAACGCTGTCACATTGAAGCGCCTTGTCTTCGGAAAACCTGCATTTTCTCGAAAGCTGTCATGCTCAAATTAATCTGGACAACATATCGTGCCGGAACAAGACCACACTCGCGGACCGCGACCAAGAGGACAATGTGCCGTTTTAGGTAAACAGCTACCGATACTAAGGCCATTTATGCACTGTACCGGCGAACCATACAATCGATCAATTTGAACAACATGCAAAAGTGAGGCAAAAACAATGATGTGCAAGAGTGGTATGTCATTAGTTATCAAAAATAAGAAAAGTTCTACAATTTCCTCCACGTTTTTTCTCATGGGCTGCATAAACACAAGCCGGTTCACTGCGCTGTTGATTTGCCCGATTGCCGGCATGCCAACCCTTTAGTTACATTCCAAAAGTGCGATCTGGTCGCAACCTAACAAACTCGTCCAGATCAATTTGGACGCGGCTGCTGTCCAGCAAGCTGAGCCGAGAAAAGTGTGATGGAACAAAACTCGAAAATGAGAAGTCAGTCAGATAGACAGACAGACAGACAGAGAAAGAATTAGTCACATCAGGACTGACAGGTCTAAAGGACAAAGCACTTCACTATGGACAGCATTTTTGAACGAGCTGTTCACACCGGTAACGATAACAACACGTTGCCCTCATCACGGCACGGATAAAATGGTCAAATAAGACGTTATCAGGATGTGGAACGACACGGTTCAGAACAGGGAAACAGAATTGGCGAAGGTCAGGTGACGCTTATCCGTTCAACAGCATGGCTACAATACGCCACGTCAGAGTCCACAAACGACGTGACAAACCTAAAAACATAGCATGACGTGTCTCAGAAGATTACTACTTTCCGATCGATCTTTCAGTAATTTGTGAATCTATTCCGTTCATGAATGAAGATGTTCACTTTTCAGCGTTTGGTGAAAGAATCATTGTGATAGTACAATCTGTTAGGAAAATATCGTCATTTTACTGATAAACAGATTGAGCATAACACGACGTTCGGAGTGAGTTGCGTTACTATGCGTTTCAACCACGTCGGGTAGCCTTCCTCAGAAGTGTTGTAATCGAAATCCGCCGAAATAGTCATTTCAACCTCGTCCATTTGCCCTCACTGATGCGTGCTCGTTCCCAGACCAGCGTTGCCTTTCAAGCGCCGAAGGGCGTGTGGCCAGCGTGGTTTTAGCGCGGGTGATCCGTGCTGTTCAAAACACTCAGACAATGGGGTCGAGCGACTTGATTGGAATTGCGCGTACGCCTCTCACACCGCGATATGTTGTGCCCGTTCACTCACCGGCCTCAATTGCCAAACCTGTTCGTTGTGCGAACCGTTTGGGTTAGAGTTCGGTGAGGATAGAATTCAACTAATCAGACGTGCCCACGCTCGCGAGCCATGAATACCGATTAGGGTAAGCTCTTTGGTTCGGATTTCAACCTCGTCCATTTGCCCTCACTGATGCGTGCTCGTTCCCAGACCAGCGTTGCCTTTCAAGCGCCGAAGGGCGTGTGGCCAGCGTGGTTTTAGCGCGGGTGATCCGTGCTGTTCAAAACACTCAGACAATGGGGTCGAGCGACTTGATTGGAATTGCGCGTACGCCTCTCACACCGCGATATGTTGTGCCCGTTCACTCACCGGCCTCGATTGCCAAACCTGTTCGTTGTGCGAACCGTTTGGGTTAGAGTTCGGTGAGGATAGAATTCAACTAATCAGACGTGCCCACGCTCGCGAGCCATGAATACCGATTAGGGTAAGCTCTTTGGTTCGGATTCCGGATTTTGTGGCCAGGTCCGTGCTTCTGGGGTGCAGGGCCTGTGCTTCAATACACCCAACCTACCTCTGTCACCCCTACTAATCTGTAACGCTAAGGTGACGCTCACTGTCCCCAACACAGTTCACACGACCCTCACACTTTCACCAGTCTCTCCCTCTTTTTCATTAACTCTGTTATCAGGGTCACTCACGTTCAATAAATAGCACCAATTTTGCGGTGCAGTTATAGGCGATTATCATGTGGAGTGAGCAGTTGAAATAGTAAACTGCCCATGTATTTCTAGCAGATTGATTGTGACTTCCCAATGTTGATATGTGGACGTCTGCTGGGTATGCTTTTAGCACATCACGCCTGGTTTATGACATACCAGAGTAAAATTAAATTAACTGCGTCTTCCTAGTTCGAGGTTAAAATGGATTTACCTTTCGGGCAGTATTTTGTGGGTTTTTCTGGCCATCTACCATGCGGGTCATTTCTCTCCTTAAGGAGTCGCCCTCAGTTCTGTTCTTTTTCTTCGAAATAATCAGAAAGTGACATCCATCATCTAACTGTTGTTGACGTAAGGTTCGGAAAGTTTGATGCTCTATCTCTATTGATAAACTTGTAACGGTACTTTCTTGTGTCAACTGTCTGGTGGACATGCTGTCCGCACACAAATGCCTATCAGACGCGTCTCTGTCATATCCTCGGGTTTGGCATTGAAACACCTATCTTATCTCAAATAACGGATCGTTTTTCAGCTCCAGACTGAACTGTCATGCTGACAGAAGCATGGGAAGCAATGCAGCATTACACCCCTTCTGTTGATAACACGGTCACCAAAGTTGAACTTGACTCGCTTTTTTTTATACCTATAGAAGGTTATTTTTTGCATGCCTATGATATTATAAACTGCGCATGGAACAAAACAAGTTATCTGTCGTTAGTTGAAAATCTATCTAACCCGCTGCACTGAAGGGTACTTTCCCTCATACAGACACCTCAATACAAAGTGGTTTGTGGAGCTCTAGGACGGAATGTAGCCTCCGTTTTTTTTAGAACCAATCTGCATTCTGTTCATCTGCTGACTGCCAAGGGGTGCATGCGAAGTTGTGGAACTGCAGTCCAACTTTGTTTGCTAGACGTCCATCAAGAGCTATGGGAAATAGGTGCATTCATTGTTTAATTCAGCCCACCCTTCTTGAGATACGTCAACCACTTATTCGAGTCTCAACATACCGCTTCTTCCAAACCCATTCAGCTGTAAAGCGCAATTTCCCGGAAAGACTCAGTAGAAGGGGCAAAAATGTGTTTCTCCGGAACATACAAAGTGAGCGCCCCTCGGATGAAACCACTGAAGATTTATGGGTGAACGATGTTTAGACATTATTCGGTATGAGGCCGGCTGGTTGTACGCCTGCGTACGATTAAGGAAGCCCAATAGATCGAAAACTGGATACCGCTGAATACCATTTTCAGTTGAGGTGACCTTATTATCATGGGACTGAACAGGTTGAAAGCTTTACTTTGTTTTGATTTTCTAAGCGGTTGAAAAATAACCTGAGCTTCCTGCTGTGTATATGTTGCAGCTACATATGCGAGAAATCTGGTTTCGGTTTAACTTTTGAACAGGTTATGTGCTGTATATGAATCTGCCCCCAGCTGTTTGTGTGAAGACACTTCGAAAGTCACCTCTAATTAATCCTGTGTTAAGTTACTTTTCACGTTTTCGTTCTGATTACTGCTTCGTCACATTATGGCGCTCTAAAACGGACTGTGATCCCGATTGTTATGGAGTAAGCCCATGCTTCACATGTGCGTACTGTTCACCGATGAGTGCACACGCGGTTGTGACAATTCAATCCAAGCTTTCACTTACAGTCCCAGTGAATATGTGTGATCGTTCCTTTGCACGTGTTTATCCAACGAACACAAAATCTCCTGAAGGAGGCTCAGTTATAAAATGTGAGCAAATCGAACCACTGAATTACTCTACTGACGTGTAAGCCACGTATCTGTCATGATAGCCGTTAGACAACTGCTGTGCCGTTTAACTTGTAACGAGCATTGAGCTCAAGGATGATGCGAACGATGTGGAAGTACGCGCACAGGAGATCGTACACGTTGCTTCCTTTACAGGAAAACCAATACACACACCATTGAAACCGAAAGACATCTCGGATCATCAATGACCACTTGTAGACAGGCTTCGGTTGTGCAAAGTTGGATCCTGTCTCAACTGGTGTCATTAGTGTGGTTAATTAATAGGTTCATTAAAATAAGGGTCACCCTCCTCCGATCTTCTGTTTATGGGACATACCTCTTCAATACACTATGTAATCAACCATGAATGTTCCTAAAATAGGCACCTAGCCAGAAATGACATGGTATTGAAGATTCTGTGAACGGTTGCTCTCGAACAACTAAGGTTTAACCGTCATGTACTGTCACTTACACCCGGCGTGTCATCCGAAATCTTCTGTCTTATTCTCCCTGGAGTCTGGGTTAGGTGAAATCTTCTCTGTCACATCACCGATTTGTGTCATACACAGTAAAGACTTGGTATTGTCAGATTATATCGCCCGACAAAATTTACAATATCTAGAAAACCGAATAGCATGAAAGTGAAATGAAGAGAATACCTACCTTGTAAAACGCTATGAACCATATCCTTTTTGGTGTGTGTAACGATACAAAAGATTATATCGGCAAATTCAAACCATAAGATTAATAACTGAATGGTGCTTAGAAGGTGGTCTTCATGGAAGAGTGTTTGTGTAAAATGACCGAAAGACAATACATCAAAAATGGGAGCTAGAATCCAAATGCTGTCCTCATAATCTACTCTGAATCGAAGTGTTCACACAATTATGAAACGGAATAAGTTTGATTTATTACACCAAGTTGAATTTTTCCAAGACCGTTGAAGAAAAACCCAGGTTTAAAATTGTACACATTTTTCAACTGCCACTGTCTTTTATTCTGAAAAAGATTATGCCTGCTCTTACAACTGTACGAGGAGTGTAGCAGAGCCGACATTTGCGTACCCAATATTGTTACTGGTTGTCTACCAACTGAGAGGTGCTCAAAACCAACATTAGCTACCTGTGTGTTGTTCCGGTGGGTTCATTTTTGTGAAATCGTAACTGTACTAAAACTATTGGAGAATAGCAATTTAGTAAGGTGAAAATATTCACGACAAACCGAACACAATTTAATTTCATGGACGTGCCCATCGTTATGTCTGGAGACCTCAGTCACACACAGCTATTCACTGATACACATATTGAAAGGATTGAACATCGACACGGACGAAAAACAGATACTCAATCTGGATGCGTTCAGTCGATATCTAAGAGGGCATGTATGGGATGTAAAACAACCTATCGATCCCTCTCAATAATGCGAATGGCAAAATATACCGTTCCTCCTAGAGGGAGTAATGATACAACAACCTTCGTTCACATCACAGATATTTGTACCTGGTTTGCAAAAAAATTAGTGTATCAATTTCCTCTGTCTTCCATGAAGGTAGATCCAATGAAGTAATGTTGGTTTGGTAAGGCGCTTCCGCTACTTGTGGTTAAACCTTCATTCCCAATTTGACCATCACTCACATTTGATCGGAGCCTCCGC
>QNGE01000269.1:147551-198371 GCA_008508345.1 Paragonimus westermani | reverse complement strand
GTGAGGTCAATGGCGCAGTGGTCAACACGGTTGCCTCATGATCGGAATGGCCGGAGTTCAACTCCCGGCCGTGGCAAGGATAATCACTACTGACGAGCTCTAATGAGAGCGAAACTCGAGTCTAGTGCTTCTTTTCGAAAGAGGCTGGCTGGAAAGTCTATCTGAATGCGGAGGCTCCGATCAAATGTGAGTGATGGTCAAATTAAAAATAAGTCAAACCCCCGACTACTCATCAGTAAACTTTTATTCGTTTGTATCTCTAAGAATTTACAGGTCGGAGGACAATTAAAATGTTTACGCACAATTGGCTTTGTATCAGACAGCATCAACAGAGAAGCGAATAAACGAAGAACATGAATATGTAATTATTTCAGAAATGACAGGGAGCATAGAAAGATGAGACACAAAATGATGAGGTGAAATTAGAATACTCGGATAGAAAACTCAGAAGCAGTTTTTTGCATAATGTATCTCTCGAGCACATTTCGCTACACTTCACCAGATACACACTGTAATCTGTGGGTTTATATAGCAAAGACCAATGGGCATTGTGAGGCTAAACAACAAATGTAACAACCACAAAAACATGTACACACAAATCAATGCACATCAGTCACCAGAGAAATCTGGTACTGATAAGGAGAAGGGTGGTTTCCACTTGCTAACTGCAACTGCCTCCGTGAACCGGAGAAGCACTCGATTTTTTGTTGTGTAACATATCCCAAAGCTCTTAGCCAGGCTCACTTTGGGTTGACGTGTCAACAGGTGTACAGCGATGGGTGACACCGGTTCCTTGTGAATTTTCACACTCTGACTAGAATCCAACATTGTCGTGGCCATGACCGTTTTGCGTGCTCAAACTGTAAAGCGTTCGTTGACCCGATTACGTAACTTCCGCACCGTTCTGCCTATATAAGTGGTCCGGCACTTATTCGATAATTTATGAATGATATAAGATTTGGCGTTAAGCAGTAGCGGTGTTTTCGCTAGTGGTGTTGGGATTCGGGTGGTGAAGAACAGCTGCTTAAAAAGTGTACCCCCCAACCGCTGTGAGACGGGTTTTCAACAAAGTGGTAATTGTATGTAAATCGGAGGTAGACATTTAGCTCGAGAGCTATTGAACACATCATGGCAGCCGGCTTTTGCTTTCTGAATATAGAAGTGGAAGGCATTCTTCGAAGGTTAGCACTGTAGCATGAACCAAACGCAATTGAATTTGCAGACACTGGCAACAAAGATCGTATACCACTTCAGTCTATCCTGCATGGCCACGCTGCTTGATGATTTTGTTTAGTATCGCAAAGGTACGTATCAATTTGTGTCTAAATTCATCCGCTGACCATTGGGCTCATTGGAAGGTCATATGTCCGGGGAAGCTTACAAGACTCGATGTTGGCTGGTAATGAAATGGTATAAAGTAAGTGAAGTGTATACAAGATGAAAATTAACACTCAAAGAAAATCGTTTTGGGAATTACGGAGGTCATGGGATAATGGATGAAAATTATGATTACATTAATTAGGGTATGGAAACAAAGGCGTGATTAGGACATTCGGGGATGAAACAAACTTGTTAGCAGCGACATGGAAGTCTTATATCATTCCAAATTAGCCCTAATGGTCTTGCAATCGGACTATTGTCGTCAATGTATGCATCAAGTGTCTGATGATGGCACTGTCAAGGCAAATCCAGATCAGATTAGACATACACTAACACTAAATCAGTGTTGCTTTACGGTTTAGTTTACACATTTAGTGTTACAATTTCAGAGTGTAACCTCACAGATCAAAATTGATAGTAAATTCAATAGTCTGCCTTAGACCTTATGACAGCTGGTGTAACTTCCGTTAAGTCAACATAAGTCTGTTTTTGACGTGTCGGTAGTACACGGTTAAGTGACCCACTTTAATTAATCTTTCTAAACAAGAATGTAAACGAAACGATAAAACACATCTTACTGGTCCACACTTTACCCTCCCACACAGATAAATGCCTTCCGTAGGGAACTATCATCAAGCTTGCATACTGATCTGAAGTGAATATCGAACGGGTCAGCATCGCGAGGGCTATCGTAGCCTTCTTCGTTATCAGGGCGTAGTTAGGAGACAGACTGAGATCTGTTGTTGACAGTTGGTGCCAGCTTTTCACCATCTAAAATATAACGAGCGTACGACGAGTAACCAGTCTGTATAATTTTACACTTAGAGGATTCAAATGGAAGACAACACACTGTTGTCAATTGATGCACGCTGCCAAAATCGTTTGGATGCTTTTCTGTTCCAGTAATACTATGATAATTCATTTACAAGCGATAGGAACAGTGACGGACTCTGAATGGATCCCTGAAGTACACCGTTAGCTTTTGTGTCAAATGACACTGTCGTGATACACTACTTCAATGTTCTAAATTGGACATAACACCAAAGGGTGCTGCCTATTATTCAACTCAACTTTTTGATGCTGCAGCATCAGTGAATGACGCCGCAGAAGGGGATTCGGACAAACCACAAGAATATACTTCAGTCGTTGTAACCAGTGATATAAAATTGTTAAAACACGAAACGACCGTGCGGATGCAATCGAGCTAAAACGATCTCTACGAATATGTTATATCACGGAGAGACCGAGCGAACACAATTGAGCTGGAACGATTCCTACGACGCAGTGATATTGTACGCACTGTTTTACTTCGAAGAGCCGATCCCCAAGCAGACTACGAAGTAAAAACACTGGTCTCCAGAAGAAGAGTGTTTACTGTCTCAGTCCGAAGTCAAATTACAAAATGCAGCTATTGCGTTTGTATAGCTCGTCAAGCGACCGGGTAAATAACAGGCGAATTAGTGTCCAGGATGTAAATCGGCGCCAGAAATAAAAAATGATGGTGCACTAGAGGAATTCGAATTTACAAAAGTGATAAATGCTCATTACTGGTTAAGTGGACAGTTCTTGGGGGTATGTAACATTCCCAACACCTCCCCTTTTTAGAGTATTAGCATCGGGGGTTCCTGGGATTCAATTGGAAGCGCACGGTGGGTTTTCTCATGCGCCCGGACCGCCGTCTGGGTGTGGGGGAACTGTCGATAATGTTCTGCTGTTGAGTCGCTGCATGGGCTGCGCTCTCCGAAATCGGTGCTTTGACTGGAACGTTAAACGTATCCAAAAGTATATCGAGCGGGATCTCTCTTTCATTGCTGCATTCTTCACAGGTACTCCTCGATCGTAATTGTTTTTTTTTTGTCGCGACCAAGTCTCGTTCCCAACAGCAACATCAAACCTGACGCTGCCCTTTTTGCTCATGATGCGGTCAGGTTTCCATGTTTCATCATTCGCGCGGTAATCTCTGGCGTACACGGCTGACCCCACTTCGAATAAAGACCCATGCTTCGCCAGTGGCGTCTTTTGATAAGCCGTGGTTCTCGGCAGCATGGCGTGGTGCATTGTCGGAAGTTTTCGGCCCATGAGTGCTTCTGCGGGAGACGGCTGATTTGGTGTGGCGCAGTTGGGAGTGGTTCTGCAGACAACCAATAAATTTCGTAGGATCTCTTCCGATGTTCCCTCTCCCCGTGACTTGAGAAGCGCTCGCCTGAAAGTATCTACGACGCGTTCAGCCTGACCGTTGGACTGGGGATGGTAGGGTGGAGAACGTATGTGACAAATGGCATTGAGCGTGCAGAAATTCTGGAACTCACGTGACGTGAACTGTGTACCATTGTCTGATACGATGGTCTCTGGGAGTCCATGTTGGCAAAATATCCTCTCCAACACTTGCAATGTCTTCGATGTGGTCGGAGGAGATACAGCGGTGATCTCCGGCCGTTTGGAGTAGGCATCCACGAGAACCAGATAATGTACTCCGTTGATGGGACCGGCGTAATCAATGTGTGGCCGAGACCAGGGTTTGTCCGGTTGCGGCCAGGGTACCGCTGCCAAGGGAGGGAGGTTTTTGGCTGCTGTACAGTGCCCAAGGTCGAGTTTGAAAAGCGATTCAAATTGTTTTACAATATTGCAAGACTGTTGATCGGACAAAGCGTGACTCACGTGATTACAGATTGTGTTGATGGGAGTGTCCGCCAAACCCAGTCGATCAAACCAGTCGAGGCCAAGTAGGTTGAGTTCTGATGTTGTCACGACGAGGGAACATGAGTAATTACGTTAGTTTGGTCAATCTTCCGAAAAACGTTCATCTCCGGTCTTCAGAAAAATGTAAGTGCTTTGTTAAGTTTTCGTCTAAGCCGGCACGTTTCAAATAACGTCCAAATCAATTTGATCATCTGTAGGGCTGCGGGAAGGAAGTGATAGCAAATGCTAACAGTGTACAATGGTGTACGTTGCCATAATGGGGCATCCAGTCGTGTGAAGTAGGAAATATTCACAGGAAGGGGTACCTTAAGAAGGTCATGTTTTTCTCCGTTAAATAACCTCGTACAATTTTGTTCACCGAACCACTAAACAACAAAACCTGACGCGACCTTGACGAGACATTCGTTCCAAGGAGTTTGTTCAAACGTGTCGACCGTCTTGTCATAGATCTCATAGTCCCACGCGTACCAAGGTGTGTCGCCATGGTGACGAGTGATTTGGCAAACGGAACGTTGACTGGCTTCTCACGCAATCGCTAGGTGTGAGAAATCTATGCACTGCGCGTGGCATGGTGGCTATCACGTCCGATTGCGTGTAGGTGAAGAAGAACCACATCGCAGACGGAGAAATCGATACGGTATCGTCATGGCTACGACAGGGCTTTGTTAACCAAGCTTGTATATGCAATGCAAATTTTTCAACGATCCAAATGGAAACGGTCTGCCCGCATAAATCAGTTAGTGGGACCAAATAGCAGAGAATTTATCTACGCACAATTCTTGTAGAGTGAAGAGTTTTTCAGCATAAATTTCGACCAGACTGCCGATTTAGATCATGGATAGCTAACGCAGCTGATGAGTGACATCTGATGAATGCATTATAAGACGACCACCTGAGTTACGCGGCAGCATTGACACGGGGCTTTAAAATAAAAATATTTAATTCCCTCCGTTTGACTACACTTAAAATTGATCATAGTTTCCTGATTCAGATAAACTGTTCTTGATAGTCCGTCTTGAGTAACAGTTTTGGATTTGACCATTGCTCTCGCGAGGACCGACTGCTAGTCCGAGTTGGAATCTGACTCACTATCCTCTTCATCGTGAAAGGTCGTTTACGTGATCACCGTTCCATCGTATCATCAAATTAAATCGCTGAACCCAAATTCCTTGTGAGAAGTCATCAGTGTGACTGGTAATATAGAGAAGAATGCGGTACTTGATTGTTAGCACTTGAAGAAAATCTCTGTTTGGACATAGCTGTATGACAGCTGCGAATATCGCCAGAGCCATGAAAATTCGATTTCTATCGTCTTCAAAACAGCACAGCACGTCGGGGCGACTTTGCAGTGTCCAATGAACAGTCAGGGTTTTTATTTATACCTATTCATTGCATTTCATTTGTGTCCGAGAAATGCGGACCATGTTTCTACATTTCTAATTACAGGTCAACAAGGACCGTTTACAGTGCAGGGATCTCCATTTGGCTGTCTCCTGGTCTCGTGTCCTCTAACTTAATCTTGATACTGAATGAAATAGTGCAAACGGTAGCAGTGGTGTACAAGTCGCTTGTGGTGACGCGTAAGTACAGCTCTGATCACTGTGATGGTTCATTTCGGACGTGAACACCACTAGGTGTGGATCAACGAAGACTGAGCTTTAATCGCGACTTATATGGAAGTTAGGCTATCTAAAAACTAGGCTGCCTGACTCCGACAGGCAAGACCAGCTCTCAAAATAAAGCATCTGCACATTAAAAAATCACTGGTGTGAATCTTTAATCGAACTTTGGATAGCCACTCTGGACAGGTTCCAGACATGCGGCACAAGCACAATCTATTCAGCCCTCCAGTTAGGAGGTGGATTAGATTACACTGATTGACCTTTCGTATCAGTTGGCTAAGAAGTCATGGTAATATTCTTCTATCGTTGGTATGAGGTATTTATTACTCATGATGTTATTCCATCCCCAGAAGGTCTCTCAGTTGAATGAAAACTGGCCTGCTAGCCAGTAGTGCAATTTTATGCAACTATGCACCTGAAGTCTGTTTTGATATCATGGTGCGCAAGTGATGCTCAGACTCCATGATCGACTCAAGGTAGCACACCAAGTCTCCTTCCAACCCCAATAAATGACCCACATCATATGAACGATTCACCGTCGAACGGATCATTTACTCCAATGTGAATGCTGATAGCCTGAGAATGAAAATGTATCTCGAGAAAGCACCCCTGCTTATCAGTTTCGTCTTACCATATGGCCTCCAACAAACCTATCACTACCTCATCAGTACACCGTGTACTTAGTTCGGCACTTGAAGTTCACTGTAATTCACTGTAGGGTGATAACAACAGATGGTATATGGAGAAGTCCAGCTTAGGGGTTATGTAACATGTATTCTCTCTCGAGATGGAAATTTGTGTGAAACTTCAATAATAGACGTACAGAACTGTGCAAATGCTAACACTGAATATGAGTGATTTTGGTTACTAAGGCCAGCCTTCCAGCAACGGTACACTTGACTTTATCTTACGGTACGATCTCCTAGTTGTTGTGTAATACCACGTGAAATAAATCCCGCCGAAACCAATGCGAAAGTCCGTGGTTGTTACCTTGTAAACCTCGTGTGCAAAGGAGGGCGGTGACACTTATTAGGCACCGATACACTGAGAATCAATTCAATTTGCATGATGACGTAACCTATAAGCTTTTGTTGTCGGGCGTTCAGATTCGATTATTTCGCTGGATTAAATGAGATGCAAGTGAACTAGTTAGTGACCCACACATCTGGATCAGGATCAGATGAAAGTGTTAAGTCAGTCGTGAAACTTTGACAACGAACATACTTCCCGAGTGTGTCTAATTTTTATCAACCTTCAGATTGTTACACAGCTTCAAGTATACTCGAAGTGTTGGTATGCCTCAATGAACAGATTCTTCTTGCAGGTGAAATCAGTCATGAACAATGTAGGGATGCTGCCTATCACGGACGCCAACAAGAGACGCCAACGTTGTTTCTCATAAGGAAGAGTATTGGCCTGTTCACTAACAGTACTTTGGTTGTGTTCAGCCTAATTAAGTAAGTGTGTAGCTTTCTGTAGACCTAATCATTATAATGCTGATGAGTTGCAATCATAACCTACAAAGTCAAGATGACACCTAGGGTTAGAAATAATCGCCAAGCCTGATTAAAAAAGAAACCAAGGTGTGGTTTACGCCGTCGTATAAAATTCATAAGTAAGTCCACGAATTTTTCCGAAACTTGTAGGAAAGTTGGCCCAACATACTCAATGTGAATTTCCACTGAACGTGAATCAGCGGCTCTCTTCTGCCATCACGCCTCCATGGTATTCGTCCTTTTTCAGAACTAGATATGTCAAGGAAGAATTCAATTCCCAAAAATACCGTTTTATTTACCTCTGAAAAATCCTAACTCATCACTGTTCGAAGTGATCCTCACAGTCACGAGCGCCCTCAGCCTTTTATGCCAAGTTTTGGCACCCCACCTACACGCTCGTCTTTTAATTGGGGCATCACTATACTCTCTGGTTCTTTGCCTGACCCATATTCTGACCTTGTTTTCTGATTGGCCACAAACCCTTTAAACAAGATCCAGTTTGTGACCATGTTGTCTTCGAACTGAGTGACATAGAAAGAGCTCTGCCTGGAAGCCAGTCTTCTCTTGTGTTCATGTGTGAACTTCGGGTGATTGGGTTGGCCGTGAAGTTATGAACTATTCGTGTATACTCCGTAGTCTGTTGTTCATTACTGTTGACCGTCGTTCCGTTATCCCCCATTTCATTAACCGTTATTCTGGCCGTAGATCCAGCTACAACAAGATGTTTCTTGGTAAAATTGTATAAGGAAAAAGCTGCCCCATCGACGTTGTGAACGTGTGCTGTTTAGTGTCATTCGCACAGCGACAGAAGCTATGGTCACAATGATAACACCACCTACGTTCTCAGACAGGAATTGATTGCTATTGCAATTCCTCTGCAGCAATTCAGTCAGTCAAGAATTTTTGGAATTGACACCTTTGGTATGGATGTACGCTTAGAACGGATATGTAAAAGCTATTGATATAATCGAGTATATACGCCCCGAGACGCACAACATCTCTGACTGTTGTGCCTCTGCAAATTCCACACTTTTGGCACCCGCAAAAGAAATATACTATTGTTAACGTATTTATTTCCAAGAAACAGTGCTCTCGACAGACTCTCCGCTGGTGTCAAGCGGAAGTATCCTCACGTTTTATTCTTAGTAAGGAAAGTTTTTTGATCTTTTATCCGTCATCCACAACGTGGTCGGAACATGATATGAAACTCTTGGTTTGCTAATTTCGTGGGGTCATCATTCTAGTATAATTACTACCCGTTCTGAACAGCATTGCCGTGTGCCGGATCTCAAGGGCTCGATTTCAAGGTCGTTATCGCTGCATCCACTGGTTGGGCCTGTTCAATGACGTTGGCTTTACTTGTCAGCGGCCGTTGTACTGCTTTGGCAGTATTCCGTCTTCAGAAGTGAGTCAGATGTTTTTGTACACAGTGAGATCTTTCTGTGTACAGAAAACATCAGATTCACTTTTGAAGAATTTTCTTATAGACAAGTAGACAGAGTGGCTATGGATAGTCCGTTAAGCCCAACATTAGCCGACATCTTGGGAATGATAGAGCGGCAAGTCCCAGATAATATTACTAAAGTATTATTGCACAAACGTTTATTTGGACGATATTGTGATTTTTGCGGATACTGATCATTTTGATTTGTTTTTTTAATCTTCTTAATTCCATTTACCCGAATCCATTCTTGCCTCAAGAAAGGGAATCGAACGGTAGTTTGGTTTTCTTGGATGAAATCATCACACGGTGGGAGGATGGGACATTACAGCGTTCGATCCCTCTCAACGCAACATGGGGAGGACAATATCTTCAGTTCTCCAGCTTTGCCCCGAAAGCGTACAAGTAGGGTTTTGTCAAAAACTTGTCATAGGGCCAGACGCATTCTCACCTCTGATAAGCTGCAGACGGGGGAAGCGATACTAAGAAAAACGTTAGTGGCCAACGCATATCCCGAAAAGTTCATAGACACGCATGGCATGATGAGCAAATGCAATGAGCCAGTCCAAACAGCTCAACAGAAAGATACATTTCTATTTATGCAATCCAAAGGGGATCATTTGACAAAGGGCATCGGATACAAATTGAAATCTGCTCTATTCCGTACGTATACGGCTGCCCAATTAGGCTCAGTTCAAACCACCAAAGGACCCGTTCTGCACAATCGCGAACGCAGTTTGCCTGACTGTTCTGTCCCTCTCGTTGTCTGTCAATTCACTTGCAGTTGCGGTGACATTTACATAGGCAAAGCAGACCGACAGCTATCTCAGCAAATGGCTGAACAGGTCCGGAACTGGTTAAAACAACTTATGAAACAACAATTTCAAACCAGTGAATCCATTGCTCGAAGCCCCGTATCATCGATTACTAAACACCTCCTGATAACAGGTCACCAGGTTGACCCATTTAGATCATTCAAAATACTGTTACGCCATCAGAACCCTAAGCTAATTTGAGGCTAATTTGATTAGAGCTCACTGGTCGGCACCATGTACACAAAAGTGGTGGAAACAATCCATTGGGTCACCGTGGTGGTAACGACATAATACGCGGTGTGATTATATGCGTGTCCATAACGTGTTTATATCTATTTGTCTTTTACATATAACTTGCATGTTTCACTTTCGTGACTGCTGAGAGTAAACGAAATGTTAACATATCGCGACATGTCTTCTTTCTGAACTCATGAAATTATTAAATGGAACGCACTGTTTCAAGCTTGAAGAATGTCTACACCCTTGAGGCAACATCGCTTGGTGTTCGCACGCCATACGCCTGCGTCGGCTCCACGGGATGACCTGCATTTCGGACGGACAGCACTGGTGCCCCCTCTAGCCATAAACTGATCGATCGATCACCCAACGCACATACGTGGGGTGTGCAAACGTGTTCGCATCTCATGTCCCGGGGCTAAGAGAAAAGGCAAGCGGAGGATAAGTGAGCACTGCAGGATGAATGACTCACTAGGTCAGCCCAAACGTGTAGGGGGTGAGACAAACAGAACACCTCATGACCCAGTTTGCGGACACGATGAAACCAGACGGCCAATTCACGTAACATGTTGTGACCAGTGCGCCACGAAATTGGTTACAACAATTGGTACTGGCGATGTCAGACGAGGTCAGTGATAGTAGAGGATACGGCACCACTGAAATGATGAATCTTCATAGGTGCTTCAGTGGCTCCTTTAGTTTTCCACTTATCTGTAACTGTTTTACGTGACTGGTTGAAAGATCGAGGAACAGAGTAACCGACAATACAGTGTGCGGCCAGGAGAGGGTTCGTGACGCGCGCTCTGTATCGTAGTTGGCGTGGGAAATGGAGTGCTGCTAGTTTCATTGCGAAAAACTGGTGCAAAATGCTCTATCCAAAAATCTTGTGATGGTAGAGAAAGAGTTGATCAAGGTGGCAAAATGTGAAATGACAAGTCCGTTACATCGGAAGATCTGTGCCAGCTCATACGAGACAACAAATTTGGATCCGAAGAGTCTGTTGTATCAGACATCATTAAGGTGATTTTCGAAATAACAATTACTGGAATGCATTATCTTTCTACAAGCAGGAATGCTTTCCTTAGTCGGCATTAAGAACATCAGTTTTTATCTGTTAATGTTGATTTCGAGTGGTTTTCATTAACAACGTGTGGTTTGACAGAATGGAAGTCAAGTAATACACGTACTTCATCACTGACTTGTGATTTGACATGTAGCGGAGTGATAAAAGTGACATTGCTTCATGTAAAACCCGCGACATAATTGTCGACAGTGCGGAACAACTTGAGCTGTCTTCGGGATGGTCAGGTCGGCGCTCTCGCGTAGACTAGACTCTGAGTTTCGAGGACACTGTTTATGATCTATCTGAGGGGCTCTACGACACCGGATCAGCCTGATGAGATATGCCCACCGGAGAACTTTAGGAGAGACATCCGTGTTTAGTTTCATTTTCACTGTAAGCATCTAAATGGAAACAATGCAGGTATAGTGATCAAAAAGCTTAATGTTCTCTGTTGGTTTAAGGTTATAATCAGTACGCTACTAATGATGAGTAGTAGAGGATAGTGGTTTATATAAATTGAACAACACTCACAACTAATCACGGCCGTCATGTTCCCATGGATTTTTCAGTTATCCCTTTTTGAAAAGCAACACTGTGCTGCAATTCCGCTCTTGTTAGAACTCAACACTAGTGTAGATTCTTGCCACGGTCGAAGCTAGAACTATAGTCGCGGTTTCGTGAAGCAACGGTGTTGACCATCTCACTAATGACTTCATAATAAGCATGACTGAACTGTCATAAGCGAACGTTCAACAGCTAACAAGATCTAAACTCGAGTCTAGTGCTTCTTTTCGTGTGGGGCTAGCTCAAAAAGCTTATGAGAGTGCGGTAGGTGCGACCGGTTGTGAGTGGTACTTACTTTGTACACACCAAGCTCCCCTACCACTCAACACTCATCAAAAGATCGCTGAATAATTCAGTGACCTCTCCGTTTTCAACTAGGAAAGATGTCCTACTTGTGGGGCCGTCGATTTGAGTGTACGAGACCGTTAATATGTCTGCTCTCGAAGCGATCGGATGATCTCACAATTACTTACAAACGATTGTAGCTAAACGTATGTCTGTGATAAGACAGTCATGCTTAATGGGACTAAGGTGCCTTTATAAAATGTTACACCATTCAGTGTGGCTTGCTTTAAATCTTGTAATACACCTATCTGATGCATCATTGTTATTTCCAGGATATGAATTAAAACTTCACTACACGTTAACATGACAAATTCGAATGAAAACCCTCTTGAGAATCACAACGATGGAGCTTTTGTATTTGGCAGATGAACCTGTCCTAACGTTAAAATCCTCCCGGTATGCTGCAGAGAAAATCTGGCAAAGACTTTTATCCAAACTTACATAGAAGATACACTTCACTTGTGTATCGGAGATGTTTCCAGTGCAGGTTTACAGCGGTGTGCATTCCGTTCTCAGATAGGGTCAGTTATGTAATGCACAGTGTAGCACAAACTACCAAATGGAAAGACTGAATTGTTGATGTGCGAACTGCCTTATCTCTGAGATGTATGAAGTCAGACAAATCACTTCTTTTAGCTATCACACAGTCATTTCACCAGAGCCACAGCAGTTCCAAAACCCGGACATAATGGTTTTGGGGACGGTGATGGGGTGCACATGAGAATGTCAGTGGTTTCAGCTGTGATCACAGTCAGATAACATGCAGCTCTCAGCTGAAAGACTATTCTTCTGGAGATTGTACGGTGCGCATTAATCATGTTGGTGAAATGAATCGAATGAAACAGATGTGTTAGCATGCGCTGTTGATTGACTTGGTTAGTCCGTTATTAGGCCAACTTGGGTGCATCTTGATAAGCATCTGATCTTCAGACCAGTCTAACCGATCTCACGGGTCTAAATGCTAGGGCATAGCCAGAAGTAGAAAATGGAACGTTTGTTGAGAATTGTGAACAAAAACGCACAATTGGAGCGTAACAGGGAAGGCTGTTTGAAGGCAAACAGTTTTGTGGTTTCGGAAGATCACCTTTGAAGAGTGACTTCACAATACAAATGGAACACCGTTCACGTTGAGATGCAACTTACATTCATATATGTGCTTTTCTGCTGGCAACTTTCCAAAGGGACACTAGTTTCAAGTCTTGTTCTTGTTAAAACTCATCAGTGGTGTGTATAACAGATTCGAACAGCTGCCTAGTTTACTACTACGCCGGCGGCTTAGCACTATACACGATTGAATTATCACACCCCAAACGCTCGGCCGCAGTCGCTTGTGGGTCACACCTGGTCATTCAGAGAGAAGCCAGCATAACTAACCAATTGACTTCAATCGACTTTAGTCCGTATTAAAATTTACGGTTAGTGGTGCATACTTTCAGAGTAGCACTGAGCAATCTCCAACTCGTTTGAGCTTACTGGATAGAATTTTTCAACGCTAGATATCCTGGTTACAAATCGATTATCACATCCATTGGACCACAGATCCCGTGAATATCTAGACCTGACCGGCACTGTAAATGTTGTGTACAGAAGCAATTGAAAGCTAAAAAGGACGATGAAAGCGTAGGTTTGTGTTCTGTCGTTAGCTGTTGCAGTCTGTGCTCACTCATAGTACGCCATCCGGACAGTATTATTGTTTATGTTGAACAACAGTATTGCACAGCTTCATTTAAATAAGCGATGGAGCCAAAATATTGAACAGCAAAATTGTGAAAAAGTGGCATTCAAATCAAACTGTCTGTTAAATGTAGTTCACTGCCCGGACATCAACACTGAACAATTGATATACCCTTTCACGGAAGCAGCAAAGGTTAGTAATTCAGCTATCAAAAAAGACTTATGTGGTAGGTGAAAGAAAGAAAAAAAAGAAAAAAAATAGCCCCTCAGAATCAAATTATCATGACAACACAAGAGTGCTATCATAGTTTAGGCATCGGGACGGGAAAATGTCCTTTTTAGTGAGACAGTCGTCAGAGGGTCGTAACAATCAGTGCCGGGTTCCCCACATAAATGTATCACAGGTTTTTGGGGAACTGGGAACAGTCATTTGGCATAGATTAAAGACTGCATAAGTCGACAGTTCAAGTCAAAGAATCGCATTGCAGGAGAAGGGAAACATAATCCCACGGAAAGAGATGATCGTAGGTGAATGAGAAATAGAGTCCACATCACAATCCATGATATGAAGAACCGACTGAATGGCGGCGTTATGACAGTTGGTGCCGTACTTCACAACCTTGTCTATTCAGGCATGTTGGCTTCAGCAGTCGTCCACTATAGTGACATACAGTATCACAGCAAAAATTTCACGGTCCGCGATAACGTCGGGTTTGATGAACGAACTGACCGTTCGTACTCGTAGCTCCTCGAAGTCTGCATAGTGCAGATTGCATAGCCACTCTGTAGGTTATTGACTACGCGGTTGTGCCGGGCGCAACGCACATCGTGGGTGATCCAGCACGATTGGAGAATATGAGTGAGGATTTCTCGTTGACCGCTGCGGTCACGACAGAGAACTGAGTGACCAGTCCGACCACCTTGAGAATTCTGGAATTTAGTCCGAGGAAGACCGCATCGGAGCTGCATGATACGAATAAAGATTCTGGGGAGAGCGCGGTCTGAACTCAGCAGCCAACGATTGGAGAGCGGATAGCGAGACTCCCCTCCGAAGACTACAGCCATCTGGCATATGATAAAACCTATTCATCCAAGGCCCATGGGTTTTCTCCTTGGTCTTCATTGTCACACCCTGAACACTTACAAGGACATTGAAGTCCCACACGATAGGGCCAAACAAATCGTTTGTGACCACGTTCCTCAAAACTGCACATCGGCTGGGGTGCAGTCTCTCCACTTGTGGCTTATGTGAAATAGGAATGGTGATGGACAAACTCGGAACGTCCAGACAGCCCAGCCAAATTGGGATGTGGATGTGGATAATTGGCGTGTCTTTGGGAAGGTGGAATCATTGCCGAACAGACTGGCAATTTGTACAGTCCACGACTTTGAGCGTGTTTTGGTGGACTCGGCTCAGAACTAGCGAGTGATTTGCCTTGGGAACGAGATGCTGTCTCAGAAGGTGTAGGCACTGGTGCGGCTTCAGGGCGGCTTTGGTGGTTTCATTCAGCATTGTATGAAGTTGCAGTCAGTGATTGGTGAGTGCTTTACCTTTCCAAGTGGACGCGATACCCAGAGAGATCACCGTGTCAGAGGCGCTTAGTGAGTGGATAATTTCCAATCCAAACTGAATAGATTCACCAGCGATAGTTGTTGCGTTTTGCTTATGGTCGCCACAGGTGACCATGAGTTTAGTTTTTCGCGCGTTGATCTTCAGTCCGGATGGCTTCAAAGCACTAGCAGCGGCCGCAAGATTCATGGACAAGAGGATCAAATCGTCGGCGTAGGCGAAACCGCTGACCAGTGTATGGTGGAACTGGTAGCCAAGCTCCGGTCGAAATAAACCCAACACTTCACCATAATCAGTAGCAGCGGCGGCAGTGTGTACCCTTGCCGGAAACCACATTAACAGGCGGACGGAGCCTTCTATCGTGGCGGTAGCGTTTTGATATGAATCAGCAATGTAGTGTGTTAGAGGTGGAGGAGCACCAAAAGTTAGGACCAATCTGATAACTGAGTTCTGCGAGATAGGATCGAACGCCTTGGACGAGTCACTAAAAGCCACACACAAGCTGGAAGGCATAGTGCATGAGTTCCGGAGCAATACATGGAGTACTGAGGTCGCCTCATGGCACAACAACAACGATGTAGGAATCCGAATTGAAGAGCGAGCAGTTGCAAAAGCGTAGTCCAGCAGTAAGTCATTTTCTTGTGAAAACGATGTATCAACTTTGAGAATATGGCGAGAAGTCTCGATTTATTGGGAGGGGAAGGGATATTCCCTTTCGACACAAGCGTGGTGCGGGAGTGACAGAGATGAGTTGGGCTACCTTTAGTCAGCAAGAAGGGGTTGAAATACCCCGCCAAAAACATCAGTCTTCATGCGCTTCAAATGTTTAAGCAACAGTCTGTTCAAACCAAGAGCGGTATTTTCTATGCTTTTCAGCGTGCGGGAGACTTCTCCAGTGATCTGCCGGAGGCACAATCGTACGTGATTGCCTCTCATCAGTATGCGGAGGAGTCGACAATGTTTCGAACCAGTACTAGTTGGAACTGTTCGGGAGGCCACGGTTTGTTCTGTGGGTATTTATCCACTTTCCGGAAAAGGCTGATGGTACAGCGTTTGGATTGCAGTATATTTGGATTTCCGTATCTGCAGCGACGCGACTACTTCATCGAGTGACCAGTGGCCAAGTGTACGGAAAGGCTTGACAGATGTGCACAATAAGCAGTGACTTTGTTTGTACCATTATGGAAATGCTTGCATGAAGACCGCGGGCACCTGCTACCAGTTCATTGCTATTTAATGAAGCCTCGTTATTGGTCTCCAGTTGGGCTGTTGCTGTTTGGGCCAAACAGGAAAACCACTTGGAGTGATTAGCAGCTTGGGATTCACTGTCCGACCTCATAATTGTCTGTGAGGCGGAGGTGGGATCGGCAGTGGGGGCAATAAGTTTTTACTAATTCATTGCATATAGACGAGCCCTGATGCTCTTCAGAGTAAGGCCAGGAAATTGTGACGGGAGCCGGTGATGAAGTTCACGTCTAGTGGAACACCACGGGGCCAGCTCATACGCAAATCTGATAAGGGAAGTCGATTCCTGCTGAAACCAATTTGGTCCGGCGACTTTCATGCACCTGAGGTTCTCGCGGTTGCGTTCGACAAAGTGTGCATGCCCATTGTGTTGACTGCTACCAATTTTGGTGGGAAGTCCGTGGTCACAGTCGGCACAGTCAAAGGTTAGAGGAGGCTGAGCACCTACTTCCTGTTCTTCATCATTTATGTGTCGATGCATGCCAATATACGCCTACAGGCTGGCGTCCGATTTACGTATCTGACCACATTCTGAGTAGATGTACTCCGCTCACCTATCCTGTGTACTGGTAGATGTGGGCGTGGCGGTGTTCAAGAATAACCAGTATATTGAAACCAGATAGATTGGCTCGTTCTATCTGTAGTTGCTGAACACTTAGCTAGTCAAAGTCGCACCGAAACTACCCAGCTGGCACCACGAGCAGGCGGTGCAACACGACTTGTCGAAAAATCCTGATTGAACAGTCAGTCTGCCGGGTAATTTTGCGAATTCCATGACAGTGGATTGTGCAGATAACTGGGTCCAAATGTGAAAACTTTTGAGCACCCGGCCTGGCTTCGTAGTTCAGCCCGTACAGTGCTTGCTGCGTTTGAGTATGCTGGTTCTGTCACTGGTTCGAATCTAGCCGAAACCCAGATTTTTCTCAGCTGTTGACGGGTAAGTTGCTGCAAATGCTTTCACTTTGAGTGGAGTCTGTGTTCGTTAAGACAGCGTGTTTTGCCTACTATGTATTTGAAAGTAGTAGCTACATATAATGAAATATTGTGCGGAGGGCCCACTGCGGGTGGACGCAGATTTAATCGGCGCACTGCACCGCCTGCTCGTGGTGCCAACTGGGTAGTTTAGTAATTGGGTCTCATTTATATCTGATGCCATTTAGATTGAAATCTTTCCGAAAGTTGAATAAGTGTATGTAAACTTGTATTTAGGGTGTTTGAACCAAAAAATCACTCAACCGGGATATCTACTAGAAGTTACGAGCAACGGTAAACCGGTGGTACAATGAAGTAAGATGAAATGCTTACCAACGGAAGGCCTACGACCACTAACAGACACGAAGAAAAGAGCTGGCGTGGAGTTAATTTCAAGTGTTCAGTGTAGAAGGCATTACGTAACCTTAGTAATGTTTACAAAAGTTCATCTCATGTAGCACAAGGTAACTTAAGGTGGAATTTTAGGTTTCTATCAGTTTGGCAGTTGTCTGGAATTGTCTGATTTCTTGACTGTTGTTCGAAGGTAAACACTGTTCACAGCTGCCCACAGTCAACATTTTGTTTCTGCGCATTTGTGGCATCTCTCAGTTCTTCGCCTGTTTCATGCTTAACATACAAGGTGTGAGCGCTTATTATAGTGGTTTCTAATGTTTGGGAATAATGGTGAAATTTTTGGTTCGAGTTGGTGGCTCAGGTATTCGAATGTTCACTCAGCGTGGTAGTTAGCCTGTAAGCTTTTATCGCCGAATAAGGCAACAGCATCAGTGCTTTGGCGTTTGTGAGCAGAAGTTGACAGTGGTTGACTGACGTCTACTCTAATACATAAAAATGACTTGAACTTTTGATCTGAATTCTACCACAAGAAAGAAGCTCGAAGTCTGCGGGACTACCAGCGAAACGGGTCGTTCTACCATACATCGAAGCTATAGCGGAAGTGACTGAAAGACTTTTGAAATCACATGTAGTTACACTAACAAACAAATTAGCAACAATCTCGGGAAAAATACTGTCAGATCTAAGGGACGAACTCAAACACTGAAAAAAGACGTTACATACAAAATCATATGTACTGACTGTGGATAGCGTTGTTTAATTTAAAACGAACGAAAACCATTCATACGAATAAATGAGCACGAGTTAAACACCAGCGGACACGGACTATTTTCGTTGATACTCCTCCAGGAAGACCGCCTTCTCAGAAATATTTATTCAGGTGAGCAAGGTACTCGCAACGGATTTTTTTTAAATCTGACGGTCATCGACCGGTTCAATAAAAAATCTTCAATTAGACAAGAGCCACGAACCTATGCTAGCCAAGGAGTTGATAAAATGTAAAGGCAGTTGTGTTCAAATATCGGTGCGAATGAACAGAGCAAATGGACCAGATTGGATTGATAGTGAAGGACTGATAATGAATAACCAGTCAGATCGAAAATCGGAAACGATAAATGACCGATCCAGTTGAAGGGGAAAAAAATAAGCCAGGTAGATTTCAGATCATGGTACAGCAGTAATAAAAGTGACCAATGGGAACTCAGGGGAAAAGTTCGGCTCACTTAGGAGTATGCGTTCAGCAAACTCCATCAGCTTCCACTATCAAACCTTTGCGCATTCATGACATAAATTCGTTTGGTAATAAGATGTTCGCAAACTTGCTGCTCAGCTCAAAGACTAATCAGACATTTAAAACGTAGTTTCTGCTCACTTATTGTGGGTACTAAAAGAGCTTGTTATTCAACTGACTAATGCATGTTGTGCACAAGTCTTTCTGTACGATGCAAAATGAATCAGAAAAGTCTTATTCGTGGTTAGAAATGTTAATATTATTCCCCAGCCAAGCATTCTGGAGGTACTGTCACGACTGGCTATAAATACAAATAATATACAACGTGTTGACTACAGTGATAACAGTAAGACATGTTAGTAGCAGTCTTATTGCAGATTCCTTAGCGAAGGTTGCACGAGGTGACAGAAGCAGTGAGCATTAAAATTTGCCCGTAACATCCTGCCATGCTTAACCGATGAGTTAAGAAATACGTTCAATCTCTTTGAGTTCATCCACGAAACACATATTGTGAACATCCTTCTGGTTTTGGACCAACTTTTTAATACGAAACCACGAAAATATTGCCTAGAAGGTGTCATCACACTCAGATACTGCACGTCAGTCGAAGTTGATTTTGATCCCCACAATACATTCCTTGATTGGACTGTAAAGGCTGTCCAAGAAAGAAAGTATTTTGAGTTGCAAGAACCACAGAAAACAGCATACTCTCCCTTACTCGTCCTGGCAAATGACAGTTTCAGCCGGCTGAGCCGAAGCTCTGACTTTTCACAGTTGGGTCTCGTCTAAAATCATAAATCTGACACACTACTTATTAGTAATACAATTTCTATGCTCAGCAGTGACGTTGGCGGATTCCAACGTCAACTGTTTGAGAACTCTTGCCGGGGCAGTCGATCCCCTGAATCATTTGGTGGATTCCATATGAGACAGTGGGACGGGTGGGTAATAGAGTCCAAACGTGGAATTTTCGAGCTCCCGGTGTGGCTTCGTAGCTCAGCTGGTAGAGCGCTTGCCGCGTTGAGGCATGCTGTGTCTGTCGCTGGTTCGAATCCAGCCGAAGTCCTGACTTTTCCCAGTTGGGTCTCATCTAAAATCATAAATCTGCCACACTACTTATTAGTAATATATAGCATTGCTCCAAGAAGGAACAAATTCTGCTGGAAGCGGAAGTAAAAATAGAGGGAATACATGAGAAAAATGGTGTAGCGAACACGCTCGTTTTCGGTTATTCATCATCAGGCCAAATACATAACATCTATATGAAACAGAGTTGTCAGGGCAAAGCGAACACAACAAATGGCAAGTTCAAATGAGGTCAGACACTTCATAGGCAGACAAGGCGACAACGTTTTGATTCGATTATGTCACCATTATGACGTAACTGGGACCAAGGCCTTTTGATCGGTCGTGGTGTGGGTGGTTGGCCATGGCAGCTACAAGGCCTGAACAAAGCGCTTCTGTGCGCACAACGGTGGATTACTCAGTCGAATTCCGATCGCGTCAGTCGTGGCCAAAATTTGGCATCTGACAGCTTTTGAGTGAGTGTCCTTGAGTTGGTAAATCGGACGAAAAGAGGAGGCCAGGTTGACAGTATGATTTGTATTAACGAGGTGTTAAACAATTGCACTGGTAATCGTCTTGGTGATTCCGCTATTGATCCAGGCTGGATGATGCTCACGAATACGTTCGGATAAGTGCCTGGTCGTGTGACCCAAGTAACGAGTTCCACAGGAACAAGCAAATGAGTATACACAGAAAGAATTCGAAGAAGCGGTCATTTTATCCTTTAACCGTAAACGCAAGGCTGGAGTACAGTTGAAATAAACACGTAGGTTGACATCCTAGAATGTTCTGTTGATAGCAGTATTAAGTCTCCTGGTGATTGTTTCGGTAAGTGAATCCCCTTTGAATGGTAGTAAAATAGATACTGTATTCTTTTCCGTTAGGGTCGTCTTATCTTGTTCCTCGCGACGTTCCATAGTCTTGTCTACAAAACGTTCTGGATAGCCATAAATTGCGAGATATTAACAGTTCCATTTACTTTCACCAGTCGTCAACGCAAAACCAATAGATTTTATATGAACTTCAATAATTAATCATTAATATTACAATCAGTTCCATCACAAGAAAATTTTTTGAGTCAGTGTCTTCTGGGCACGCGGAACTGACCAGTTTTGTCTGATTGGTATTGCTCCACTAAACCTTAGGAGACGAAAGTTTCGCCTTGTGAGGAAAAGTATTGTGTCGTATGAAGTCCATTCGATGCCAGTGTGCCATGCCAAGATATTATTGTGCTCATGATTGACACTGATGTCTCGCCAATAGCTCTTACAGCGTTGCATTACTGTCAATCCCTTAGAAAGAGGTATACAAGCGAGTGACACCGATTGTATCTAAAATGGGGTCTAATTAAGCACAATCTTTACTGTCCAACACACTGGTTTCCGTGCTACGCGCGCGATCATGTTTATTGTTCATCAATCCGGACAACAACATCCCCGGTTTCCGCTCACACGTCATGCGCACTTCATAACCGGTTTGTGCGTGTGTCCAACGCCTCTTGTCGTGGCGTTTTTCATTCGCAATTCCTCGTCCGTTGGGCCGACCTCGTTGGGCGTTGGTTCTTCCGGTCGCTCGTGCTGCCCGCAATCCACCCACTAGGTCCTCTGGTCTTATTCTACGACCACGTCGAGATATTCCTCCGGATGTTAGAATAATCGTGCCCCCGATCTGGTCATTCGTCCCATTTTGCCTGCCATGTCTCACCGGTTGGTCCAGTCCAGTTGAGCGATGGTTCATCCGGTCGCCCCTGCTGTCCCCGACCCGCTCGCTGCGGGCTTTTAAACGTACCTTGCTGCACCGTCGATGTAGTCCGCCAAGAGTTGGAGCACCCACACCTCCGGCTTGACAATCCAGCACACAATGTAGAACTTGTTATGAGAGTTACATATTCATCGCACAACCTTAAATGACCTCCTTCCGAGATAAACATTAATACTGTTGGGACCACAAAAGACACTTGGCCTGAGCAGTCGTTCATTGTACGAAACCCTGTACAGGTTATACTAAAACAGAGGACGACTAACGCGTACATTCATTTGCACGGCTGACGTGTATTCACGCACATTGGGTAGCAATACATTGGCGTTCGTCCTAGTGACAAGTCTCCATAGCGCGTACACACTATTCCAGTAGTCGCTTCTGGTCTATCATCTTCCTGGCTTTGAAAATTGCCATTTAGTTTCAAGATGTGTTCCCAAATTGTGAGCGTCATATTAGTCACCAACGAAGTTGTCTATTATACAACAGTACTGCCTACATGTCGTCTTAAATGAGCGGCAGAGAGAAAAATAACTACCAGACCTTGAACCACCAGCTATTTTCAGCCTTGCATTAGCATATTCAACCGCGGTCTTATATACTGTCAGGCGGCCTGTTCCCAAACAAAACCCAGCCAAAGAGCATTCAACAAAGGGGACTCCGGAGTGATAGAATATCAGTGTAGTCGCTAATGTACATGGGTTCGGAAATAATTGGGCAGGGAGATTATGAGAAGTAATATCACCATTCGTCAACGTAAAACCAATAGATTTTATATGAACTTCAATAATTAATCATTAATATTACAGTCAGTTCCATGGCAAGAAGATTGTTTGCGTCAGTGTCTTCTGGGCACGCGGAACTGACTGGCCAGTGACCTCGTTTCTCTGTAATAAGTCTGATCGATATCTCGATCTAACTCTACTAATCCCTTATATAACTGTACCGGCCTGAAGATGAATTACCGAAAACATGTTTGCCTATATGTCATTATTCTCATTATCGTAATGGACATATTTAAAACGTTGAGAATTAAAATCGTTTTGACAAATGCCATTTGGTTAGTCAGTACTTCGGTAAGCTGCAAAAACTGTGCAGGCACAGCGTAAGGGCTTTCGGGCCATGGTGTAACCGCGCCACTTAAATCAGTTATTCTGCAACCTCATATTCGCTAGAGCTCACACCAAACGAACCTCGCTTGCAAATCTCAACAGTCCTCTTGTCGAAGGTAGTTTGGCGGCGTTCGGGGAAGAAACCACTGTTGAATAAAACTTAGCCTAACCTTCTCGGTTGAACGTGGGTAAAGTTTTAAATTGCCAGAACGACACCCAAGGATGACTCACAAGTAGTTTTGTGTGTGAATTGATTGTTCGAACTGACACCAATATATTACTGAGCATTGTTGACTATGAAGTTCCTTCCAGAAGAGCTGGACTTATACCAAGCCTGAAAAGTTTTGCCTTTATGTGTCCGGAAGATGCGTTTCCTCAATGGAAGCAAATAATGCATCATACATTTTTATCCCGCTAATGTATTTTTTTGGATGAAATTTTTTTCATTTTGTGGACTTTAGCCTAAAATCCGGCTTTGAGAGTGCATAGAACAAATATGTGTACTTGACACTACCTGATTTCTTATGAAGAGAAAGCGTGCATCACATTGTCCAAGTTTCTTCCTCCCATAGCTGACACGGATGATCCAGGTTTACTTTAGTTCATCGATTAGCAGACTGTTTCAAGCTTAAACCATAAAACAATTCGATCACTTTTGGCGGCCTAGCCTCAGCGTTAATTGTGGAAGCTGAATAACTCTCTTCATTTGCAGCAGTTATGTATTTACCTACTTCTATGTTCGATACCCGCTGTTTTGGTATTGATATGTTATCTGAGCTTAGCATTCAGGTCGCAAACGTTTCATCATCGAGCGAGGTGACATCATCAGTGCGTGAGTGTTTCAGCATATCTTACCAAAAAACTGGCCAACAAAATCAACAACACACTAAAAAAGCTAGAGGCTACGCATGAGATAAGCAAACAGGAACGCTGAAAAATGCAGCCGAAAGATGCAACCACTGCTCAATTCTACAGACTACCAAAAATACACAAAGATGGTATCCCACTACGGCCAGTTGTATCTCTACCGGGCACACCGACCTATGATTTGGCCAAAGACCTATTCAAACGGCTACGATATCTCATTGACGGATCAGAACATTCCATCAGCAATGATGTACACTTCTTGAACAAACTGAAACACGTGATGATAAAAGAAGACGAGGCAATGATTTCGTTTGATGTCACAACATTCTTCACATCCGTTGACCTCGCCCTAGCCAAAGAGACACTGCGAAAGCTGTTAGAAGAAAATCCCCGACCGAATGAATCATTGAAACCGAGAGCATATGCAACCTCATGGAGCCATGTTTGTCGACGTACTTCAAATTCAATGGCCAAATCTACGAACAACTTAAAGAAACTCCAATGGGTTCGCCCATATCTGGATTTATCGCAGAGGCGGGCATGCAGAGATTAGAGAATATCGCGCTACCAACGATCACACCGAAACTCTAGGTACGATATGTCGACGATACATTCGTAATCCTTAAACGCTCAATGATTAAAGACACATCCGATACACGCTGTGCCTATCTTGGTTTGCAGTCTTATCTAACTCGTATTAGGACCGATGAATGGTTCTAAAACATCAAGTATAGTATGTTTCAGAATAAACCCGTCGTCCTAGCAAGTTGGGTGCACGTGAACATGTGGGGCGGCCTCCTACAATCATTTAGATGCACGTGATCCGATGATCGAACATTGATGATACTGTAAGATAGCGAGAAGTCGGCTAACCAGAGTAGCGTGTGACCGATTTCTGAGTACAGTGGGTCGGCTAGTCCAGCTTTGCTCGTGACACTCTGTTGCTTAACTTGCAGAGCGTGAATATGTTCGATTCATGTGGAGTATGATAGGCTTAGGTGACCCCGCTTGTCCAGAGTGACCAGGCCGTAATTTGGATCTGGTGGACAAGGGATCTTTTCACTGGCACTGAAGTTACCCCAATGACAGAAGTACAGTACGGTGATCGAACACACGTAAAAGTACACAAATGAATCGAGCTAGGTTCTTTTTAAAAATTGACTAATGGTGACCAAATATACAACGACAAGGGAGGAACTGTTATCCCAAAATCACCAGAAAACTTCCAAATTAAAAAGACTGAATAGGTACATGATGGGGGGATAACGGAAACGAGGACCGTTGCGGTCTTTGGTATTTGTCAAAGAATACAAGCAACAGCGTACGTCGGTTGGCACCGGAGTGCCTATCTTCGTTGTCTGTAGTTTCAACATTACAACATTGCAAATTCAAAGTAATGACCCGGATGGGTGGTTTGATTAGTTGAAACATTAGGTGCCCATCATTCAGTTCATTAAGACGGAGAGAAAACATTTTGTGGAATGTCCACATTTCGTTTACTTTCTTCAGCCGTTCACTTCAAACAATTAATTCAAACATTTAAGTGTGACGCGGATGGCCTACAGGTGAACGGATAAAATGTTGAGTCAGTAAATCGTTGTCAGTCAACAATTTCTTTGAGCATGAAACTGGCCTTCGTTGGTTTACCGATAAGGCTTGTGTGATGACCACAAATTTTGGGTTTAAGTTACGCAATACTGGGAGCGAAGTGATTGGATTTATTAGATAACCAATAATTTGGATGCCAATAGCAATCGAAGATGATGGGTTGCGTAGTTTTTTCAGACGTGCTGATACCTTGCCCCACCAAACTGATCAGCCGTTTGGGAAATGTTCTGATATTCGCTGAAGAAGGAGGGTGTCGATCTGTATCTTTTAGGAGACGAACGTGGTCAAGAACTGTCATCTCAATATTTTTGCGCGATCTGCTGAAGAAAATGGTGATTCCTACACACGATCTATCCACGACCCAGACAGTCTGGACACGTGTTTACAACGACCGAGGTTGAAGGGGCCTCTTCGCATACTTTCCTACGCAACAGTTGGCTCAACGTATGCACATGTCATCGTATACCCTACTCTACGCTGGTCTGATCGAGCACTTTTTGTTTGTGAAAGGTAATACTTGACAAGGTGAGTAAAATTTCTAGACGTTAGAACAGGTTGCACACGCCAAGACATGGTTGCCAGGGCAAGTCAAGATTTTACCAACCTCAACCAGCACGTAGCCCCTCAGGCATTGTGCACGCAAGTTGCATTCCGTACGATGATTAGTCACAGTTTCCAGCACAGTGGCCTTTTCTATTCTTTGCTGGCTGGGTAGCGTAATCAATCACGTGGATCTACCAGCATTTGGATCCGATTTTAACACAGGATGAACCTATGTGTAGTCCTTTTCACTAACTATCGGGCAGTTCATCGTATGACATATTCATTCTAATGCGGTTGACTATATGAACTCTAAGTGGTTACTTATCACACTTGTGTCCACCTGCAAAGCATTATCGAAAAAGTTATAAACGCGCTGGCTACACCATCCACCTGTGGGCCTTCGAGTGTAGCGAAAATATGGGGACGACAATTTCTGATAATACTCGTCTCATAAAACACATTTTCCTATGCTTCCAACATCACGTTATATCGTCCGGGGAATTCGCTTTTTTTAACAGCTTTGAATCAATTGATTAACTGCAGTCTGATTTTGTTCGTCTGATCTCCACTTAATCGTGCAACTGTTCCAACTGAATCAATGATTCCGGGTGCTCATGTTGCAAAAATAGGTCTCACACATGCTGTGAGCATTTCAGAGCACCTTCTCCAGGTGACACTTGCCAGTTGACGGATTACTACTCATCCTGCACAATGAGGTTACCGATGAACAGATGGCTCGATAAGAATATGATAACCTACTGCTCGAAATGGGATTCGTTTTTCATGCATCAGCCTATCGATTTTGTAAAACTCTTTTATGTGAAGCTCAGGGGTAGCCAATATGTATAAAGTCCTTCCATATTCTTTTTCGGATGGACAAATACACTGTCGATGCCAACTCCACGATGCAAAACGTGGAAGATGCTGGTGACCGCATTTACTGTACACAAAGCTGTGCGGATTTGCAGTACCTCAGCTTGAACCATCATCTGATTTTAGCAAAATAAATTCATCATCCCCAGAAGATGCCAGAGCAATATTCTCACGTAAGTTAGACACACTGTCTATCAAGCGGCGGCGTGAAGTAGTTGCGGCTTTAAAGTATTACATGAGGACAAAATAAGCGGTCCTTCTGGCTAAGATACGAATGAAGGTGATGCCCTTGTTGTCTAAGATCAACATAGTTTATCCATTCTTCAATACACAGCCGCTATCCGGTTCTCGTAATAAGCACTGAAAAATGGTGCCTATCATCTGCGCCTGTCTGTTGACCTCGTATTCCACTCTAGAACGAGTTCTAATTTCGAAGAGTTCATGTTTAGCAATCCGTTCTCTAATCAGTGATATCCGCCTCTTATCAAACAGTTGATTGGCAAAGTTAGCTGGTTTAGTGAATCATTGCCGATATTCTAACCGTTAAAACATCATTAAGTGAATTTTCACTTACTGGATTGATTAAAGTAAGAGATGCGAAAATGAGCTGTCGGGCTCTTCTTCAACTTCATCCTGCAAGAACACCTGCCATCTTCCAAAACGGGTCCGGTGATCAGCGTACAGCAGTACAGATCTATGGAGGTGAAGAGCGCTGTGACATCAAACAAAATCAACACCAATTTTTCCTCTATCTTGATGGAACACAAGAGGCCTCAAGTTACCGGAAAGAAATACACATGGACCAACTTCTCATTTTTCACACCAATCATCCGGTCTGCCATAAAAGGAGTTGCATTCGAACTTCATGTCAAAGAGCTGAAACACACTGCATCACCACGTAACTTCAAAGAAAGTACTTGTACGGAGTTTCTTTCACAACGGATACCCACGGAATTTAATCTGAAGAAGTTTTTTTACGGAAAGAAAGGGATTCAAGCTCTACAAAACTATAAAGGAAACAAATCATATTAACGTAAATCAGAACCATACCGCAAGACTTGTGAGAGCACATGGTATCACACTGGCCCACAAGCTAATGGCAACATTACGAAGAACACTGTCAAAACCAAAGGGACGATTCGAATTTCTCTGCTTGCTGTCCACCAGGATTGAACCGGACACACCTTACACCGCAGAAATCCTTATTCAGTCAAACATTGAGTAAGTTGGGGGAATTTCTTGAATTTTGATACTTATCTTTCGGGTAAATAAACAAACACATCGAGCTGGACAAAATCTATGAACCTGTGATGTTTTAACCGTTTTACACTTCATTCTGCTGAACTCGTTTAACTGCTGTATCAGGCCGCACCCTACATTTCGGTTTGAATTGATAAAAGTGGACACGCGTTTGAATAGAACTCTGCTACGCGCACGTGTTAGTTCTTCCTTTAACGGTTGATGATTGGCAGCCGGCTAAACATCCTATTGTTGGACTAAATTTCAGTTCCAGCGCTTCGTACAATCAACTACGCTTGGGATACTCCGAATACTTCCTCAGTACCACTGGACGTTTCATGAACACTGTACATTGTTCGTGAGTACAGCCCTTGACTTCACCCGTTACCGTGCATCGAGGTTTATTGTAGTTCATTCAATCGTTTCCGCTACAAACCAATGTGGACCAAAGACTAAAGACACTATCGCTGCCGCGTCGAAATGCCGACAAACCCGAGGGGAACAATTTTAATATACCGGTCCAGTTATCAAAGCGATACAATTGTTAGTGAATCAGCTCGAATGTCAGAAACGGAGAAATGGCCTACCCAGTCAGAAGACAAGGACCAGCCGATCAGATTAGATATCAGTGTTCAGCAGAAGCAGGAAACGGTCAGTCAGACTACATGTTAAAAGCTCAATGGTTGTAGGAAGTAAGCAGTCAGGCTCCATGTCTAATTTCAAATGCAACCAGAAATAGCTACAGAAAGTGATGAATCGGAATTTAAACCAAAGGTTCAACTGATTCCGGCACATGGCAGTAGGCATTCATCGAAAGTTACTGACCTTCACGTTTAACCAGTTACGCATTGGTGATGTAATCTCGTTTGGTGACGAAACGCTAAGCTCGGCGAGCATCCGAATCCCTGAATCATCAACGCGAACTACAAACAGCATCAACACTATTCCCAACCACCAGAAATGGTTAAGCTGTTTTTCGTTCTCCAATGTACTCCAGATATAACGATGACAGGTAATATGGTGACAAGACTGTCGCCATGAACCAAAGAATAATCCCAATCATCACAGGAGATGACGGAATCGTTCATTTTGTGGATCCACACTGCACACTGTGTGTGAGCCAATGCGACTGTGAATTCTTTACTCACGTTTGCGAGGTTACCACGGAACAGTGTCAAACACACGTCCAGGCGTTCGTTTATTGTCACCCTGCCTATACACTATTAACGCAGATGCACAACTAAAGTCCCTCACTTTAGTCCGTTATAAGGTCTACTGTACGGACCCGATTTAGTCTGGTCATAGTAATAGGTGTTTTAGTGTGTGCATTTGTGTATTTCTTTGATCTACCACTCCGTCATTATGGTCAAAGCCATTTCCTTCCTTCTTGGTGGTGGGGGCTTGGGTCCAGTCGAAGTTCGGAGAAGTGCTTTGCGTTTGGCTCCATGGAATTAGAGGCTTCAATGGCGATATCTAACGTAAAATACTTTCACTATTTAAGAGTCTTTCCTAGGCTGGGGTTGTTCTACCTGAGGGATTTTCAGTGAGAGTACTTCTTCTACTATGCGCGTGTTTCATGCTGTATTTCTATTGATGATACATGGTACCACGGGCTACCGCCACTAAAAATCGGATGTTGAACACGTTTAGCACAATCTCAAATCAGCTCAGTCTTTATGAAGCTACTTGAAAAGTACCAGTAGTTTGTTGTTTAAACATTTACTGTTGGGTAGTCAGACGTTTTGGTTAATATGGATGAGTACAGCTATCTCATTTCTATAGACTTTCCAACTAACTGTTTTCGAAATAAGACGTTAAACTGGAGTTTTGCTGTTGTTTACATGTGAAAATTTTGTCGTGCTTAATTTGAAGTCAGTGGAACTGTGTTCATCATGGTTGCTTCATGGAATCGTGACCAGAGTTCAAATCCCCGCCGTGGCGCTACTGACGGGCTGTAGTTCTCTTCGGAAGGAGCTGGTTGGAAAGTCTCAGAGAATATGCAAGCTGCGACTAGTTGTGAGCGGTGTTCAACTTATGAGGTATATCTGTGGGGTTACTTTTATCTGAGGTGACTGAGAGCAGAGAAATTTTCAAGTTTGCATGCTCGTTATGAGTTCAATCTTACTGATGTTGAAAAAGTCAAATCGTTGCAAAAGTGCGAACGCGTTCCAGAATGATAGTTGTTGAAGCGTTCCCCCTATACAATCTCCTTCGGTTGGCTCACCGCGTAATGTCGCCGTCGTTTTGCACCCAATATGCACTCGGCATGCGACTCAGTATACTTGTTCCCTGATCTAAACAGAGTCGCACCATCACTGCGATAGTGAACACATTCTGTAACACTTACTTCACCAGACTGTAATCATTCAGATCAGTAATCTAATTCTACTCACGTGTTAGTCACAGTTGGAAACAATTAGGATAAGCTATTTTGATATGAATCTTGAGGATCATATGTTCCTTGGGATTACAATAGCATATGTTTCGGCCTCCACTGCGGTTTTGCATTGGATGCCAAAGTTCTCAGCTTGTGTAGATGGTTTGTGAATAAGAGGGTATTAGATTAAGCCATCTAAGAAGTGTTAAGTTTTGAATTAAAATCCAGAAGAGGGTAAGGTTGTATTGTGTCATGGGGCCTCGGATGTGATGTACTCAAATCAGGAATCAGGATGTTTACACTGGTGACTGAAGATGCAGAGATTGGTGTCTGTGTGTACGACTCCGAATTTGGAGAGTGAGAGGGGAAGCATCTACTAAGTAGCTAGAGCATGGCTCCGTCCGTGCATACGTGTGTGAATAACGACATGAACGAATGGGTACAGAATTTGAACAGAAAAGCAATAGGAGATGGGTAGAATAATACGTCGCGCTCTTACTTACGGTCCCGAATTAACGTGACTAGTCACACACTCTTACGGGTCAGTGTTTACAAGCCCTATAGCACGCCGGTGAATGAACGGTCACAAGTGGAGCATAGAATTTAAAATGTTGGCCAACTCTGAACCTCATCTGGAACTATTTTATTTCCAAGGATAAAGAACGCGAGTTCTGCCTGATCTTAGTAGCCGCAATTAAACTATAAAAATGACTTAGCCTGGCAGCCCAGATAACACTTTCAACTGAAATTAGGCGTAGGTGACGTAATTGGAGCTCTATATGGCATCACAGACTACCGAAAATAGGCCATTAAATATTGGCACAGTTTGCTTCAGTATTCTTAGTTTGAGTGACTACTTTAGCTCTGTGTAGCCAAATATGCACGGCAACGAACCAGCACTTTTTAATTTTTCCGACTGGTCCGCTTCCGTTATGCCTTAGTATAAGGAACCAATTACAAAACGAAGTACTTCGTTGCACGATCATATTCTTTGTTTTAAAACTATAAACCAACCAGTCATTAACTGTGAAAAGTTGAAACTAATGAACGTAACAAGATATTGACCAATGTGGGTCAGGGAAGTTTTGTTCGGGAAGTATGATCCAGTAATGCAAACCTGTGGGCGAACATAATACAATCCAAATCGAGTGTGTCTACAATTTTGATCAGATCCACAGTCGTCCAAAACAGAATTACTTAACGAGATATTTGAGTAGTCAAGCAGGAACAGAAACTCCCCCTCGTCTTCGTCACCTTGGGAGTACTCTTAAGACACGAGCTCTCATCGGTCTGGTGTAGTTTGCAGTAGCTTGCATCGTTTACTTTCAGCTTAGTATTCTGACTAATCTGTTACTGTTGTAAACATTGTGATAAGTGATGGTGTTGAGGGGTAATCGAATTTATCAGTAGTTTAGTAAACTAACTGAAGCAGACAGCAACCTAACTTTCTGCAAGGTGGACCCAGAGGTTGCAATTTTTGTATGTACAATGATTGCTGACTTTTCACTGCGTACAGTGCAGTTCTTTTAATGATTGTTAAATCAAGCAGCCTATCGGATGATGCGCACTTTCGAAAACAGACTGTCTACTAGCGTATCATTCATACTATATTATTAGTCAGTTTTGAATGGTAGTGACGTAATCAGCTGGCTTTCAGTGGGCCGGGTAAAAACACTTTTTAATGTCCTGGTTGATTTATCATGTAAGCGCTACAGTCAACAGTTTCCTCGTGTTACTGATGACTGAAACTTGCGGTCTGATGGATTGTGTCTGCGTCGATGATTACGGGCTTTGAATTGTTCCTGCCATACTTCGGTATCGTCGTACACTGGCCCCTCTACCCGTGACGTACACATTTGTCTGTGCGCGAGGGATAAAGCGTAGCACAGTATGCCGTACCACAATATGCCCTACTGACGCTGTTCTGCTGATCACTTACTTCCAAGTACCACTGGGACATACGGTATACACACTGCAATTGTTATCGTTTACACAAGTCGCAGGTAGGACAGAGAATGAAATTACCCATACACTTCATGACAGATATGACACTGCCTACCAATAACAAGAAGTTCATAGTCCCTCATCACACTAAGGACAGATTGACTGTCAGTTCGAATTGTTCACACAGGGGAACGCATTGGTTTTGACAATAAGAGCCTGCACGAAACACTGTCACTGAGTATCGCCAGCTGCGTAGATGGTCTGAATGGCTTCAGCGACACTGACTCAGTAATGTGTATCCAGAAGATCATATCTGAAGTGTCTTTTACTCAAACCGGTTCGAACGTGGTTCGGTTACTCGAAGAGGTTATTGTTTGTCCTTCTTGGCAGTGGAGGAATCCACGCTGTCTCAGATGAACTAGTGTGTGTGCTTTAAGGCAGTTTACCCAAAACCGAAGATGTTCGAATCTGAGCTGCATTGTGAATACTAATCTGTACAGCTGTGATTTGCATGCTTTGTGGTGTAAAATATCGCCGCCTGATAAGTATATCACCGGTTTGGTTATGTGAAGAAATCCCACTTATTTGTAGTTTCAGAATGTTGTAGTTGTGCGCTATTCTAGTCGTTACCTTAGATGTAGATCAGCTTGTTTTCATCACGCAATTATCGTTAAATCCGGAATGTATTCGTAAAGGTATGTTTTCATCATAAACTGAACACCACTCACAATTGATCGCAGTTGCCACAGAATTACCAGTCGACTCCTTTCGAAAAGAAGCACTAGATTGGAGTTTCGCTCTCGGAGCTTGTCAGTAGTGCGTATTTTTGTCACTACCGGGATTAAAATTCCGGCCACGCTTTCATGAAGCAACCGTGTTGACCACTGCGTCGCATTAGGCACGACCGAATCATCATACATGAGCGCTTAACCGCATTCGCTTATATGTAATGCTCGATCATTTGTGGGTGATGTTCTGTTTATATGAAAAACCAAAACCCTCTACTACTCCTCAGTATAAATGTCTATTGATTTTTGCCGTCCAACTCATATAGGGAAAATCTTGTTGAGAGTGTTCCTGAGGTTCTTTGCCCACTAGGGTTTAGGTCTACTCTCAGACGAACTTATGGACAATGCATTCTACGAATCTTGGTGACATTTAACGGAAATTTTAGCCGATTATCCTTCTGTCACGTCCACCATGCGATAAGTTATGTAGAACTTTTAAAACAGACATTCTCCTCAGCAAATGTACATAAATTAGTCAAAACAGTTAATGGCCGCGATTTGTGGTCAAATATACCTCTGGGCATACTACCATAATGGGGGATTATACAGCCAGCAAAATGGGCCACAAAGGAAACTGGAGTCACAGCCGTACCAATCACTAATCAATCACGGTTATCGCTTGTGATGATAAGGTTAAACTAACAAACGAGTGTTTCTGAGTGCCCAGAGCTGGACACCGGCGTTCTAACTCAACTGAATCAGTGTAACACAACAGACAAGGTTTAACGGGTGAGTGAACAGCTGGAGGTGTCTTGGCTGGATGCTGCTATTGACGTCTCTTTAGGAAGTGGCAAGCGATCGCTGATTCATGTGTGCACATATGCACAGAAATTATTGGGTTCATCGCATAGAGAAGATGGGTCATGGAGGAAGATAGTGTGCCCTTTGTAATTCAAGGAAAGAAAACGTGAAATGCTGATAACGGTGAAGCCGGAAACACGGGCTTCTTCGTGTTGTGTTGGTTTGTATTTGTTATTCACTTTATGAAAGTCGGGTTGTTCATGTCTAGTGATGTCAAAATAGTTCGATTGATTTCGTACCACCTTGGAACACTTCCGCTTAGTTTTATTGTGTTTTGTGTATGATTTAACAGTTATGTCATATCAAAATTGGACAGAACGATTAATAACCGTAGTGGATAAACCAAAGGCCTTGGGATTTTGTTGTACGAACTACTTATACCCTCTAGGTCAACTGAGTTGTTCAGCTTATACGTACACAAATCATGACAGTTTAGATGTGTAATCTGTCCGGTGGATGACGTTGGTTTGAGGTTGTTCACTGCTGTGAGCGCACGTGAAAAGAAGATGATCCAGCGCCTGTCTGTAGACTGTGTGTGAAGCGCTTTCACTCAGACGGCTGTGGAACTTAAGTCACGTGGTGGATCTGTGAGCACACGCTTGTGGGTGTGTGATTAAAATCTGGCGATTACAGCTTACTGTTAATGCGTGATTCTGGTCACGTTACGTTCACACAATGCTTCCGTTTTGTTCTGGTCTGCGCTTACTTTTGGGTACTGACGCCCTTAGAATCACGAAGCACGTGACCGGCTAGGACGCGTGAAACACGGTTATACGCTCCACTACTGATAATTAACGGTGTTTGGAGCGCATGCATGTTTACGTCTAAAAGGTCAAATGGCTCGCAATAACTACACGCGCATGTTCTATTGATCTGAGTCGGTGCTGAATGAGTCATATTTTGGACGTGTTTGCAATGAGCTTGGGGGTTTCACAAGTGAATCGGAAACGATTGGTTTTCGAGTGTATACGTAAACTTGCAGCACATATCACTCGATGGATCGGAGTGCCAGCGTCAGTGTTCCCAAGGTCACGGCAACCTTTTCTAACTTTTGTTATTTTTTACATCAGCGGGTTAACGCACCAGAACATAAACATATAGGAACAGTTTTCAAACACTGTTTTGTTCTGTGGCTACGAGGGTATCAAACGGTCCTGGACCAAACATGTCCACGTTCATTTGCATGCATGCGATGACGTCGGTGTGTTGACAGCGATGAGGTTATGTATTGGGGTTTCAGCAGTGGGAGTTGACAGAACAACCAACGGGTCAGTCCTGGAGAATTTTCAACTTCCGAATCATGTTGCGTTTGGTGTTTCTTGACATTTCTTGTTTATATAAGTTACACATTTCGAAATTTGGGAGGACTGGCTTACGTTGATCAGATGCTAGATACCGCTGAATGTGTTGATTTAGAACAACAAATAGGTCACATATGGAGCAGACCGCAATTGCGTCGAGCGTACGCTGGGGTGTCAGGTAGAAGTGTATTTTGGTCTGGCAACAATTACGATTTGTTTTGTTCACCCCGAGGGGGGAGGGACAGAGGCTCAGACCTCAAAGCGGCCGCGCAGAAGACTATCAAAAGAAAAAGTTCGTGTGACCATTTGTGTACAGCCACGACGACTGCACAGACTCGTTTATCAGCCAAGTGAGTACACACTAAGATGGTGATATGGACCGCAGCGACAAGGCAGCTCTTACGAAGACTGGAGTTTAACTGGTCACTCAATATGGGCCAGGGATTATCATGAGGTAGAGGCCGATTTTGAAGACGTCGAGGTCTACTAGACAGCCGGATGCAACATACCAATGAGACCAGGTAGTTTATATGATTAAAAGCCCCTCCAAAGAATCACGGGCTGTGGCTAGAGAAGCCACTGCACAACACTAAGAGCCAACAGGTAGGCCAGCGACGCTGAACGTTAGGCTTCAAGGTAGGCGAATAAATACTGCCAGTAGTTCATCGATTTGGTCGAACAACAGGAAACCCATTTCGGATTAATTTTCTGTCAGGCATCTACGATCAACAAGTTTATTAGGGGGGGGGTTGTTAGGAGTTGCATTTTTTGACAAAACAAGCAAATTGAATCACACAGCACTAGTTGATCCAGGGTATGGGATAACGTCGTCTTTGAGACTGTTCAAATCTACGAGTGGAATCAGAGGTCAACTTTTTAAGGTGAAGCTGAGGTATTTCCGTCCGCATTTCTTCAGACGAATTCAGTATTGGGTGAATGGCTTTGTATTAATCTAATAAACCAAGCAAATCGTAGCTGTGCAATCAGACATCTGTTCGCTTCAACTTCATCTGGACTGTCTTTCTCAGTTATTTTTGTTGACGTCATCATTACCGAGCTTGGCGAACATATCAATACCAAAACCATCAACCCGAGCTACAAACAACACCACCACTGTTCCCAACCATCGGAAGTCATCATTACCGGATTTATTTTTTGCCCCACGACTGTTGTATATGGTCGCCCCTTCTGACTCGTTTTCTGTCCTGACTACCTTGTGTGGTAATTGCCTGCCGTATATGTTCAGTCTTTTTGGTCTAATTTTTTATTCTTTCTTGCTAAAAATCGATGCCCATGCCTTCTCCTTTGCGAATTGGGAATCAAACAGTTGAACTGCTGTACCTTATATATATATGTATATATATATATATAGCAGTTGCATATAGCTGTCAATAGTGCCCCAACTGTGAAAGAAAAGGTCGAGAAGCAGACTGGGAAGAAATAATACGCAAAACAACAAACGAATATACGAACCGCCAAGTTTGAACACAACACTTAGCACTGTGAGCATCACTGATCACCACTTTTTTTGTCACAGCCAACAGAGTTGTCAACCGTGGTTGATTGCTGTTACCTGGACTCTAGCTAGAATGTTGGGAACGTCCTAGTAAACTAAGCTTTGCCATCAAGGTGATTAAGCCCTGAACTTAAAGCATAAATCTAACATAAAACTGCTTCTTCCGATCCAACCAAGCGCACTCAAAAGAAGTTCGATTTGAAAAACAATGAATTTTTACACTTAAGTTGTGGCCAAACCAGCGGAGCATGTGGAACGAGATTGCTGTGACCAACCGTTGGTGGAGTGTGTCTCTAAAACCTTGGTACATTGAGCATTCCTACCACCCGCGGGGTACCATTGTTCGAATGCAGACAGTATTCTAACAGTTTCCGTGCGAGTTGGCCAGGTTTTACATAGGACCATTCTTTCACTAGCAATGTACACTCGCCCCATCAAGGGGAGAGATGGCAAATGTCGGAACCACAGGTGAGACAACAACCATCATCATACCCTAGCTGTAGGAGTCGTGATCTCACCAGATACTTCTGTAGAGCTGATACGGCTTTCAAGGTGACTAGGATTTTCGATTCCCTCCAACAATCCACCACACTGGCGAATACAATCTATGACTCCTGCGAACGGTGAACCAACATCTTACACCTGACAACTGAGAATTTCATATACGTTGAACATCACCTACAATTGATCTCAGCTGCCACATTCCCACAGAATTTCCAGTCGGCCCCTTTCGAAAAGAAGCACTAGACTGGAGTTTCGCTCTCAGAGCTTGTCAGTAGTGCATATTTTTGTCACGGCCGGGATTAAAATTCTGGTCACGCTTTCATGAAGCAACCGTGTTGACCACTGCGCCATTGACCTTACATTAAGCATGACAGAATTTTCATTCGTGATCACTCAACCGCTCTCGTTTGCCAGTAATGCTCAAGTTGCCTGATCACCTCGACAGGAGACACAACAACTGCGCTGTTAACTTCAATCGATGATCCTTTGACCAGGACTTCCCTCCAAGTTGAAATCACAGAAATTATTAACTTGTTAAGCAGAATTTCGATTACAGTTGGGTAGTAGGGGACTTGGTTTTTCATATAGATTGAACACACCTACAATTGATCGCGACCGCCACATTCCCACAGAATTTCCAGTCGACTCCTTCCGAAAAGCACAAAAGGATATTGTTAAAAATGTTTCCGGATTGTAACAGTGATGGATATAGCTACTTTGAACTTGATAGTTTGTTGTGTAGAAACAGAACCAGTACCCACATCTGTCCAATGATCTGACGTTTTGCATTGCACGGTGCACCCCTGGAACATGTTGGCCAGTAGTGCATTCAAATTGAATTCAAAAAGGGGTCAGACTTTACTTAAATATGATGTTTTTAAAGGTATCGTCAAATTTAGTGTATATCTGCAATGGGCAGGCCATACGTTCCGGTTTTGATTACCAGTTATGTTCGTAAACCAAATTTGTACAACTTGACGACACCGGGGTACAGTGTTCTTCTGAAATATGGGCTGCAACGACAGTCCTGTAAATGAAGACAATAGAAACAAGCGTGAGCCAAAGACCCAGTAAGACATGCACATGACTTACACGATCGAAAATCAAAATGGCGCCAACAACATGGTAGCATGCGGCGTTACACAATACAGTGATTAGTTTCACGGTAATCCAAATATCAGTGTAGTAAACACAAAGTCGATATCTGTGGTCAAGCAGCGGAAATTATGATTGAGTTTCTACACATCGTTGTCGTGATTAGACCGGCAGTAGGTTATCCAACTTTGCGCTTCCATGAATTCGTAAACAAAAGAAGACCCTAGGGCTGAAGATATAATATAGAGTTGTGTCAGGATTCGCAATTTAGGTTTCATCATCTTCATACACTGCTCAACCCAAGCGTGGTTCTAAGCTCTTTTGGTCTCATTAGCTAGGCTACATGAACATTGCCATTGGTGCTGCAAAATCTGTCAGATGACAGAAGAACTGAATGATGGACGAATGCTTTGATATTTCATTGCTGTGTGTATAAACTCTGTTGTAACAAGGTTGAAAGCCTTCCGAAGATTTTAATAAACATTAAAAAGACTGTATTCGATAGCATATGTACCGTTAAACTAATTTTGTCTATTGAGAACACGTTTTCTCTTTTCCGGTTAATGGATTTTGTTTCATTGTATTCTGTTACTAAATCTTTGGGCTGTGGGGTGGATGTCCACCACCTTTACGTTCACTTAAGAAAATCCTTTTAAAAAGCATTGCCACATTTACTGTTGTGATTTCGTGGACTTTGGCAAGTTCGGTAAATAACGCATATAAACGTACTTTATGCAAGGATTTTCACTCTGTGGGGGGGTGGGTTAGTTGCAAGATACGAGGTCAGGGGACTTGGCTTACTGAAGTAACGGAAATTCTCGGAGATCTCATTGTAAAATGTAGTGCCCTTCACAATCCCAACATCTTCACTGATGATAAGCAGCTGACATCAATGAAGCACGGGGTAGGACTGAATGCACTTACGCTAGTCAGTTCAGACAAATACGGAACAGATTTTTGAATGTTGGTGGATGGAAAGACTAGATACCGTTACAACTTACTGTCGTAATTAGGTGCACAACAGCGGGATCTACGGAACAGCAAGCCTTTGACAGTGGTTTTGTTGCCTGGTTTGACGGGTGGTTTTCTTGGCCAAGCGTCTTCTGCGGACACAACACCCGCGATGGTCCTTGTGTCAGAGTTAGTCCCGAACATCTGACTAACCGCTAGCCAGTTTATTGACCATGCTTATCAATCTTGTAAGATACACTAAATCGATCGGTCATGTGATGGCCACCCTTCCTACACGGTACCCGCATTCTCAGGCGTACAACAAATGATGATCTCAACACATGCATGTTCTCTGATGGAATGGTCACCGCATACAATCACTTATACATGCTCATTTTAGCTGGACCGGAAGCACTGAATGGCAAATTAGGTATTTTGTCGGAATATACTCAAACAGAAGTTACTAAAATGCAGCGTGGAGATTTGTTGAGGTCAAAATTCCGTGCAAGTGACTTGACAGTACGAAAGATTCCATTGGAAACGCACGGATTTAGTCTCGGACTTGTAGAAACTTAGTGGTTCACGCAAAAAAATGTGGAGTCTGCATTCGGTAGTGCTAATGGATGCAGGCAAATCCTTTCAGTAGTAAAACACGTACAGAACAAGTTGAGAACTCGGCTTAATGATGCGCATCTAGAGGAAGATCCACATCTGGCATCATTCAGCATGTTGCGAAATATTGGGAGACTTCCGCGTAACGAACTACAGCGAGCGTCCTAGCAATTTGCTTTTCATGTGACAAATAATTTGGTTAGTTTGGAAAAAGCGTTGCTGTTACCAAATTAACATAGTAGCTATATATAAATTTGGCTCCAGACGCAATTGCTAGCCTACATCAGGTTCACGTCCAAAAGAAAGTTGCAGAATCATGACATACACATAAATGTCTTATTTGAGGTTCCTACTTACCGTAGTGCACGCCAGCCCCTCTCAGTAGAACGGAACAGAAGGGTCGCTAGCTGAAAGAAAGTGAACATCAGTTTGTAATATGAAGTTTGCTGGTTCATCTAACTCTATCGATTTACTCTAACCACGGACGATGTTGGTTACAGTAGACAGTCAAGCAAAAAAGGCGCATTTTATCGAACCAGTTGAAACTAAAAGACATTTGGTGGTTATTTTTTTATCCATCACACTTATTTGTTTGGTAGAGGTCAGTAAGCTCAGTGGTATCTACAACAGATTACAATTAAGGGATCGCTGTTTGCACACAGTTTTCAAGGTCAGTTCACTTTAGTTGCATGATGAGTTCAGCTAAGCCAACCGAATAATCTGATAACGGTCAGTTATAGATCAGCATTGACTGATCCGGTAACTTGTGTACATGAACCACGTGGCCGGCAACTGGTTCGCTGGAAAAACTGTGGATTCAATTAGTACAAGGTAATGGAACACCTGTGAAAGAGGGAATTTATCTAGTACATTGCAAACAAGTATTGAAATGTGTGGGTACCAAAGCGAAAATATGATTAACTGTGGGGATCTCGCAACCATGGTCACAGTGACCCATTGCTTCTGTCAGTGCAAGGTTACCTAATGCAACTTAGGTTCAATACCAGGGTTAACAGGAAGCTCTAATGAGAGCGAAACTTGAGTTTAATGCTTCTTTTCGAAATGGGCCAGCCGAAAGGCTTATCTTAGTATGAAGGGTGTGATCTAATTTGAGTAATGATCAGTTTGGGATTTTTAAATGGTCACTCCTTAGACACCTGTTATTCATAACATTTGAATGATGAGTAGTAGGGAATTTGGACTCTAGGTTCTTGACATAAATGCCATAAAGTTTCAAGATACTCATAAGATCTAGCACCCGAGAACATGGCCTACTTAGGTGGTGAGGACGAGCTGAAAAGTAGATTCATATGAGAAATGGTGGATGATTCCATGACAGGAGAAAAGCACAAAAGTTGAACTGAACTACGCCAGATGCTCATGCAGAAACTGATTATAACCGTGTGATCGTTCTGATATGTGGGATTCACCGATGCATCATCAATCCCAAGTGATAAGGAATCTGATTAGTATCTTGATAACCCATGATCACTTCGTCGTGTCATATATGGCGCGTCTTCTGACACCAGTTGACTGCTAGTATAAAATGTCTTTATGCTCGGAAATGGGTATCATCACTTTGCGTTGTTTGTATCACCCGTTTTAAACTCTCATCATATATAAATCGAATGTGAGCGTTAGTGAAAGAATAGGCTGTCCGATCTCAGGCAGTCACCTGAAAGGTTTTGATGTTACCTACTTCCCAATTTCGAATTCAGCTCACCCGTTATGGCCCACTTGCATGCAGGAAAATAAGCAACCCCTAACAACAAACATCACAACTGACGAATATTCATAACTGGGAGGTGGGAGAAACGAAATTAGAGCAAGTACCCCCACATTCTTTTATAGAAGCTAATCTTCCATTCTGCGGCTAATCATACAATCACACTACTTGGTCACGTTAGTTACAAACTTATTTATCAATTGAAAGCTGATATTCTTTACGATAACGTACGAAATCCGGAGGGACGTCGATTGACCTGGTTTCCAGGTTGAACGGCCATTAAGCCGTTGGAAATACCCGATATTTAGGTTCGTTAAAAAACTGCTTTTTGCCAATCGTGTTCTGTATGTGTGCAGGGCTTAGGCGTCATTTAACAGCCATGATGACTTCGATCTTGTCAACTGTCTCCGATTCATCCCTCTCACCGACGCACATGTAACGATAACAGCGCTGTTATCGTGACGGCCAAATTGAAACCAAATACGTGATTTGAGTATCACTCGAGATAGTGATAAACAAGCGTTTTGTCGGCAGAGGAACATGCGCAAGATTACATGTGAACATTTTCACAAACAGACAAACGAACGAACAAACAAATAAACAAATGCAAACCCGCCATTAGATCATCATTGTGTGATTGAGAACTTTAGTGAAATGATTCACTACGATCATACTACCAAAAATAGCTTAATATCGAGTGTACTGGTTTTGCGCACACTCGCGCACACTCACGAATCTGCACAACGTGCTTGTGCTGAAAGCAACTCGCTGTTTTTCATTTGATCGTATTATAACTCAATTCGGTCACTAAGGCGTACAGTTTCAGTTAGATACCACACTTGTGTCGGATACTGTTGTGTCTGCAGCCACGGAGAGGATTACAGCCTAACCAATCATAAGTGACTTTTGCTTGACCTCACCCTATAAATTCTGTACTCGGTGTCGCAGCTTATCGAGTTGCTCCAGCGAAATCGTAAATCACCGTTAACCATGTCAGTCGACTGTGATAACGTCAAGTCTGATGAAGAGACCACTACAAACGACAGTACCAAGGAGACACAGGTAATATACCAGTTTTATTAGGAGTTAAGTGTTGTTCTAATTACATAACAAAGGTAGATATACACATTTCCCTTGCTTTACCTTTCTAGGATATCACAGCGGAATCCAGCCTGACTCATATCACATCAATCCCAGAAAAGATTGCAACCAAGACGTTCGAGGTCAAGGAATCATCCAGATTGTCAGAAGCAATACAAGAGGCGGCAGAGGTTGTAGTAACACTGATTCCCAGTGTACGAGGTGTTCAGGATGAAGTACTGCATGCAGACGAAGAAATCAGTGAGGCGCACGCGAAATCCACCGACGACGGCGAACTCACCGAAGAGGCAAGCCCCACGGAGGTTAGTTCATTCAGAATGTTGTTAACAGCACTCATCTCTATCTACTAAGTGTTTTCCTTTAATGTCTTGCTACTGGTATTATTACCAGTTAAGGGAGATTCCCGGATCATCAATGCTCTATCAGTGTTAAGCCTACTGCTTGAATCGATTATCCGTAATCGATTGAATTGTTTATTGTTTCCAATTTAAGGTGCAATCGCCCGATTCCGAGAAACGCTGCAAGGTAAGTTGTCGGAAATTATCAATAATATCATGTGTGCTGCTTCGATGTGTTGCATTCTAAGAGGTGTGCAATAATAGTAATACCTTATCAATCGGTTTTCTTTAAAGCAGTTTTATTTATGGATTTATTGTCTAAAAGCATACAAGCGCCTTACATCTTGGTTAATATCGTTTACTTTACTCGCATTGTGTACAACACTGGCTCAAACATAACTACTTAGTTGTCCAATTTATACTTTTCTCGTAGAAAAAAGTAAACGTCATCAATTGGCTCAAGAAGAATGTCACAATTCATTTACCGAAGGTAAGTTGGTAAACATTTTGTTCAAAACTAGAAAATAGCATAGCACAATCTAATCTCGTGGTGCAGCTAACATCCGAATGTTTGTATATTTTGAATTCGTTGTAGCATCATGGAATAAGGAAGGAAAAAAACGCTGAAGACAAAGTGAGTTACAGAGTGGTTACTTGGTTCACTTAGGTTTGGGTCTAATTACAATAATATTTAAGATATCTGTGGTGTGCGGTTGGTCATTTTCCTGTTCAAGTGTTTATTTTGTTCTTCAGCCCGATGAGACAGAACTTGTGGGAGGAACGGCCGTCGGGGAGGCTGTCCAAACTGAACAGACGTCTGAACGAGATCAGGCTGAGGGCAGACCAGACAATAACTCTCTCAAAGTGACCACAGAAGACGGTAAGTCACCTACGACAGCAAGGCTAAGCTATGTTAGCAGGTTAAAAGTACTGTAGGTTATGAACACAGCCAAGGAGTTGTACTAGTCTATGTTGCACTGCCTTCTCATGGTTTTTAACGGGTATCTCCAAATATACCGTTTACTTCAACATTATTGTATTGCATTCAGCTCCAAATGATGACTCGTCCTTGGAAACCTCCGTGAGCACTCCTCAGGCTGTAGTTGCTCAGTGAAGTTCAGCTGTCTCGCAGTTCCACAGAAGCAACCAGCCCCACCACAACTGTCCATATATTCAGCTTCGGGGTCATTTTGGTTCCACGTCCCTTTACTATCGGCCTTTGGAACAAACGTGTGTGATGAGTCCCTGTGCTAAACCCACCAAAAATGTACACTTTGCTCTGTACACGCCTTACTGATATAAAATATAGTACTGCACTGATGTGTTTATAACTGAACGTTAATTCTATACTCAACACAGACGTGCCTGGTGATGCTGCGTTAAACCGGGAAGCAGTGGAAGAGTTTCGGTTATCACAAGTGATTGCAGCTTTCGCACTGCCATAGGCAACTCGGGAAAACTAGACTCGAGGTTCGCTCATTGTTGGAGCCCGGCAGTAATGCGTATACCTGCACTACCGAGGTTAGAACTCTGGCCACGCATTTGTGAGATCACCGTGCTGACCGCTACGCTCTGAGCATTACTGAACTATCGTACGCGGACGCTCAGCCACATATGCTGTTGAGCGATGCTCAGGTTACCTGATTTTTTCTAGAGGTGATGTCGCAACTGTCTTGTTAAGTTCATTCGATGATCTCCTGAATAGGACTACTTTTTGAGTTTAAATCAGAGATCATTTTGATCAACGGCAAGTAATGGGAGATTTTTGGTTTGTATCCACCGAATCACTCTTCGAATCCCACGAAACAATTGGATGTTGACGCGAGTGAATTGCACTCTGTAGAGTGTATTCTTAAGAGTTGAGTAGTTTTAAAAGTTGTTTGAATAGTTCATGGAAGCGTTGACGAAAACGTCACGCGGTTGTCACCCTGGTAATTCACTGTTGCATACACGGATAATCGCACCCCAGCCCTAGAATACACGAAATAGTGGTCGAGCATATCGAGACTAACGGCTGCTGCCCGCTTTTTTTCAATATTGCGTCTGTATGGGTGCTGGTCTACGGTATAACCAGATTTTTTATTTGCGTCGATCTTCACTGCTGAGGACAACTGGGAAAAAATAAAGAACAAGCTCACAGTCAGTTGATTGCGTGTATAGTTGCTTGGGTCGGACAACCAGATGAATTAACTGCATATTGTAAGGGATTTGTTAATCGCTTTGTATCTAACCTCGGGATTACTCACAAGTCTCAGTTTGGACTAATTGCCAACTACCGGTTAATACCACTGAATAACGGATGCAAACTAGTTACATACGTGCTTAGCAGGTTCTATTAATGTAGTGTTAAATAGTGCTTGAAAATTGACAGTTGACCAGCACACGTTACCGACAGAACGTGTCTCCAACCCTAGAACGACGGGAGAAGTAAGTTTAGTTTGGTGTTGCTAATGAGTTGTTTGTTAGATTCATCAAGTTAGAGGTGACCCAATTGTAAAAGATTTGAGCTTTGGCTGGATTCGAACCGGTAAAAACAGCATACCCAAACTCAGCATGCACTCTATTAGTTAGACTACGAAGCCATCTCGGGTGCTGGCAGATTCCATATTTTACTCAGTCACCCAACAGTTTCATTGTCTCCTGTGAGATTCACCAAATGATTTGGGGAGTTAGTTGCCCGAGCATGGTTCATGAAACCAATTCGATTTAGAATCCACCAGCGCCACTGTTCAAGTTTCCACTACTAATAACTGATGAGGCAGATTTATTGACATAATGTCTCTTTACAAGGAAGAGTCTAATATTGATAAACAGATTAGAAATAACACAACGTTTCGATCAAGCTGTAATACTCTACGTTTCGACCACCTCGGGTGGACTTCCTCAGGAGTGTTGTAATCGAAATCCAACGTTGTGTTATTCCCGATCTGTTTATCAATAACATGTTAAACACGACGTCCAAACTATTCAACTTCATTGGTACTACATTTGGTGCGGATATCTTACAAGAGTCTAATATGTTTACAAGAAGTTCGCTAAAACGCTGCTTATATTTTTTACTGCACAATGAAATGCGAATATACCACCTCGCCAAAACAACTAGCCCACTCTGTGAGGAACATATTCAGTTTAAAAGAAGTCGACTTTTTAATAACTGTCCTATCGGTGGAGTCACCAATCATGTGAAACAGATGGTTTGCAACAAATGTTTATAAACTACGCAAAGCGCCGTATTTTTGAGATCTGTCAGTTCACCTCTTTGGCTAATCGAGGTGAGACCCCACACTTGGATGGATCCATTGTAGCCCTGAATAGCAAGCACTATCGAGCGTGGTCGAGGTGCACCACCGTCGCTTCTCTGTGATTCGGGTACGACCATCCCATATGCAAAGTTCAAACCAGGATTCATCGGTCCAGAACATTGCAGTCCAATGATACAGAGGGCAAGAGCAGCAGTACTCACATCACGACAATCCCTGCTGTTTATATCCTCCTGGAACGCATTTCGGTCTCATATGTTCTTTTAATGGTTATCCGGATAGCAGTTTTATGCAACCTGATTCTGACTAATCACAGAAACTTCCGATTTTCTCCTTTTGCTATGATTCTTCTGTTTTCCGCCTTCCACTACGTGTCAGACGATGGCTGGATATCTATCTCTTTGGGGTTGATTAGGAAATCTTAAAGAGGTAATACTTCGACGTCACGAACTGTTCACCAGAAGTACGCAATTAGCTGGTCACTTCTCGATGTGAATTGACTTGATATGCATCTGTAATCGTCTGATGGACCGATTTCTTCCACTCAATGTGTCTGATGAGTAAGAAAGTACATGATTGTTATGATACCGTGTTCCGGGAGGGGGGTATTTGTCGGAAATCAGACACCGAAGGTCCTACAGTACATTTGGGTGTCAAGTCGAGTGGATTTCTTTAAGTCAACACCATGTTTGATAAAATTGAAGTGGCGAACGTTTAGTTGTGGACTACTTACACAAAGTACTTATCTGTGACGATATCAAATTCGACTACCCTATATTTCCAAAATCCCCATTAACCGACGGCCACCCTTTTGTAATTGTCATACCTGTTCGTACCATCTTCAAAGTGTCAGCTTCCCACATACCACTAACGTCAACGTTGATTCACCGGCGTAAGTACTACAGCATCAATCTGAACCGTGAAATGAAATTCTAACAGTCGGATTACTTTGGATTGCATTCTGCCGTCACAATTCAGTGGTGTTCAGCAGTTCTGATCCTTGCCTTAAGTTCAAGGAATGCTGGAATTTTTCCTCGGCATTCGTTTTCCGGGAGAACTGACCACACAATCATACTAAGGCCTCTTTCACACTCATCTCGTTAACTCGTAGCCCGGTTTAACCGAAAAATGTCTCCTTATTTGGTGAACAAACATGATGAGTTGTGAACGCCGTTACATTGCAGACCATAACAAAGAAAGACTACCAGTGACCAATAAGGATTGCTGACAGAGTAAATCAGTCGCGTTGGTGTATAGTGTGCTTGTGTAACCAGAATTTTCAGTCAGAAGGGGAAAGAGCACTATGATAATATTTTCACCTTGATTTCCCATACCAACTCCGTCCAACCAAGTATGGGTCTTGTCCGGCCGACTTAACTATGTCCTAGCCCAATCGCATTATCCGGATGTCATTCGACATCTAGTGGTCCGATTTTGTTCCAAAAACGTAATATTTCTAGTATATCACTTAATGAAGCTTACTTTCAACGTTATCTACTCTCTCCCGGCCTGAGTTGTTACTGTAAGTCTGGGAATCTGGGGCTGGACAACAGCAGATCGGACCAACTAGAACCGCAAAACCGAGAAGTTTCATAAAGTGCTGAGACAGTGAACACCACTTTCCGTTTCTGTGTGCTCCATTCACTGTCTGCTCAGCATAGCAGTGACGATCGATCTCAAGCAGTCCTTCAACAATTCACACATTTAATCCGTTCTCTGAACAAGCTGTGCAACATCGTTACGTACGTGGTTCACCACATTTGCACGAAAAGCTTACCGACCATCCAACGACCGTAAAGCTTGGAACCGGATAAACTGTGCAGTGCACAGATCGAATTACAGCGCGTGATAACCCTCGGTACGGAACCCGTTTTATATAATTCATAGGTACCTGTTTTCCAAACGGTACTCAGTGAATTGCAAGGAGGTTGGTGCCTTGCGGTGATTATCCTGGACTAAACGGTACCATTATTCCAACCACGTTCCCGGTGCCCCACTTTCACTACATAAACACTGTCTTTTTATACTCTACTTCCGCACTTGTGTTACGGATTTCACCTGTAGTGTTCTAACTTTTCTAGCTATGGACTGCATACGACTCATTGAAGAATTTACCGATCACACGATGTGGCACCCGCATGCGGGATTCATTCGCGGGAGCGATTGCTTATTGATTGATCTTGATTGAGGCGTTCAGGGAAAAGGTGTTAGATGGAGAGCAGGGTTAGGGTAAGACAACGGATTAGTGAGGTACGTTTAAACGGTTGAGCATTAACTATCAGGTCATGGAAACTTGATAGATAAACATTCAATCTAAGCATACTGGTAGACGGCTGATTTGCACACCTTGTAGTTGACCCATTTACAAGGATTTGAAGTGGTTGACGCGATGGGCGACAAGAAGCTGTTCTTGTTTCACATTGGTAACACGGACGCGTTTGTACGGAATAAAAACTTGCGGATAATGCATAAGGTGGATGGGGTAAATTGCAAGACTGGTTGCAGTTGGTTTCACGTTGAAATCATCAGTTATGAGCTGATACTTCGCGGTGGCTATCAGAAGCCAACAGTGAACGCGTTGGAAAGGGAGGTTATTAAACCACACTATCTCGTTGAACTTCCAAAAGGTGCAATCGAAGATTGAGTTTAGCGAAAAAATATCTGCCGCACCAAACAGCCGTTGTCTAGACGGTTGCTGCCTTAAGGCCAAAGACTATTTCATTCGCCTAATGGTGTGAATTCACAAAAGAATAAAGGATGCCGGACACGTTTTGTTCTTGAGCTTGCGGGTGCTGTAGATAGTGGACAAGCTCCGCAGTGGATCGAAATTCAATCCGTTTCACGCTTGTTATATGAGTTGCCCGCTTAAGAGTTTGAGGGAGTGTATAACATGGCGTGCACGATATACGAATTACCGGGGTCATAACATTTGTCTGTTCGTGACTATGACAGCCGGCTTGGCGACTCATTATTCGCCAAGTCGGAGGTCTTACGGTAGTAAGGATTGCAAGCAGTCTTTGGATTTGGTTTTTAATAAACTGAAGGAACGTGGAGAAATTTCAAAAATTCTTGCGATGTTTGACAATAGGTCATGACTTTCGCGTTTGGAAATTAGGTATATAAGGAGTACTTACCAAGGAATGTACTGCTGCGCTTACCTCCTTGGTCTACCGTGTTAACTTTCACTGAAGACGTGTGCAGTCTGGTGAAAAGTGACGTCAAGACTCGTTCAAGTATGGTACACGATAGTGTAGTGAATGATGATCGCAACAAAATACTGAGTCTACGAGAATGGCGGATGCGCACGCCGGTGTAGTGTCATGTCCACAACTTATAAAGATATTAATAACCAGTACAGAGGGTTTACTGTCGTTCTCAGCATTCTCACACACACGCTTTGAATCAGAGAGGTATGAGTCATCCTTGATCCCTGTTGGAACAACCTGATTTATTCGTTCAAGATTTACATGTGCTATGGTTTTTATCTACGATCTAACCATGGCAATGGAAGGTTACGTAGCTGCACTGAAGCGTACCGATTCAGTATGCGTTGCCATTTGGAGGGTAACAATTACCCTGTTGCTGATGGGGATACAGATGATGGAAGACGTGATGATGATGATAATGATGACTACAATGCCGATAGTGCTGATGACGACACCAACCATAACGACGACAGCAATGCTGAGGTGCTAGCATATGTGAACGAAATAAATCGTTTTCTCTAGGGTTATTGCACATTATTTTTTATCCGTGGTGTCTCCGTATGAAACACTGGATTCTCCTAAATGAATTATGCATGTTAATTATCTGGACAGTTCGGTCGTAAAAATCAACCTCTTGGTGTGATCTAGCTATGTTCTACAGAAGCGCTCGTACCTCGTTCGGAACAAAAATTGTGAACATTCTTTTCGAACATTTATGTTGGCCCACCATTGTACCCACGTGAATTTAGTCTGATCCACTTAATGGAAACGCTTTTGGATCTGGCAATTCGAGAAACCGATTGTAATCCAGCAATCTAACCGCAGGCTGCAAAATGTTTTGATCGGGACTTCCTATTCATAAATACTTGACCTTCAAGACTTGGGCCAGTGAAAAACACTAGCGCAAGTGCAGATGGTTAAATGGAGTGATCAGGTGTCACCTGACTCTCTGGAAGGCTGATGCTTCACTTGGGTGAACGTTGACATCTGAGGATTTGCCTCTGTTTGGGCTTCACTGATTAATTCAAGTAAATTCCCTAGGTGACATTTTGTCATTCACAGGTTACTGGTTTCTAAGTTTGTTGTTCGTTTTACATGAGTGGCACGTCTCATTTCATTTATGTTGTACGGTGTCATCGTTTGAATCCGGCAGCATAGTAGTTAGTTTTGTAAAACCTACTGATTCTGTCCGTCTGGTCGGCTGTACAGTAAAGCAATCATTAAACACACAGCCGTAAACAAGTTTACCGCAGTTTAATAATATTTTAGTGGGCGTCTTCGTATATATGATACCTACTGGGGATTCACTAGGTTCAAAACTTGAGTCTCGTGCTTCTTTTCGAAAGGAGCTGACTGAAAAGACTCACGGATAAAGTTAGAGCTATTCGTGAATACCCTGAGCCAAATTCCTTCAAGCAACTTCGTCGTTTTAGTGGTCTGGTCAACTACTACAGACGCTTCATACCTCATTGCGCGCACATAATGCAGCCAATGACTGATCTTCTCCGCGGAGGTGAACGCAAATT
>QNGE01000269.1:112898-127837 GCA_008508345.1 Paragonimus westermani | reverse complement strand
GGAGGGAGCCAAGGATTCTCTTGGATGTCTGCGTGCCAATAAACAGAGAGGGACAGTTATTACCGCAAGAACGACGAAACATGGAACACCGTGCGCTTGAACGAACAACAGAAAGGCAACGACGGAATAAGCGAAGTTATGACATGAAGCACAACACACAAATGGCACCCGTTCAAGATCGGAGACCAAGTTAAGGTAAGAGACAACAGCAGACCAGAAACAACCGGCCCCGGCGCGGGAAAATTTAGAAGGCGGTGGAATGGACCATTTACCATCACGGACTGTAGAAATACGAGCTGCCAAATCAACCAAAGTCCTCGTGGGCGATGGATCAATGCTGCAAACTTAGCACCCTGGCACAATCGTGGCAAGTTCCTTGGAGAAGGGGCGAGTGTGGTGGATTGTCAGGTCGGAGGTGCGAGTTTTCGAGCGCTCGGCCGAATACCTCAACGCGGAACGAAGGTACGTTCAAAAGCATGCCACGATCGAATCAAGAACAACGGGCGCGACCGGATAAGTCATCGCTCGACTGGATCGGACCAACGGGCGAGGCAGGGCAGGCGAAATACGACAGACGGCCAGATCGGAGGCGTGATTTTTCCAACATTTAGAGGAACATCTCGACACGATGTTGGGATACGGTCAAGACCAACATTTGGTGGATGGCGGACAGCACGAGCAGCCGGACGAGCCATCGCGCAACGGAATCGGACAAACAGACGATCATTGGCTGGCAGAAAACCCCCCGGTAGATAGCGCCGATCACACACGTAAACTGGTCAGAAGTGCACACGACGTGTGAACAGAAACTGGGGGGTGTTGCGGGTTGGAATTATGAGTCATAAACGAGAGAGCGCGCGTTGCATGTGGCTGGCGATTTGGACAATAAAGATTGTGCTTTATTGGACGCCTTCACGCTACACTATGCCGATCTACAAACTTTGATGCTAGTGGTTTGTAGTAAATTTACATTCGCTATGTAATGTGAATCCGCGCGTTGTTACTGGCAAGGCAACTCTCACGTCGCACTGCGTTTAGAATTTTGGGGACGTCAAAGGTTATCTCACTACAGTAACTTCCCATTTAGAATGGTGACTAATATAGGAGGCCTTTTACTCGTGAATTTTATTTCTGGGCTACAGTTTCTTTCTTGCTGGTCAGCCGCGCGCCAGCCACCCAACTGGAAACATCTCCTGAGGACGTGATAGAGGGTGTGATTCCCTCACTGCGCGGGCACAAAGTGCTACGGCGTTCAGGGTTTTCTTTTTGGGCGCAACAACTGTTGGTATGCATCTTGTCAGACCTAGGAATAAGGAAAGGTAAACTGCCTGAATGTTAGAGAAAAAGGCGGATACTCACCGTAACGCGTGTCCCGCAGTGTCTGAGGATATTTACAATTATGTGCAGGTATCTTCCGTGTAGAGCGAGTCAGGCAAGTGTTCCTAAAAAAACTGTTCGTTGCTGGTCGACAGGATCATGGAATACACAGAATGAATTATCGACTGCACAATAAATGCTAAATAGAAAAAGTAATCTACTCCAGAAAACGCGCAAGAAAATGGACGCGCCTCCCTGAACGAGTTGTAGGTTGAGGAGGGAGTTCGTCAGGAATAGATGCGGGATGCAACGCTGAGGCTCAGTCAGAGGTTGAAGTAGATGGAGACGGCTCAGGTGATGTTTGTGTTGTCAAACCGGGGGGTGAGTCGGTGAAAGCAGGTTTAAGGCGGTCAACAGAGCCGGTGAGGTGCTGACCGAGACTGTCAACCACATAGGTTTTTGCGGACCGTTTAATGACACGAAAAGGTCCTTTGTACGGTTGTTGCAGCGGTCTCTTAACACAGTCTGTTCGCAGAAACACGAAATCACAATTGCTGAGTTCTTTGGGAACGTAAGACGAAGATTTTTGAATACGCCTAGCCCTCGGTTGTAGTGATCGCATGTATTTGGCTAGTCGGTTGGCGTAGTCTTGAGTGTCGACAGCAGTTTCGCTTGGCGATTGAAAGAAATCAGCTGGAAGGCTTAATGGACGACCATAGACAAGTGACGCTGGGGTCGTACTGTCATCCTTGACACAATTGCGAATACCGAGTAGGGGTAAAGTTTCTGTCCAATCCATCCGTTAGTTAGCACCCAATGAAGCTCTGAGCTGACGGTGGAAACGCTCTACGACTCCACTCGATTGTGGGTGATATGCCGTGTTGCGTGCTCCATGCACGCCTAACGGCTTGGTCAGTTTTGAAAATAAAGCTGGTTCGAACTTCGTACCGCGGTCAGTTGTAATGGTCGACGGACATCCATAACGTGCAACCCAATGCTCGACAAAAGCGCGAGCCACAGACACTGTTGATGTGTCTGACAACGGTATGGCTCCTGGCCAGCAAATGAACCGGTCGATACACGTGAGCAGATGGGTGTAGCTTCTCGAAGGTGGAAGTGGCCCGACGATGTCTAGGTGGACATTTTCGAAACGATCGTCGGGAGTTGAAAAAGGTTCCAAGGGGGTGCTCGTGTGTCGGTTCACCTTGGAACGTTGACATGCAAAACAGCAACCGGCCCAACGGCGTACGTCCCGATTCATGTTAGGCCAGACGAATCGATCCGCGACTAGTTTTAGTGATGCGCGTATCCCTGGATGTGACAGGTTATGCAACGCTTCGAAAACTGCTTCTCGTAAAGAATGTGGCACGACTGGCCTGGGGTATCTCAGCGTATTGTCACATATAATGGTACCGGGCGAAGACGCCAATGGAACTACGACAAGGCGTAAGTTCGTGCGTTTCAGATCATCCGTAAACGTGCAATTGGACTGTTGTTGTGCTGTTAGGTTGTGATGTGATATCAAGCCGGTGGTTGTAGGCACGTTGTGCATTCGTGATAGAGTATCTGCGGCGACGTTGGCAGCTCCAGAGACATGGCATATGTCAGTAGAAAACTGGGCTATATAGTCTAGCTGTCGGGCTTCTCGAGGTGAATTTTTATCGGAGTAATTTCGCAAAGCGTACACGAGAGGTTTGTGATCCGTGAAAATAATGAAATCGCGGCCCTCGAGTGCGTGGCGAAAGTGGCGCACAGCCCTATATACGGCTAAGAGTTCACGACCGAAGGTGCCGTATCGCATTTCGGTATCGCTGAGACGTTGAGAAAAGAATGCGATCCGTTGCGAGGTCTCGCGAACTGCTTGCTGTAGCACTGCACTTATGGCTGTGTCCGATGCATCCACGGCATTACTAATTGGTGCGTCCGGTTTTTGGAAATGCAACATGACGGAAGAGGCGAGTGCCTGCTTAACATCGGCGAAAGCTGTAGAGGCTTCGGGGGTTAAGTGCAAAGTTCGTTTATTACCCGGAAGTAAATCATTCAAAGGTTGCACAAGCTTGGTGCAGTTGGGAATAAATCGAGGGTAATAATTCACGAGTCCATTGAAGCGGCGAAGCTTGGGAATTGTATCGGGGAGTTGGCACGATTGAGTAGCCTCGGCCTTGGAATCAAGCGGTTTAATCCCATCTGCAGAGATGCTGTGGCTTAAAACATTTGACGAAGCTTGACCATGTTCAGGATAATCTCCGTTAACGGTGAGTCCGTAGGATGCCAGACGTTGAAACAGCGTCCGTAGATGGGTTATATGCCCTTCGGGGGAAGAGCTAGCCACGAGGATGTCGTCTGTGTATGCACAAATGAAGTCTAACCCGCGGGTGACTTCATTGGTTTGACGTTGGAACGTCTGTGCAGCGTTACAAAGACCGAAAGGCATGCGGGCAAATTCGAACAAACCGAATGGAGTGGTGATAGCCGTCTTGGGTATATCCTCTTGTGCTACCGGTATCTGGTAATAGGCGCGGACGAGGTCACTTTTGCTAAAGATTGTTTTACCAGCGAGGCTGGTAGTTAGATCGTGGACACGTGGCACAGGGTATCTATCTGAAACAGTGGCATTGTTCAATCCACAATAACCTCCGCAAGGACACCAATCACCTTCTGTCTTCTTTGGCACCATATGCAGAGGAGGTGCCCATGGGCAGTCAGAGGGGCGGATTATACCCATGTCCAGCATGTGTTGAACTTCGGCACGAGTGATGCACAGTTTGTATGGCGCCAGCCTTCGCGGTCACGGAAAAACCGGTGGACCTTTCGTTTTGATATGGTGCACTACTTCCGTAATGACGGCAGGTAACTGGTCAGGTGGACGGGTCAACCCCGTGAATTCACGCAATACCGCTCGATATCTATCGTCAGCAAGCAGTGGGCTGAGGACAGTCGTCGGCAAGGTGGTCCCTATAGAGGATATGCTCGTTAGGGGATCTAGGAGCTTGTGGTGACCTGCGTCGACGACCAATCCAAAATGATTTGAGAAGTCCATGCCAAAAATGGCATTCGGCACATCTGCTATAATGAGCACCCAACAGGAAACACACAGCAGGCCCACGTCCAACGTCAAGGAGCTTGTGTCAAAAGTGCGTATCGGGATTCCATTGGCGGCCTGGAACTGGGAGGGCCTTGATCGAGTCGTGTCCTCTTTTCTAGGCGGTACGACACTGACCTGAGTGCCGGTATTCACTAAAAAACGCAACCTAGAACTACTATCTTGTACAAAAAATAGGCGACCAGGGGTAGGACTGCCAGCAACAGTTGTCACCATTACTTGTTGTCACGCGGTTGAGAAGGTGCACGGCTTAGCGTGTTTCCGTGCCATGGTCCCAAACATGTGATGATACCAGCAGTATCCCGTTCTTAAACGCGACCTTGAACGACTACTTCCTCTGGAAGTCTGGCGAGAGCAAGATGCTTTAAGAGCTTGGATTTCTAGACAAAGTTCTTCCACTTTTGCTATAAAGTCGGCGGGTATACATTCTGTGTGTGCATCAACCTGATGCATCTTGCTGAGAAGGTGTTGGAAGACTGAGTCGGCGGATTTTGCCAAATCATCCAAAGAACTCGTTGACATGAATGGAGAAATAATTGCCTGTACGAAGTCGGGCAACCTCTGCATCCAAAGGTAACATATGAGTTTGCCGTCAATCCTGTGAGTTTGTCCCACCTGTTTTAACTGTTGAAGCAGTTGAGATGGAGTGAGATCTCTTAGCTGTAGCTCGCTAAGGACCTGCTCAAGACGCTTCTCTTCCGACACGATTGTACGTTCTAAGAATGCGTTCTTCAGTGCGTCGTAAGGGTTGTTGTCAGGTGGTTTAATCACTAAATCTTTGACATAGGGTGCGACCGACAGTAGCAACGCGGTAGCCAAGTGTGTGAACTTGGCAGTCTGGTTAGTGATGCGCGCTAACTGGAATTGCAGCTCAAGCTGCGCTAGCCAGTACCCTGGGTCGTCCGCGACATAATCGGGGACACGAAAGCTCAAGGCGTTTTCCTTTGCATCTATCTCGGCGAGCTCCGGCTTGCGGACTGGGGTATCTGACTGCGTCATTCTAACATACACACGGGATGGTGAAAAAATGCAAACGCTTAGAAACTAGTGGAGCCAAGGCATGAATGTTAGTGCTATGCATGAATGAATATAAGTACGCAAATACGGGAGAAATAATTGAATCTAGCGTATAGAAAGGGTGCAATAAATAACAAAACGCAGTAAAAAAGCTTGTGGAACGGGCTCACCAAATTGTAGTGCTAGATCCTGAATTTTACGCCCAAGGTTTCCCCAACCTTATCCTATCGTGAATCGGAAGTCGCTGGGAGAAAACGATGAATCGTTCACAACAGACTTCAACGTAACAATTAAGGAGTGCTAGGGAGCTGGACGTGAGGGAATCTTTGGCACAAACGCACAGCAGCCGCCAGGGTGGAAGAGTGCGTCGACAGAAAATTCCAGTCGACCTTCAGAAATCGAACAAGCGTTAGACTGGTTGAGCGGCGTTCTAACGGTGATAGGTCAACATAGTTATCCTAGTGAATGTAACCTACAGGATTCATTACAGATTCATTACACGGATACGAGAAAAACTGCGATACCTATGCCGACCCACTAACTTTGATGCTAGTGGTTTGTAGTAAATTTACACTCACAAGGTAATGTGAACCGGCGCGTTTGTACTGGCAAGGCAACACTCACGTCGCGCCGAGTTTAGAATTTTGGGGACGTCGAAGGTGATCTCACTACAAAGAAATGCCGCTTCGGAGTATCGACCTGGAATTATCACCCCGTGTTCACTTAAACATCGGCAACTCCGCGATTATTTGATTCTTACACGCCTCGTTAGAGTAGGTTTCCTTGAGTACCTATGCCTTGTGAGTGCTGGCGATTGGCGAGGACATATCAGTAAGCTTTGCATGTTCCGTCCTCTGACCTTCTTCGGACAACAGTTCTTTTCTTATAACATCATTACCAGTGGAACACCCTTCCTTCCAAGGTTGGTGAAAACATTGGTAGACTATTATTTACATGGAGCAGACTAGTAATCTCATTGTGTTCTTAATATATACCGAAGTCCACAGGAACAGTGCTGCGCTCTATTTTTACTGTCTACTTTTCTGGTTAACAGACGCCCGCTTGACGCTGAGCAGAGCAAACCCACTGGATCCGTATACTTTAGTCCTCCTCCATCGAACCCGCCTATTGACCACTAATCACCGAAAATAATAATGTGAGAGTAGTTTGAAGTAATCACATTTGCAGCAGCGGATTGCTTGAATGAAAAAGTGCATTTTCTTTTCCGACATGATGTCACTAAGTCACACGCGTTAACGTACCCGGTTTATTTTTTAGCTGGTAGGACCGAAAGGCACCACAGTGTCTTGCGCACATGTTGAACAGTATCTCTGATCACCCCGGAGATGCGGTTCACAACGCAAGTGCACGGGTGATTCGAAAGTGATCTCAACCCATGCGTGCACTTGAATTGGTGTGATTCGCTTACTGTGATCATAATTGCCAACTGCTTTTGTTCAGCGCGCTTACTTCAGCCTAGTGTATGATCGTGCATAAATTTATGCTACTGACAGATCGTCTTTTGCTATGATTGTTTGAGGTGACTTATGGATTCAGTAATCTGTTGAAAAATACTGTTGGATTGACGGGTTCAACGTTTGGTTACCGCTGATAAATCAAAGAATGACATGCCTTAGGATAATCTCACGTTTGTTTTGGCTGGCTTATCTGACTTGAGGAAAATAAACGCGATTGCTACATGAGCAGTGCTGCGTGCGATTAACTGAATTCGTTTGTCCCGAATGATCAACTAAGGGCTTTCGTTTGTGGAAAAACTGGGCACCAGGAATTATCCCAGAGGTGTTGAAATAAACCGTGCGATGGGACTATCACTACATAACCATGACGTTTATATATATCAAATAAGTAACACCAAGATTGAGAAAGGTTCGTTTTGTTGAAAAGCGCTGAACTGCCTATGGTCGTATTCTGACATTTTCATAGCAGTCCAAAAAGTTCTGATCTCTGGTTGACTATTTAATCTCCCTCATGTTACTCTGTGCATCACAAAAGCTGGTGGTACCCATGAGACAAATGGGTATGTGAACAAAACGTCTCATTTATCAGTGCCTCTCGATTTGACAAGCCGCCCAGTTGGAGACATAGGGAACGAGCAGATTATTCATAAACCTCCGGTGAATTCGCATTGTGACGGATCGAGCCCTTCTTAGAAGACAAATGGAAATGAGAGTCGTTGCTTTTTACACCGTAAGCTCAAAAGACACTTGACGAAGTGGTTCACCTACTATAGACTTTGCGTGACTAACAGTCACATTCAAGCGTAGGCTCAAAGTAATCTAGCAAGTCAGTCTGAAACGGTACACTAGTTCAGGTGCGACAGACCAGATTATGAGTGATTGCTCGTCCGGATGGCAATGTCACACAAGTAAGCCAGAACGATCAACCTAATCGACGAATTAGGAGGCACACAAACTGCTGCAATCAGAGTTCTTGACACCGTTTGCTAAAACTGTTTTCTGTCTTCTCGTGCCCTTTAGCACGGCGGTATCAGGAAGATGGGCTACATTTACTTGCCGCTGTCCTCCGTTTTGTTTTGCTGACCCGCCGTCTAAAAAACTCGATGTAACTGCAACTCAGCTAGCCGATGAGGTACACACACTTTACTCGAACTAGCTCTGAAGGTCAACTTTGCAGAAAACTGGGCAGGTGATCGTATGTTCAGTAGGATAGTTGCAACTCTAGTGTTTCTCCTAATAGCAAGTTAGTCTATCAGGCATGAACCGTCGAATGAAGAGGATATATTAACACCAGTTTAAGGAGTAAGTTTCACTGCAATAGAGGCAAAAATCCATAGTGGCTACTGTGAATTCGTGTATGAACAGTGCGATAGAATTTGGAGAGAATGTCGTTCAGTATTACATATATATATTTATATTGTAGTGAGATCACCTTCGACGTCCCCAAAATTCTAAATTCAGCGCGACGTGAGAGTTGCCTTGCCAGTACAAACGCGCCGGTTCACATTACCTTGTGAATGTAAATTTACTACAAACCACTAGCATCAAAGTTAGCGGGTCGGCATAGGTATCGCAGTTTTGCTCGTAGCTGTGTAATGAATCTGCAACATCTCTTCTCCTGTAGGTTACATTTGTAGCGGCCAGGAGATTTCACTGGCCTGCCTGCGGTATGGTGTGTAAAATAGTTCCAAAACTCATAGTTGCATATTGCACCTAGGACATTAAGAAAGCTCGCATGAGGCATGCTGTCCAATTGTTTGTCTACATGTCATGTGACCGCGGCGCGAACTCGAAGGACACACGTGTCACACTTTTCCGGTTTATTCGCTCGTCGACGGCCGGTCTCTAGCCTCTCTAGCTGTTTCGCGTGTCGGTGCCTTTTATAGCGCTCTCAGAGACCACCTGTGCATTTCGTGGAATAAAGATTTGGTCTCTCTCCCCAACGGCCTTTCGCTATCCGGGTCTGATAATTGCGTACCTGGTAAAAACGCGACTTAGTGCGACGAGCACTAAACATTCACTAGGGTAGCTATGTTGGCCTATTACCGTTGGGAACGCCGCTTAATCAGTCTAACGCTTGTTTTATTTCTGAAGGTCGGCTGGAATTTTCCGTCGACGCACTCTTCCACTCTGGCGGCTGCTGTGCGGTTGTGCTCAAGATAATGTCACGTCGAGCTCCTTAGCAATCCTCAATTGTTTCGCTGAAGTCTGTTGTGAACGATTCATCGTTTTCTCCGAGCGACTTCCGATTCACGATAGGACAAGGTTGGGGAAAACCTTGGGCGTACGATTTTATGAACCAGCACTACATTATACCAGGGTCGAGTGCATCTGTCGATGATATCACATTGTGTAAGTTTGGTTTGAGACAGAAATCTACTTGCCAAATTTTAAGATTATTTAAATAACCTTTGTAAATGCGGAGTTCATGACTAGAGGTTCTGCAGGTGGATTGCCTCAAAAATTTGAGCACGTCTCCTCACTTGCGGTATGACAAATAAAAACCGTATAGTGACACGGCGGATGGTCCAAACTTGATCCTCATATCGTACGATCAAACTACCGGGAAATCCATGGTTGTGAGACTGACGCTGCGGTTAAATGTCAAAACTCGATACTTCAAAGTTTATCTGTCATCAAAGTTATCCTTTCATTGTCCTTGCATTTAATTATATATTACGATGACATTCAGTTGGTGACATTGAGAATATGGATACGATAGGTAAGTTTACAAGACGAGTGTTTTCGCAAAACGCCGAGTTGTCGGCGAAAACTAGAGGTTTCAGCGATTCCAGCGATTCGTACACGGGTTCGAGGCTGGGAGCCCAGTCTACCCGGATCCAGTCAGTTTTTCCGTTTAGATGTCCGGCGGTTTTCTGTTGACCTGAAAGGCAGTCATTCAAAACAGGGTGTTGCACCGTTCTTTGGGGGTTACAGAAAGCACCAAGAATGAAGTAAAATAATAATCTAGCAGAACAGGATAATTCGCTAATCTAACGGTTTATTAAGTAGGTGAGAATCCAATAACACTTTGAGACGGTCCCCAGAAGAGCAGCTAACAATCTCTAGTGGTAGGTTGTTCCAGTAGTTGATAACCCTATAAGAGAAGAACTGTTGTCTTAGGAAGGTCCGAGGTGGAAGCTTATAGAGCTTCTTGTAGTGACCTCTTCGACTGTTATCACTTACGAGGGTGGAGACTTATTGTACGAGGCCTGTGCTAAAGAGAAAGTGTGTAAGAATTAAGTCGCCGCTGAGTCTACGGAACTCAAGTGGATAAAGACCAAGAATTTCAAGGCGAGACTCGTAGGATAGATCCGTAAGCCAGTGACTATTTTGGTGGCCACTCGCTGGACACGCTCAATGGCGAGTATGTTCTTCTTCAAACCGGCGAAGACGACTTGCCTGGCATACTCGGGCAGTGGTCTTGTTTAGACTCCGTGAAGCGTGTAAAAGGCGTGCTCGTCTATCCGGGGGAAGGTTCTTTTCATCATCAAGCCAGCTGTTGATGATAAGAGAAGGACAAACCAGACGACCGCCAAATCCCTAGGTCTTTTTTGAGGTCTACTTTCGTGATGTCTACTACACTTTGTGCACCGTGTATCACGAATAGGTTCCCGGAGTCTCTTCCGAGTGACGTGCGCACACTAACTGTCGTTTAGAGGGAGACTCCAATCCGCTGACCAACACTTAATACGATCAAGGTCAATCTGCAACGCATTTGGGTCACAGGCGTTCCAGATTTTTAAGTCGTCGGCATAAAGGAGGGCATCGCTAGAGATCAACTCGAGGAGATCACTGATGTAGATCAGAAACAACAATGGACCAAGCACCGATCTTTGAGGGATTCCCACAGAGACTGTGGATGGAGACGAAAGACCTGAACCGGTTTATACCCTGAAAGTTCTGTTACCAAGAAAGGAAGTTATCCAGCAGATAACCTCTCCTTGGATCCCGTAAGCTTCTAGTTTATGCAACAGAGGACCGTGTGGGACACGGTCGAAGGATGTGGCAAAGTCGAAGAAGATAGCATCCGAGATATGACCATTGTCTGCGGCCTCTGTTAGGCTATCCATGAAGATTAACATATTGGTTATGCATGACCGATCGGGAAGAAAGCTATGCTGGGTCGAAGAGAAAAGGCTATTGGAAAAGAAATGCTTAGAGATGGTGCGTTTTAACAGTCGCTCCATTATCTTGCATGGGATGCTGGTAGGGCTGACCGATCGATAACTAGCAGGGGAGTGACGATCGGCTGTTTCAAATACAGGTGAGACAGTGGCCTTTTCCCATGCCTCCGGAAGAGTGCCTGTCTGAAGTGTCTGTTTAAACAGATCAAAGAGAAGCACCGCCAAACCGAGGGGCCGGGGATAAATCTTGTCTGGTCCCATGGCACTATAAGGATTGATGTAAAGCAAGAGGTCTTGAAAGTCGGACACAGAGAAGTCGGCTGTCAGGAGGGGGTGTTGGAAGTGTCTACGCGGGAGAATTGGATGCCAGGTTGGCAGATCCACATTGTAGACTGCTGAGTAGTATTCTCTAAACACATCGGCAACTACTTGTGGGTTGGAGGAGGTTTCCCCGTCGTGAAGCTGCAGAGAAAGTGCTGAGGGCTTAGTTTTTCTCTGGCGACGTATACACTTGCAAAGAAAATTCTTATTCTCGTGAGCTACCTGTAGGATTTTTGACTGTACCTGTTGGATGTGTTGCCGGATTTCCCGCTTGCACCTGTTCCGCACAGAGCGAAAGACCTCTAGATCCTCTGGCCTACCAGTTAGCTTCTGCTTAGAGAATAGACGAGAACGTGCTTCAAGAAGGCGGCGTATGTTTCGCGGAAACGGTGCACCAGAGGAAAACTTCCACAGTTTTCGAGGACCCAGTGCCCCATCAGCTTCGTGAATGGCAGCTTTAAAGGAAAGGTAGTTCCAGTTTACTGATTCGGATGTAAGACTGAGTGTGCTTAAGAACGTCGTTAGTGCGTTGAAGTCTGTTTTCTAGAAGTTTTTGAATGAAGTCTTTGTTACAGCATTTTGGAGCCAGTAACAGATAAAGTCAAAGGTTATTAGCACGTATTCACTATGCCCCAGCGGTGGTTTGATGATCGCCCTATCTAACAGGTGAGCCTCGTTCGTAATAACCAGATCGAGCAAGGACGGTGCCTTGTAGGTAGATCGACATGCTGTGTCCAGGCTTTCTCATGGATCAACATTGCCGAGGGTTTCGAGAACCCGCAGCCACAGCCCTCATAAGAAGCCGCCATAGAGTTGAGTTTGGGCGCGTTGAAGTCATCCATAATAAGAAGATGGGAGAAACGCTGGGTAGACGTGAGTCTGTCCAGGGTAGCAGGAATAGCCTCGTCGTCGGATGCACTGTTTGACGGCGAACTGTACATAACACCGGTAAGAAGCGTGTCACGTCTGCGAAGTTGGAGTTTGATCCAGAGCGTGTTGCATTTCTCGGAGAAGGTAAATTCCCCCAGGAAATCTGGCACTGGGAGCTTCTTGCTTAGCAAAATTGCGCAGCCTTCCATGCGTCCATGGGAGGAGTCCATCCGGTACAAAGTGTAACCAGGGACATTCCGTTCTTTATCACCGATATCCGCGGAAAGCCAGGTGTCCTTTAAAACAAGAATGTGAGGGATCCTGTCGTGGACCAGCTGTCTGATTTCTGGTAGATTGTTCAGAAGTCTCAGACAGTCGGTGTACACGCACTTTGAGGCTACTTTTTCGTTTGGATGAGTGCAGAAAGAGTCAGAAGTGCACGAGAGAGAGCTTGAGAATGTAGCCTCAGTAGTGAGTGTGAGTGCGTAACTGGCGGCGTAGTTTTGTGAGCACTCTTGGTGGTGGTAGCCGTTCCATCGCAGCCTGCGCATATGTGAGCATCCCTGTGGAACGCTTCGTCCGCTTCTGTTGGCCCAAGGTCGATGACCTTTGGACTGCCGTTGCTTTCAGCGCTTCTGGAGGGTGATTTGAAGTTTCGCATCCTCGGAAATTTGGTTGGGGTTTTAGATAAGGAGATAATTCAGGGCCAAATGTCCCCTATGCAGCCGAGGACAGAGCCGCCCGAATGAGACAGGTTTGGGCCAGTTTGGATGCAGGGGATCCCAGCAGACTCACTGGGCTGTAAAGCTGAGGAATAAAATATTTTTTAACGGACGTTTGTTTGTTGAGATGATTGGGGGTCTAGAGGATTGATGGTTCTCACCACCTTTGTGATCTGCTCTCCCAGCCCCCTGCATATCCACAGGCGCTTGACTTTCCAAGGAGATAGGGGCAGCGGCCACTAATATGGGTGCTTGTGGTGGTTCATGCGAGGACACCGGTCCACTCTTGACAGCAGGGGTAAGAAATTTAACGCTAGGCTGGGGTTTGGGGTCAGCCTTGATGCATAACCTTGTTCTAGCATGCTGAGGGCGCTTCTGCCGCTCCTGCAGTGAGCGACCTAGCGAGACTTCTCTGAGGTTAACGTGCTATTTCTTCTGTTCAGCCACTTTTTCCGGTACTTCCTCCGTGCAAATCTTTGTGGGTAACGTCATAAGGAGTCTCAGTGACTTCTTGGTAGCTTTGGAGCGAAGTCTGCTGGCGGAAACCATTTTTACAGACTCTGGAGGGAAACAAGCGTTTAGCACCACTCTGGCGTGTTTCCCTGGAGGGAGTGTGGTCGGAAATCGACCCCACAAGACAAGCCTCTTCTCCCGGAGTGCTCTATCCTTCAAACTCGTCGCGACTTCCTCAACTTGAGCATTGGACAAAGCCACTGCCTTGCGAGCAGCCGCCGCGCCTGGAAGGGCAATGGCAATGTGCTCATTCAACGAGCTCAGTTCTGACTTCATGCCAGATAAAGTTCTCTGAGTATCATTCAGGGCTTTTTCTACCGTGGCTAGCTGTGCGCTTACATCTTTAGACGCCTTGTAGCCACACTCGCACGCCTCTGACTTCTGATCGCTCAGGGTGGCGAGTAGATGATTCAACGTGGCCTTCAACGGGGTGCAGCTATTTAGGAAGAGACAACCCTTGCAGATAAATGATCTTTTTGAAGAAGTGTGCAAGGCAAACTGGTCCTCCCTTAGGCCAGTACACTTGAAGTGGTACCAGTGTAGGCACGTCTGGCATTTCATACCGTGCTGAACAGTTATGTGACAGCCGAAACGACCACAAACACTCGATACCTCCGATCCACCACCGCAACTGGATCTTGTCCGTGTCATTGTGTTATCGTCAGTGAGTAAAGATGATAGCTGTTAATGAAAAGGAAACACAAGGCTAGAAAATAACACGGATACTATAGAACACGAATAATACAATACGCGATGAGTTATGCTATTCGACAAAGAATACCGATGATCGTATATAATTTTTTGATGCACTGGGCACCAAGAAAACAAAAATATGAATAGACAATGACGGCGAGGAAATTTAGAGAGTCGGTATGCTTTCATACAAAAATAATGGGAAAACTGGTATAAGGCGGGTGTTACCGCAAGTTTCAGTAAAATGGTACAAGTGAAGATCCAAAATGAATTCTATGAAGATGTGCATTTCACGGATCCTAACATTAACGCACCTAGTTAGTGTTTAAATGGTCCACCGCAAGTAAGTCACTTCCGTACGGTGAATCAGCATGGCGGTGAACAACGAGGACGTTTCCTGGAGAATATTCAAGGAGAAGTATCAGAACTTCCGGGAGTACCAGCAGGATCTCAACAGATTTCAACGGGAAACGTGTAGCAGTTTCTTTATCAATAGTTCGCAAACGGCAGCAAGTGCCAAGAAACATAGGGGAATAGATTTGCCGCCAGGCTGCCCGTACGGAAGTGTCGTGTATAAGTGTGTACACTGTACTCGTCGGACGGTAGCCGCCAAACGGTAATATATTAGTACAATTCTTATGAAATTACCTTTTAGATTCGCCGATTACGGCTGCAAGGCCTCTTGGGTAGTTCACTATCGCAGCGGTGCATATCGAATCGAAAAGGCCAAACTAGAACATTCACACGACTTCCAAGTTGGACGGCCTAGCATATATCC
>QNGE01000269.1:92787-110088 GCA_008508345.1 Paragonimus westermani | reverse complement strand
TCCCGGTCTTATTCCTTCGGGTTTACACTGGATATGTGGTGTGTTGGTGGAACTGCAATTGGTGCAGCGCAAGCCAGTTGCAGTGATATATAAGCGCAGGCGTCCTTTGGCTTCGGTCACTGTGACAGGCTAATCCGAATCGGATGCCGCCACCCGTACGTCAATAGAGTTGCACATATGCACATATATGTATATATATACATATATATATACACATAGACATGTGCATGCATATATTTGCACACATACGTACTTATGTGTATGTATGTATAACTATAAATATAGATATATATGTTTCCACTTACATACCTACATGAATACGCGCATCAGAGAGTATACATATAGGTTTATATACACTCGGATGATACATATATATGTATATATATACATATATGTATATAAATAAATATATATATACTGATGAACGTTTCCATATAGGCATGGATGTGGAGTTACATTTCCATACACACATATATACGTGTATATATTTACATAGGTATATGCATATAAACATGTGTACATATGTATACTTATATACGTAGGATTATATATATATATATGCACATATATATGAATGTGCACATATTTATACATATCAGTATATTAATATACATATATACTGATGAACGTATTCATATAGGTATGGATGTGGAGTTACATTTCTATAAATATATATCCGTACATATATGTATTTTCATAGGTATATGCATATAAACATGCATAAATATGTATTCTTATATACGTAGACGTATATATAAATATACATATATATATGTATATATGTTTATATATATAAGTATATGAATATATATATACTGATGAACGTATTCATATAGGTATGGATGCGGAGTTATATTTCCATATACATATATATAATATATAATAATATTATTAATAATATTATATTACCGTATATATGGAAATATAATTCCACATCCATGCCTATATGACTACGTTTATCAGTTTATATATATATATATACTTGTATACATATATGTATACATATATATATATATTTTTATATATACATAGGTATACATATATACGTCTACGTATATAAGTATACATATGTATACGTGTATATATGCATATACATATGTGTACACATACGTATATATATATTTATATACATATAAATATATGTACATATAGTCATATGCAAATATATATACGTATATATAAACATATTTTTGTCAAAATATACCTATACATCAGTCACCACATGCTTTTACATGTTCGCAGATATTTCCCCATACACCTCAGGTATCTCCGGTATATTTAGTCTACATATATGTTTATCATTTGTCGTATATATTATACAAATGCCTGCTACAAGCGTACGGCTTGAGCAACCAATGAGAAAAATCGGCTTAAAGGTCACGCACTGTATTATTTAGCGGTTCAAATTATTTTTTCCCGGGTATGAGAGGAAACCGGCTCCCGAAGTTATTAGTTACTGGTAAAACCTGCGATCAAACTGCAAGAAAATAGGATATCCTTGAGTATCTGGCGACCCATCGGTGGTGCCGTTCAAGGATTTGAGAATCGTCAACTTCCGTGGTAGGAATCATTACGAGTCGTGAAATGTTTGTTTTAACCGACCATTAATCGCTTTTCTTTCATTTAACCCAGAGTTGGAAAGTACTGTAATGCGCAACTGAAACCAGCGAGAGTGCACGATTCGAATTTCAGTTGTGTGACGGGAAGTGCTGCTGTGTTTTCGGTGCCATTATAGCTTACGTTTTTGTAAGTCGTGTGCATTGCTTACTGGGCCTTCGGCTCATGCTTGTTCATATTGTTTCTCTCTTCAGAACTGTTGTTTGAATCCTTACTTCGGAAGAACGCTGGCCCCTGGTGCGTCCACAATGCTCGAAGGTTTCTCCCGCGAAGCCACGGGCATCCAGAGTAAAGTCGGCTGGCCTGCATGTTACAAGTACCAGTGGCTTACCTTGTGGCAATGTACATGATATTTTTGTTGAAGTTTCTTTTGATGTTTGTTTGAATGTCAGCCGTTTTAGGTTGATAATCCATGTAAATCTAATGATGTGTGCGTTGACACATTTTGCGGATTTATTCCAGAGAAAGCCGATCGTATACCACCTCCCATTTTATGTAGTGGATTATTTGCAAAGCTTTGAAGATCTATTCGGGGATCGGGTACTTTCAGGCTTAAGATAATTTAGTTGTTTAGATAAATACATAAAGGATCACAGTATTATGTTTGTGCTTGGCTCATGCACAAACTAAACCAGTGTACGCCCAACGTATGAAAATATGAGCACTAGTACTACTAATGTTACGCGGTAGGTTGCGTGTCGGTGCCAAGAATGCAAGCAACGTAAGATTGAACGTTATGGATTACTGCATGCTTAGTGAGCTAAGCTCACGTAATTCCAATTGCACGGTTCTCCCGATACATACTGCTAATCAGTTTTCTGCGCCGTTAGGAGAAAAACCAGTTTGGCCGTCAGCTCTGGTACTTTGGGGCAAAATCAAGCTATAAATGCTTTCTTGAACACTACGCATCCAGCTAATCGTCGGTTCACTGCAAGCGAAGTAAACTACTCCACGCACTTGTTAGAGTACAACACTCCAATTGCTGCGTCGTTAGTCGACCAACTCAGGAAAAACTCCTCATACGGAATTTGAGTCCACCAAACCACATAACTGATGGGCAACACTCGTTCTGGGTGTGTTTGGGCGTGTGTCCCAAATACAGAAAAAATATCGAACGTGTTGGTGGGGTTGGTCCACTAAATCATATGAGGATGTATATAATCCACCCTTAATTGTGCTAGAGGGCAATTGCACCCCAACACGCGTCGTTGTGACAACCGTCTCAATAACGCTCTAATATATCCAAACCCGAAGCCCCCACAATAGTTGGAGATGATTTGCTTCGACAGTCAAATACCTGGATGACCAAAAAGTTCAAGCGACCAGCCAGACCAGATTTTGCTTTCTCTGTTATGAGCTTGTGGCAGCCCAAACATCGGTGTTGTCGCGTCACAAACGAACAACCTCTGGAATTCACGCCAGCACGGTGCCAAATTTTGCGCTTTCCAATAAACTTGCCTATCGCCCTCGATCGTTTGAATCAGACTAATCTCACAGGTGACAGATGGCTTCTGTGTCTCAACAAATTTGAAGTCTGAACCACACCTATGGTGAGTCTTGCACCAGTTGGAGGACAGCAGAATTCTCTTTGAGGTATTGTGGACAAACTTTGGCACAGCATTCTGGATGCGAAGCAGATATACTCGCTTATGTGTTGGTGATCATACAGTTCGGACAATAAAGTAGTCGGCGGGCTTTGGTCAAAGCCGTGGCAATGTGAACGCACTAAAATTGGAATATGTGAATTTCTCGTTTGCTTCCTCGCCGGAAGTCGCTGTCCGTTGTTGCACGTCCTTAAGATGTGGTTAGTAATAACTATTGAATCGTTTGCTAACGATTCAAGTTCACACCGAGTTACGCGTAATCCGTTGATCAAATAGATTCTTCTCTCGATATCCAACACAAGAGATAAGCTGTCTTCTCTGCGGCCAGCAAGAAGGCGCTCGCAGTAACTGAATTTGATGCGGTACTAATGAAATTTGCGCAAAAGAAAATTAGATCTCTCACCTCAGATGTGAAAATCCTCGGAAATCAAGCAAGGAGCGTGCCTATATAGCGAATCAACAACCGCGCGGGTAACCCGAAATTTGGTTTAGGTTTTCTCTCTGTTACTGTCTATTCGCATTCCTGTCCTACTGGTACCCAGTGCATAAAAAACTACTGTTAATCGTTATCGAATAACATAATGATTCGTTACGCATTGAATCATTTGTGCTACATGGTATCCGATATTTCTTCCCACTTTATCGTATCTGTTTGGTTTTTATGAATCACTGAAAACTAACTACAATATATTGCATATTACTCATCCCTGCCGACAATGGCCAGTGTCAGATTCAGTAGTGCTGGGACTCAGCGGACACGGTCTGCGGCATCAAGCATCTGCGGCCCGTATGGGTGTAATATGTCAGTAGAAAACGGTATGCAGTGCTACCAGTGTCAGAAGTGATATCACTTCAAGTGCACTGGCCTCAACGAACACCAGTGAAAATAGTTAGCTTCTTCACCTCTCGTTTATATCTGCGTGAGTTGTAGGTTTGACGAAAGCCAAGGCACCGCTCCGCCACTGACTGGGCTTACACGCACCACGTCAGGCTAGGTGTCGCGGAACAACCTGCGACTGTAAATGTGGGGCTATTTTCAGCTCTGTATCTTCCTCCATTTCTTCCATGGGGAGTGAGATAGAGGAGTACCAACGGACTCTGTCGAAAATGAAGCTTGGACCACATTTTCTGAATCAGTACATAGCGCTTGCATTTCCCGGTATTGCGATCACCACTTAAGCAGTTACCCTGTCAACTGCACACATACAGGAGGCAGCAATTAAAATGAACCAGAAACCTCTCAGGCCAGGAGATTTGTGCCGTGGGGCCGCTTCCACACATCTCTGACAGAACTAGCTAAATCATTCTTAGCGACTGCATTTCCGCGGAATTTGAAAGCCTGGTACTCGCGAGTAGACTGCGAGCCAAGACAACCAAAAAGTTACTTGGCCTTTTGGTAACTTTGCCATCCATGCTCAGCCCCGAGGTCGTGTTGGGGAAAATAGGGGCTTCAAAGTCCGTCAACGCCCACCTGAAAGGCGTAGCTTTTGACCGCTCTCGGCAAGGGAGGGCAAGACACGAACAGCGGACCAAGACTAAGCCGTGAATCATGACAGACTGGAAGCTACAACCGAAGTCGCAGTTTCTGCTCTAGAAGTATCACCTCAGATCTCTGCGCGCGTTGTAAAAAGCGGAGACACCGCCTTCATCGTCGTTCCAACGACCGACGCCCCAAGCACCAGCACGATCATTGAGAACAATGACACTGCGGAAAAGACGTTTTCAGAGTTACCCACCCCAAAACCCACCAAATGGCGCTGCCGGAAACTTCTCCCTCCCAAAAATTCGGAACAAAAGCAGCCTGCTAGGGTCACCGCTTGCAACTCAGAAAGCAATAACTTGGCCCATCCCTATGACTATTTCTTTCAGTAGCCCCATAACACAGCGCGCAATACCGCGTTCCAAACCCTGCACCCAGCAAGGGAAGAAGCCAAATTTTCCATAGGTAGAAACTTCCAAACTACCTCCCAAGCGGGGGAATTTGACAGAGGCGCAGAGGTCGCAAGTTGCGGTGTCAAGAATGCTGGTCAGCGCCCTCTAGGGTGGCTGACCTACGCACAGGCCGTAATGTTGCACCCACAGCCTCAAAGAAGGGCCATCAGAGCAACTCGGAGGAACAGACCGAGTACAGCCCCACTGTTAATTCCGGACGTCTATTGGCTGTTCGAGCAACGCTTAGTTCTCTCGTAACGTCCATCAATATGCTGGATCCACGATAATCACGTCTGCAAGTAACGAGCGTCTATAAATTCTGGGCCCGTCGAACAATTTGTTCGGATCCAAAAAGGAAGACGGTCGTATTGGCGAGTTTCTTATTAATGAGGTGCTAATGTTTGAAAACAGTATGATAAACCAAATAGTGGAATACAACAACAAACCTCGATATTGAATCCACCGAGTACACAAGTTCCGAGATTAACGGTTCGCGTAAATATGACCGAATGCAACAGTCACGTAATGGCGAAGCGGTCAGGCAAAAATGAAACCAGGGTACATGTAAACAAAGGGCCAGCGACGGAAAGTAAGGAATGAAAAACTACACGGAAACAAGTTTACAAGTAAACAGTATCAATATTTAGTAATACATCAAGATCCGCATTCATAGGAGAAATGATTTGTCTTACGCGTAACTTGAGCGGCAGTGTCAGATCGTAAGAAAGGCTCGTAATCAGTATAAGGAATTCCAACGTAGGAAGACGAATCCATGGAAAGGGAATAAATAGAGCAGGGAACGTTGCCACCAACATCCTATTAACGAATAATCATCAAACACTCGCGCAAGCAGCTACTTTAACAACCACCACCCTCCACAGTTCTAGGCCTTCTTTCCCAGGCTCATCCTCGCAAATTCCTTTCTATTTCCGCGCGAAATTCAGTTGCTTTCAAATGCATGCATACGAACTGTCTCATGTTGTTCAACGAATTGCCGGAAATCGGACAGTTGACTCATGAAACCTGACCCCCATTTTTGCCCTCACGGAGACCTGGTTTACAGGTAATATCAGTGACAGTGAACTGAGTGTCCCAGGGTATTCAGTTCACCGGGTTAATTCCGCCCGAGGGAAAATGTGGGGGGTTCTGCGTTTTTCCTTCAGCAGTGTCTCCCGACAACCACGGTTAACGGCGGCTTTCATTCCTCTGATAAAAGTGACGCTCTGTGACTTCGACTACCACTGCGTGGCCAAGATTCACTCCTAGTGGAGATTATATATCGTTCTCCTTCATCCGACGTCTCCGAAGACGACACCCTCCTGGTAAACCTAAACACCTTCCTGGGAATAACATTTTACTCATCCGTTTATTATGGACGTCTAATGCACCCAAGAGAAATTGGGCATCAGTTCCTCACCGAGAGGGTGAAAGCGGATTCTCGACTTTTTTTATGGACGCTCTCACGACGGAAGGCTTTGACACAGCACGTCAGCGTCCCGACGCGGCATCGTTCTGGTCAGAGTCAATCTCTGCTCGATTGAGTCATCACTAATGAGAGACACCCGGTAGACAGAGTGATAATCACGCCACCACTTGGGCACAGTGACCAATCTGTGCAAACCTTTAATCCTGTCTCTAACGGGTTACAACAACCAGCAAAATGTTACACAGTCTGAAATTTTGATCGGGCTGAGTTTAACGGCCTGACAGCTTATCTAGGTTAATTATTTCTTGACTCTGACTCCGTGGACCAGAGCTATCGTGCGTCTCGAAGCGCAAGTCAGAAAGCGGATCACTTAATTCTACCGCACAAGCTGTACACCTTCTCATTCTGATCGTCAATTCCGCGCATGATCCGTAGTCTTTTCGATAACCGTTCTCATTTATTCACAAAGCATAAGGTTACAGGAACACCAGGGGGGCTGAGCGCGTTCCACCTTGTCCGAAACAGGTGTAGGCGGGAAATCCGCGAACGAACCATACTCGTACAGCAAGAGATCATCCTCAGAGCCCTCGGGAGAAAATATTAATTAAGCATATGCGGCGACAAAGAAAGAATAACACTTCAGCAATTTCTTTGCGACGGCTTGACGAGGACACTATATAATACTCTCTAGTTGTGGCCGAGTTATTCGAGGAGAATTATTTGGCTGTACACAATGTCGCGTCCCCCAGCTGGTACAAAGACAACCGCTGCGGAATGTTGGACAGCCAGTCAGTACCGCCCAGATTTCTGTGCAAGAGGTTGAAGATATTTAATTCACGATTGCTTCATACGGTGCAATGGGTCTTGACAAGATCCATCAGAGAACACTCAAGAAAGCAGCTGAAAGGATTGGCAGAACCAGTTTATGGGTCATTGTGACAGACATATCATAGTGAAATTATACCTAGTGCACAAAAAGAGGCAACGGCCACACTCATCCCCAGGGCAGACGACCAACACTTTCCGTCTAGCTACCGGCCAATCAGTTTTACTAACATTCCGTGAAAGACGATAGAGTGCCTATTAAAGTGTGCCATCCTCAATCACTTCTTATCCAATCATCCATTTTCTTCCACCCAAGATGGCTGCCTTCCTAACCGGTCGTGTATAACAAATGTTTATTTTCACGGATAGTCTGACGGAGGCCAAAGACAATGGCCCCATCTAACGTGCTATCTTCTTTAATTTCGCCATTGAACGCTGGTTGGACGATTAGAGTATCCACTAGATGATAATAAGTGTACGCACATGTCACTCGGTAGAGATTCTGGCAATGACCTCGTGATTCACAGTGCGTTCAGCGCAATAGACATCATGAATATCGGTCTAAAGAAAGATTTGGGCATCTGGTTGTCATCTAACTTATCCTTCGCGTATCACCATAAGATGGCGGTAAAAAAAAGATTTGCCGCTCTTAGGATGATTAGGCGCGCTTTGCTCCGCATAGACAATAAGGCGTTCCTAACGCTTTACGGGGTTTACGTAAGGTCGCTCCTCGAGCATGCTAATCAGGTCGTGTATACCGGACTGAATAAAGACATATTAGCTGTTGAGCATGTCCAGTGCGCGGCTATCAAGCTAGTCGCGGGCCTAAGAAATGTCACGTACGAGTCCCGACTTGAAATTCTTAATCTGTACACACTCGAATCTCGACGATTCCATGGTGATTTGATTTTCACACACCTCTTCTTTAGAGTAGGTCTTGTAGAACAGTTCTTCACTGTGGCAAATGATGACGGTCGATGAGGACAAAACAGGAGACTCTTCAAGCTTCATTCCAGGACCTTCCTTAGGCAGCCATTCTTTTCTTACGGAGTTACTAATCATTCGAACAGCCTTCCCTTTGAAGGTTTTAGCAGCGTTTTCAGGGATCGTTTTAAAGTTTTGATTGACTCTCATTTGCCTGAAACTTCATTATGTAAGTAGTCTTACTCTGGTGATAGTACGAGAAAAATCCACCGAAGTTGCGGTGGTTGGTGGGGTATCTCAGGGACTAGTGTTTGGACCAGTGTTTCATATTCATCAATGATCTTGCTAAAAACCTCAAGTATCTTTGCTAAATTTTTGCTCACGATGTGAATGTTGTGAGAAAACCGGAGAGCAAGTGCACGCAGGAGGATTTGGATACCGTTCAGAGGTGGCCAGTGGAATGGCAGCTACCCTTGAATGTGGACAGGTGTAACCAGCTGCTTTCTGGGAACCGGCAAGGGTTGACCAGGTTTCTTGGGAATGAGAAGGAGGAGAGGGAGCTGAGGACAATAGAGACAGTCAAGGTCTTGGGAGTTCTTATAGCGAGCAACTTCAAAGCCCAAAAGTAATATCTATAGAGGGTTTGAAAGGAAACAAAGCATTGTATATGTTGGGAAATTTTCCTTCAATGAGACTGAATGTGTTATTGCCGCTTTATGGAGTGCATGTGAAGTCGCATCCGGAATACTGGATGCGGGCCTGGAGCTCGAATATGACATGAAGGTACTTGAGAATGTTCAGAAGTGTTTTACAAAACCGCTGGAGGGAATGCGGGGTAACCTGCATGAAGGGAGACTAAGAAAACTTGATCGTTTTAGTCTCATGTGAAGAAGCCTTAGAGGGGAATTGACAGGAACCTTCAAGCTGCTTGAGGGAACAACCGGAGTCGAGGTGGAATCTCTGTTCAAAATGCGCACAAATTACTACCCCCAAGGTCACGGTCTTAAGTTGGAGAAGACGAGAGTTGCTACATCCATTATGGTTAACTCCTTCGTATATCGAGCTACCGACAGTTGGTGCATGCTTCCACAATGTATATTATCCTCCGGTAGTGTGACAGAGTTCCGAAGAAGGCATGATGATGGTTGGCCATCCCTCTTCCCGGCCCTGATGTGGAAGGTTCGTTTGAATGCGTTTTCTCAGTAGGTTCTCGTCATAAATCAGTATTTATCAACTTTCAATCTTTATCCGCTGTCATTGTTACCTCTTCGCGCTCCCCACCTATAAGGTTTTTTCATTTCGAAATTGTAACGTGCGATGGAAGCAAGTTATCTTGCATGGATTGAATTTGTACTGATACCTGTAACACGGTTGCTTTGTTCACCTCTGAGGCAGCTACGTAAACTTTGTGCACGACGAACCTCAATGGACGGATTGTCAGACGAGCAGGGAGGACATTTTCATTTGAACATAACTCTGCCATACCTTCTATCGTTATCACGTTTTGACTATTCTGGTGCCGCTGCGTGTTGTGTGTTACATCTTCGAACACAACCTCCGTCTGCTCTTCTGGTTGCATATTACTAGTTGGCCACACTGACATGATAAGAAATGTTCAGGCTCGCAAAGTTTTCTGCCAACTCCGGAGACTTCAGCCCCGTCATGCAATCACTGATGAACATTCGGGACAGGCTATCGGCGAAAAATAAAACAGTGTAGCAGCAAGCATCGATTATACACCCAAACAAGACTAGTATCGGAAAGAGCACTATCCCCTTTGGAACAGTCAAGTGCCGGCCTATGTTTGAAACGTCCCGGCGGAGTCCCAAAACAACCTGCTACTGAATTTTCTGAACGACGAGTCCTTTAATATTGTCGTTGGATAAAAAATTCTGGACACTCTCGTATCAGATGGGAGGTTCACGGAACTGCGGCTCTATTGAACGCTCTCCTGTACCCAACTATCAACCGGCAACAATTCCATGCTTGTGGCAGCTGGAGAGGTAATCCATCCGGTAGTTTGCCCCTAACTTGTGGTGCCTGCCAGGACGAGGTTACCAGAACTCCTCAGAGGAACTTCAGAATCGGATTCTTGAGCAGCTCGTGGAGGGAATCCTGTCAACGAGCATAGAAAGTGAGTTCGTGCTCCACCCACTTGACGACGCAGTGCGGTTGGATGAGAACCTCGAGAGGGACAAGGAAGCTGTCAGCCGACTTGCGCAATGTTGCGTCGCGCACGTGTAACTAGCCAGAGGAGCAGCCCGCTCAGTGTAAAGGGAAAGCTCATACTTGTATCGGGGACCTAGCCGTTCGTGGTAATGAGGACGCCAACGACGACTGTGATCGAACAAGTCGGGTACATCGTGCGATCATCCATTCAGGGCAACTTGTCAAGCCTTCGACTGGGCTGCCGAAGACTACGCCCGAACAGGTAAGTCCTGTAGTCGCCTTCACGTTCCTTACATCACTGACCGTTCTCAACCGGTAGCAAAGCTCACAGTGCAGGCAATAATATGTGGAATAGCATTTGTGGGTTCAGTGGACACCGGAGCGTCAGTGAGCGTAATCGGCACACAGTTTGCAGGCTCTTGACACAACGAGGAACCGTGTTGTCAATGCATTCTCATAGCCAGTGATGATCAAATGCCGACGGATGGCAGAAACATCGTACCGATCATAGTAGCCGGAAGCCGTTTAGAGCACAGTTTTGTTTTGAGCCCAAACCTTCCATTCTGTTTTACAGGGGGATGGATTTGCCGGATCGTCTTAGATGTGCACTCGATTTGCACAATCTTCAGCTGAGGAACGCCCGGCACCACTCATTTGACCCCAATTTCTAAAACTCCGCCAGAAACAGACTACTCTCTATGTCAATACTGCCCCTTCCGAAATGAACCGCCAACTCAGCGAGTTGATTCAGTCGAGCGGGGCTTCTGACAACTGGAGAAGAGCTCATTGCCTGAATCCAATAGTTAAAAGCCAGCCACGTATTTGTGCGGGAGGAAGTCAGGCTAGGTAGCACAAATATTCTGAGGCATGGAATTAACACGTGGGATGCACCACCAACCAAGATATTCCCATTTAAGTTACCTGCACATCTTCAGGATGAGGTGCATAAGATGGTTAACGAAATGCTACAAAAAACGTGATCCGACTCTCAGATTCTGCATGAGCTGCCTTAATGGTCTTGCTAAACAAAGGTAGGCGGCAACCTACGATCACTCGTCGATTACAGGTAGTTCAACCACGTGATAAAAAGGCGCATTCCCATTACCAATAATTGGGGGTCTGGTTAAAGCTGTCGATGGGGCCACGTATTTTATCACATTAGATTTAGTATCAGATTATTGGCAGGTGGAGTTTGAAGAAAACGACCGAGCTGAGACGACCTTCACTGCATCGTCGGGAATGTATGAGCTTGAAGGTATGCCCTTTGGACTATCAAACACACCTGCGAAATTTCATCGCTTAATGCAGAAAGCACTGCATGACTCAGTCCCTAGAACAGGCCAATATGTCCGGATGATGTCGTATTCCACGGAAGGTCCGAACGGGTGCAAATACACAATTCGCGGTCCTTGGTGAACCGCCCAGCAGAATTTGATTTAAGACTGAAGCCCTTGAAATGCTACTTCTTGCTCAAAGAGCAAATATTCCTGAGACGTAATCTCCGGGTTGGGTATTCCCACAGACCCAAGAAAGACGGAACAGATCCCACCTTGACCCACGTCCAAGGTTACAAATGAGCTGAGGAGGCTGTTAGAACTAGCGTCCTATTATCACCGCCTCGTTACTGATTCCACTCGCATTTCCACTCCGCTGACCAGACTAGTGCAAAATGATCAGGGATTCACGTGGACAGGACGTGTGATCAAGTTTTAAAATCATTACGGAATACTCTGTGCACGTCGCCAATGCTAGCTTTTCCGGACCTGTCACCGAAGATCGAGGAGTATGTTTTGGTTACGCATACAGTCGACAGTACCATCGGGGCGGTTCTGTCGCATCGAGGATAAGACGGTAGGGAACAAGTGTTAGCTTACGGTAGCCGGTGGTGAATTAAATGCGAGGGAAACTACTGTACGAAAAGGAAACAAATGATTACGATATTACTTTTTATGTGACATTTCCGGCGTTACCTTCAGGACAGAATTTTTATCGTGCGCACAGGCCATCAGTCCCTCCGCTGGTTACAAAACTTCAAAGACCCAGAGGGGCAGCTAGCCCTATGGCAAGGGTGCTACAGGAAGACGATTACGTACGTAAACATAGTCTCCGCAGACGACGCTAAAACGTTGACCCATCGCTGAAGAGTTCCGCACGCAGTCATGGCGACCGTCCCCCTTACACTACACAACACGTAGCGCTGATCAACCTACAGAGGGCAGATTATGGCCGCTGGCAGGAGGCTGAATTAACATATTGCTCCAGTCCATAAGAGGCACCGGAATAAGAGCGATAGACCGTCAAGCAAGGAAATGCAAGGGAAAGGCTTTGGATCTTAGTGACTTTGGGAGCTGTAGAAACAGCTCAAGATGGCAAAGGGGTATTATTAATCCAGTACGGATCCTCTCACATGAGGTGTATTGTTGTCCCTCAATCCATGGTGCGTGACGTCCTAACAAAGTTGCACCTCGAAATTGGGTATGCGGGGATAAACAAACTGAAGGCGGCGTCATCAGCGGAGACATCAGGTTGTCATGGTAATCGTGTGAGAAATGCGGCACCCTCAAAAACCCTCAAGTGGGACGTCGAGCACCGCTGCAAGTTATGACTGCAGGATATCCTGATAAGTTGGTCAGCATAGACATTGTGGGGCTGTTGCATGAGGCACACCAAACTAAACGGTACATATTAGTGTTGGTGTATTATTTCACTGAATAGTGCGAAGCAGTCCCGCTAGCACAGGTGGATACATCTACAGTAGCAACAGCCATTGTCAACCAGGTGTGTACCTTTGGGTGGCCCCTGACTAACTTCATTCGGTCCCGCTTTGAAAACTCTTTGGATCGCAAAATGTGCAGGCTATTAGGAATAGGTAAAACGCGAACTGCAGCTTGTCACCCGAAGAGGAGTGCCGCCGAACGGGACTTAGATTGACCGAAATGTCTGTTAGCTTACTGTAGTTCTGTTCACTCTGCGACTGATCAAACCCCACATTTTAGTGGACCGGCCCAGAGGTGGGACTACCTTAGATGCCCGGTTGCAAAATATGTAAGTAACCTTCTTGATACACTTCGGCGGGCCCACCAAATTGCACGAACATAGTTGGATACATCACAGGAATCAGAAAGACTATTACGATGAGGGTATTTGAAGTTGCCCTTGAGGTTGGCGAAAGCGTATGGTTGCACAACACGCTTCCGAGCCCGGGAGTCCCTATGAATTTGCATAAACAGTGGGATGGGCCGTAAAAGACAGGATAAGTTTTGCTTGACTTCCGTCCACGAACTGGACGGACTATCAATCCGAGTACCGCAGAAGTCCCTACTCAAGCAAGCGCCAAAGACACGGGAGAATTTCCCGAAGTTCGGTGTCCAATAACCGATCTAATAAAAAAACACATCGAGCTGGACAATATCCACGACAAAGTGTGAACTAAGGAATTGAGGAGGTGTAAACGCCGTCAATCCCGAGTGCCGGTAAACTCAAACGTAGTACTGTGAACGAATTGGAGCGGTGATCGAAACGAGATAATGAATACCAAATCGGACCGAATTCCAAACACGAACCCAGGGGACCAACCAATCAGATTCAAGGCCAAAGCGCAGCGGTAGCAGGAAGCAGCCAATCAGACTTTAGATCAAGGGCTCGAGTGCAGAAAGGTTGTTGAACCACAGAGGGCAGTTCATGCTTTCCCCGATTCCACCAATGTAATTCGCGCACAAATGAAGGGGGAGAAATAGTCGTGCGTTGGGAACCAAATAAGAATTACAATGTCACACCGTGCTTGGTAAGGCGTTTTAAAAAGGTGCTGTTATTATAAGATGGAGGAAGAAGCAATATATTGCTTCTTCTATCATGATTGATTTCAGGTTGAGTATCATAAATCCATGAAATGCGTAAATTTGGACGAGAGGCGCTGTAACTTACTGCTCAACATCTCATAATTTCATGCATACGTTCAAACACCATACCTCATGTAGCCCTTATTGTGGATGCATCCACCAAACAAAACCATACCCCGCGCCCAAGAACTATACGGTGAAACGCGTACGCATTGATGACGCCACATCGTTTGGTGACGAAACGTTTGCAACCCAAGTGCCAAGCCCGACTAATATACCAATAACTGCACATTGACCATGGCTAATGCACTTAGTACGCAAGGTTGAGTTTCCGCTTAGCGCACTTTCAGCTCTGAAGGTAAATGGGGTTTCTGCAATATGTCCTTACATCGTCTAATACGGCTAAATAAAAATTTTTCCCACACCGTTCCCTAGGTGTTCTGGAAGTGCCTCCTTAGTACATCCAAGGATCACTTAGGGCACGGTTAAGGAAAGTACAAAGAACACTCGGGTAGCAGTCATGCCACTAGGGCACTCACCAACCACGTAGCACGATGCCTGACGTGGTATGGTCGTATCCCGTGAGTTTCGGCGGACAATGAGTAAAATGCTAAAAACAACTATCTCATGAAATCAGTATGCCGGTGTCCGACGTTATCTGCCCTTGGTTGTGGTAACCAACGAAATGTCTACAATTCGGCAGGCAGGCCGTTTTATTGACCTACGAAACTGTCCCGGTGCACCGATTGTAAAGTCTTATTCCCTTGGTCAGAACCAACATGTGTTCCAGAAGGCACTTCCGATTTTTTCATATTGCGCGAAATGTTTGCCACTCCCGCATGCTCCCCTGTTCAACGTAGCATACGTATTTTGAGGGCCGTCCTCGGATATTCTTGATCAAACGCCGACTGGTCTATGGGGTCCATTACCAACCGACAGCAGATGTGTACACATATCGCTGAGTGGGGATTCCACCAACATTTTCGTGGTCTCTGGTGGACTCAACAACGTAGACATCACGAAAACCGACACAAGGTGATATCCATGCGCTTGAATTTCTTCTTATCGTATGTCATCCATCATCAGAAGATGAATACAGAAGGGGTTGCGCTGCCATTTCTATGGCAAAGGGGACCTATTCCTGTCCTTACGAAAGAGACTTACAAACTCGTCGATGAGTTCATCTAGGGCCTTTACTTGAGTACATGAACCAGGTTGTATATACAGCCTCGAAGAAAATCCCGCTGTTAGACGTGCTCATAACCGCCGAAGATACACGGGTTTGTCTTGTGGTTGAAAAGACGTGAAACAAGAGACGAGTGCGTGACCAATGTTAGATCCTTGCATTGGGCATAAAAATTCGAATATTAAGGACAACCTTTCGAACGAGAAAACAAACAAGACGAGAAAAGAGATGAAAATGACAGCGGATAAAGATTGAAAGTTGATAAATACTGATTTATGACGAGAACCTACTGAGAAAACGCATTCAAACGAACCTTCCACATCAGGGCCGGGAAGAGGGATGGCCAACCATCATCATGCCTTCTTCGGAACTCTGTCACACTACCGGAGGATAATATACATTGTGGAAGCATGCACCAACTGTCGGTAGCTCGATATACGAAGGAGTTAACCATAATGGATGTAGCAACTCTCGTCTTCTCCAACTTAAGACCGTGACCTTGGGGGTAGTAATTTGTGCGCATTTTGAACAGAGATTCCACCTCGACTCCGGTTGTTCCCTCAAGCAGCTTGAAGGTTCCTGTCAATTCCCCTCTAAGGCTTCTTCACATGAGACTAAAACGATCAAGTTTTCTTAGTCTCCCTTCATGCAGGTTACCCCGCATTCCCTCCAGCGGTTTTGTAAAACACTTCTGAACATTCTCAAGTACCTTCATGTCATATTCGAGCTCCAGGCCCGCATCCAGTATTCCGGATGCGACTTCACATGCACTCCATAAAGCGGCAATAACACATTCAGTCTCATTGAAGGAAAATTTCCCAACATATACAATGCTTTGTTTCCTTTCAAACCCTCTATAGATATTACTTTTGGGCTTTGAAGTTGCTCGCTATAAGAACTCCCAAGACCTTGACTGTCTCTATTGTCCTCAGCTCCCTCTCCTCCTTCTCATTCCCAAGAAACCTGGTCAACCCTTGCCGGTTCCCAGAAAGCAGCTGGTTACACCTGTCCACATTCAAGGGTAGCTGCCATTCCACTGGCCACCTCTGAACGGTATCCAAATCCTCCTGCGTGCACTTGCTCTCCGGTTTTCTCACAACATTCACATCGTGAGCAAAAATTTAGCAAAGATACTTGAGGTTTTTAGCAAGATCATTGATGAATATGAAACACTGGTCCAAACACTAGTCCCTGAGATACCCCACCAACCACCGCAACTTCGGTGGATTTTTCTCGTACTATCACCAGAGTAAGACTACTTACATAATGAAGTTTCAGGCAAATGAGAGTCAATCAAAACTTTAAAACGATCCCTGAAAACGCTGCTAAAACCTTCAAAGGGAAGGCTGTTCGAATGATTAGTAACTCCGTAAGAAAAGAATGGCTGCCTAAGGAAGGTCCTGGAATGAAGCTTGAAGAGTCTCCTGTTTTGTCCTCATCGACCGTCATCATTTGCCACAGTGAAGAACTGTTCTACAAGACCTACTCTAAAGAAGAGGTGTGTGAAAATCAAATCACCATGGAATCGTCGAGATTCGAGTGTGTACAGATTAAGAATTTCAAGTCGGGACTCGTACGTGACATTTCTTAGGCCCGCGACTAGCTTGATAGCCGCGCACTGGACATGCTCAACAGCTAATATGTCTTTATTCAGTCCGGTATACACGACCTGATTAGCATGCTCGAGGAGCGACCTTACGTAAACCCCGTAAAGCGTTAGGAACGCCTTATTGTCTATGCGGAGCAAAGCGCGCCTAATCATCCTAAGAGCGGCAAATC
>QNGE01000269.1:46292-85601 GCA_008508345.1 Paragonimus westermani | reverse complement strand
ATACAATCCTATGAGTGTAACTGCTTTTCGTCTGACTGCTCCCCTTTGGCCTGTCTGACAAGGTTGCACCTGGAAGGACCGGAGTCCTAGTCAGCATAGCCCGCCGAATCAAAACAGTACACAAGCCCGACCACTACGTCAAGGTGGCAGTATATGGTCGGGAACACAGACCGTAACGTTCGAACAACCTAACCAGCTGCTGCTGCACCAGCAGAAGCAATACAAGTTCTCCCAAAGAAAGCTAGCTGTGGCCTTGATGCACAACCTAAACGTTCAGGATCTGTTTGCCAACACAAACGAGTCTCAGTACTTTGTCACAGTAACAGTGTTGAACTTAGCAAACTATTTTTTCGAACGATGTCATATTGTCATAATTTTTAAAGTATGGTTCGAAAAATACGAGGACATCTTTCAGACATGGTGATGCTTGGAAAGCCAGGTTGTTTCTGTGGGAGCTGAATACGGCAGAGCGCGAGAAATTGACCGATTTAATATCATTTAAGAATCCCCGAAATCTACAGTGTAATGAGACCGACTACCCAATCACGGTCAACATGTTTAGCGAGCAGTCCTCATTGCTACGTGTCCGATATCAATAGTTAAGCTGGTAAAATATGGCTCCGATGATTTCATAACTGGTGCTGACGTCATGATTCGATAATGTGAATACTTTAGGACTTGCAGCATGACTGGTAGTCAGTTTGTTTCCCATATTAGCCTGTTGAATTCAATCGCTTCAGAACGCAGGCGTCTGGGCGGGTTTTCTATGTAGATCCCAGCAGTTACCGTACAACCAGGTACAGCAGAATGTCAGCGCTGCCTAGCAGTTGGAGGGCCCGGAGGGCGCTTCCGGCCTGCTAACAAGATTCTGTGACGCAGTGGAAAGCTTAATTTAAAGAGGTTGTTTGACATAGCGAGGGGTGGAAATCAGTGACATTTTGTTGCGAATTTCTGTGTGTACCGATCTAATCTTCCTCCTCCCAACACACATTTTTCCTCACAAGATGTGCTTATCTTCGTGTTTGTTGTCTGAGTAATTGTTCTAATCACAATGTCTTCTCTTTCTTACCGGTCACTTAGCATGAACGTTGTCCATGATGATGCATCGACACATTAAAGCTTACCCTTCCCCAGCAGCAGATTCCCTCTCTGTAAGATGCAGTATTACTACGGCTATCACTGCCAACGATTCCTACGAAGTCGCTAGCCTCAGATAACTTACTTGGATTCCACTACATCCATGCATGTAGACGTTATCTTACAACTCTGTCCGAAAGATTAGTTCTTACAATGACGTATATATTCCTCTTCCCATATGAAACATTTTAAATTGAGATCCTTCTGAATTGATTCTATAACTGCCGAATTTCACCAACAAATTCTTTTACGTTTTGTTCAAATCAGGACTGAATGACAGCTGACTTCACAAAGGAAGACGCAAATCAGGAACGTACCAGTTATCTATTCATTTCCATCCAGCGTGTGCTGTTCAGTTTAATCCGATTATTGCGACTTTTCCAGTTGGCGTCGTGATCATGCTTGCGTGCCTGGTGTTTCACTGCGTTCGTAAAATCAAACGACATTGTGCTCCTTCCTCGCTATTTTTATTCCCACGCGTTCAGGATTTTCTCACCATTAATCCGATTCGTTTGGCATCTAAGAGCGGTGGGAAACAGACTGGCTCACACGCAAACATTGATTCAGATTCTGATAGTGAGGAGGACGGCGACCAACCGGACTGGGAGGTGGACGAGGACCGGTTCTATGCGGAGGATGTTCGCTTTAATCCGAATTTTCGTCAACTGACTGCTCACGTCCATTCCGTCAGGTTTGACAAGGTTTTACGTTCGGGCTTGAATTTGACCCGGGCTGCTGCAGACGAGGCCTTTCTGTCCAGCCATCTACGTTTGAATGGGGAAACGTTGTTAAAAAAGAGCACGCCGGTTGAAGAGGGCGATAGGCTGGACATGGTTCTTGGCGAAGGTGATGGTGGTATCTATGGCAAACGCGTTCGTGTTGTTGTAATAACAAGGCTATCAAATTCCTTCAAAGTACTTCTCAGATGTTGGCGAACCAAAGTTAAACTGTACTGAGCTTTTATCGACAAATACATGGCGTTTAACATCATTAACGTCTTTCCCTTTTTTGGTTTCTAATTCGAATATCTCCTTTTTCAGCCTAATCGTCTCGAAACATTCCTCATCAATCGACCGCCACTGGCCTTGGTCGCATTAATTTTACTCTTCAGTGGTCTTGGTCTTATTGCTGTGGATGTTCGATTTCGTTTGCAGGAAGTCAAGGATCCGGATGTAGAAAAGGTAGGTTGGTGGTGCTTTGAACCACGTTTCCATTTATCCTGTTCACCAGCATTGGAATCAATTACTTCTGGAACTTTCAAAACTGGAGTTTTGTTTCAGCAATTCGACTGGAGCCAAAACGCTGTCTGAATCATTCGCTGCGGCCGAAATGCTGCCACAGAAACTCGTGCCTAATTGTCATGTCGGTGAAAACATCATTGCCCATTCTGTTGAACAACGTGTACTCCTCTTTCCGACCTCCGAATTTCGGCCTGGCACTGTTTATATGGTCACTGCGACCATGCGCGGTCGACACATCGGTATTAAAGGTAACTTTCAACTCAGGTGAACATGAAGGCTTTAACATAACTAGTAATTTCTGCCCTGATCTCGCCGCAGCTTCCACAGGCATTAATGTAGCGCCATGAGCCAACACATTTTCTTGTTTCTTGCCCTCTTGTGCCACTGCGATGTGGTGGTCTAGTTTTGTCCAGGGACTCTGTTGACCATGGTTTTGATCTTCCCGTATGCAGCTATGCTAGAATGGCCTAATGGATCAAGCTGATCGAAATCGATTACAATCGCGAGGTTGTTTGTTGCACAACTATCTGATTAGGACTGTTTAACTCGCGACTCTGTGTACTGTTACTGTTCGCATGTTCTATAATTTCCAACGAAAAACGTTAGCATCCCACAGTGTCTTCTTTCGTTATTAGTGGACTGGGTCAAATAACTCAGTGTTTCAAAGTATGCAAAGGGCTTCTCTTGTAGTTTCAGCACTGTCATCTTTTGATTATCGGAGAAAGGGTTGGGAAAAGTGCTCAATCACGTATCGCTTCGATAGACTAACTCTCGACCCTGGTCGTCGGTGCACAGTCCAAAACGGTTTGCTGAAGTGCCGAGCACCACTACGTTTGGAAGTTATGGAAATGACACTTGGACGTTTTGTTCACCACACTCCGTCAGTAAATTTGTTCTTTGTACCATGGACTTTGGTTGGAGTCTCTCAACTGAACCTCTGTGTACTGCTGTCTGACCAGATGATCGCTCTAGGATCGTAAGTTATCCTCACACCAACTGATACCATTATCATCACCATCATTACAACAACCTTGAGCCTGACTGAAGGCACTGTGGATCCGGCAGCCGCTCGTCTCACGAATGACGTGGAATATCCTAGAAGAAGAAAGCTTTGACAAAAGACTAAAAATTAAGGAAAAAGGAAACTAAGTTGATGAACTAGAAATGGTGTGAATGTAGGTACGTCATTGACTACGACACACTATCATCTCGGATAGTGTTTCGAACTAGCGGTTGGAGTGATCACGAGGACCCCGCATGGCAGACGACACCTATTCACTTAAGTCAATGTAAAAGTCAGGACCTTCATACTTCGTTGCCACTTCGTTGGTATTTGACGACCACGTGGTTTTACCAAACTTTCGGTGGTTCCAGTGAATAATTGCCGCGCGGTGAACGTTCAGCTGGCACGCAGGGTGCGTAAACCATCCTGGTGATCTGTTTTGCTATATTGACGTGATGACCAGGCTTATTCACTGCATCGACCTGGGGGGCTATGCTTAATAGGACTTCGGTCCCACCAAGTGTAACCTTGACAGACAGGCCAAATTGGAGCAGCCAGATGGAAAACAGAGGCACTGATAAGGTTGTTTGCTGATCGTGTGGGAGTGTTTACGTAGTGAAGCACGATCCCATGAACATACAGCAGAACTATTTTTATGGCTGCAGCGCTGTTGTCGTCTGAATCAGGAATCAGGGTGTTAGAAAAGTTCTCCCCAAACAAAGGGCATTCTGACGGACCAACGGTTGATCGTGACTGCCGGTGTATTATTCAATACAGTCGAGGAACATTCGGTATCATTCAGAGATGTGTGATTTTTAATACATCCCCTGTGCGTGGCAGTGATCAGAGTCAGACATTGATGTCTTAGTCACCATTGCCTCATGTTGGGCAAGCGCTCGATTACCAGGTAAATCAGACTTGAGTCGCTGGCTTCTGATAGGTTTCCTCAGGAAAAACCCGTATCCTGATGTCTCGCAGGTGAGACTGTTGAGTCAGAGAAGCGGGATTGGGTCCCTCAGGTCATCACCGTTCTGCAACGTAAACAAACGGGAGTTGCCAGAAGCTGTCGTTCTGTCGACAGTGGCAACGGCCGACAACAATTCTTCCATTTCCACTATACTTCCATTGACATCTGACGAAGCTCCTGGCTGAGTATGTACTTTTGCATATGTACCCACTTCCCGTTAAAATGTTCACAGATGTTCACTAAAGTGCTGATCGTCCACACAGTCTCTTCTAATTTTTTCTTAGCTTCTTATATTTGCCTGGGGCGATAAACTATTCATATAGCGTAACATGCCATTGTCAGAGTGAACGAATTTAATCAACCGTTGAATTTGTTTGTTTATGTAAGGCGATACATGACCGTCTGTCGGTACAATATTTCTTCGGTACGGTTTCCGGACTCTAACAGTTTTCTGATTATTTACACGTTTGTATTTCAACTCAGTTCATTGGTTCATTTATTCAGAACGGCAACGCACCCGTTCAGACGATCTTGTAGTTCGAATCGCCGTTCATCCCGACAGTGACGCGGAGTACATTAAGGGAATAAACTTATCAAAGGAAAAAACTGAGTAAACGAGACAAGGGACCGGGTGGATGTAGACAACATGCCATCGGAGGTAGCTGTTTGAGTGATCATGAAGTCCTCAAACGAGTAGGCGTCACCTGCCCATTCTGCTCTACAGAATACGTGAATTTTCAATATCTTTGATCACGTGGTCGCTTGACCACTCTGCGGTTTCACCCACCCGTTGGTGATCTCGGTAGCTGTGGCCGAATGCGGTAAGTGCTCAGCTAGCCTGTGGAGTGTATGATCCTACCACTATAAGCATACCTTATTATTCTTATTAAAAAATGTATATGCAACACTATGCTGTGTTAGTTATTTGCGTTACTTGTGTTTTTTCCGTTTTATCTTTTGAAGGGCCTCTGGCGCTGCAACCGTTCAATGTGACTTTTAAGCTTTACACAACCCGTCTGCCCATAAGCAATGATAACGGAGGATTTATACCGGTGCGTCTGACTGGTTGTGTGACTTTGACTTCTTCCAAGCAAATTCTACCTCCACGAACGTGAGCTATTTTGTATCAGTACATCCGATTTTTTTCGTTCACTTCGACCCTATTCGTGTGTTACGCATAAAATATACTTTTGTGTTTCCTTGTTCGCGACGGCTCGAAAAAGACTGACACACCTACACCTGTCTACATGCAATCTATGCAATCATATTTAGTGGTTTCATTGCTTCGAATGTAAGTTCCGAGAAATATGTGGGTATATTACTACCCCCCTATGTTCACTACTCAGCAAATGAGAATTTATGAGCGACTGCTCTCCAGGTGCTTGCCACCCTAGGTAGTGTTTTCTCGGGACATCCAACCTTTTCTTTTCGAAATACAAAGTTGATAGGAGCAGCTTTTCTGCAGGCGCATTTGAATCCAGTGGTCTTAGTGTGGAGTGTTCTCACAATGGTAAACTAAACGACATGGGATATGTGAACACCACTATCCCGTTTGGTTTCTCTGCCGAGGCTATACAGGCCGTAGCGAGTAAGGTGACTGATCGGAATGGCTTACATGAAACGCGCCTTACGCCTTCAAAGTGCAAATTTCTACCGTTAGACCGATTCTTTTCCATTACGTTCTTTTTGTTACAGATAGCACACATGAGGCTGTAGACTTTTCACCTATTCGGGTAGTGCCATCTAGCCTATTTATAATGTTGCTGAATAGGGTTTAAACAAGTCGCATGTCGTTTCCACAAATCCTCATGGTTTATCGGGTCGAAAGGACTGGAAGAACGGACAAATAATGTCTACGTGCGATTCATTCTATGATTCGGAAAAATGGTGCTCTCTGGACGATGATGTGAACAAACTTACGGTATATGCCTGTTGTTGTTTTCATCACTTTACGGCCGTGAAGTGGGATGATCACGTGACCTGTGCAACCGTTCACCAATGCATATTTCCAGAACTTTATAGTCAACCAACCTGGTCAGTCTACGGTGGTTAAATAATGTATTCCGTGTGCCGGCGAGACGTTTAACACACTGAGTGGTGTTCACTAAGATCATTAGCGGTTGAACAAGACCACAAGGTGGTCAGGTGGTGACGTAGTCCCTACTTACGGGAATCCGTTGACTGAAGTTTGAGAGTTACACCTACCACGTCAGGGGCTTCATGCTAACTTAAGTCGTGGACTAGAAGAGTTATACGACATGACAGAGTACCTCACTTGATGGCATTTCTGTCCTCGTATCGCTACCACCTCTCCTAAATAATCATATTATCCAGCTCTTGTTTCCTTTCCCTGTTTGCGAACTTTTCTAGCCTATTCGTCGTTACTGTTGTATTAAACAACAATCAGAGTTACAGTTTCATCCGGTATGACTCATCGCCGTATCCAGCTATGTGTAGTGGCCGCCGGCAAAAAACGACGGTCGTTTCCCGATCGAATTGGACACATTTTTCAGTCTTATGTAGGTGTTTAGAGTATCTCTGTTACTGGCGCTCACCTTTAAGATACGGACACTCTGGACTTGTGGGGCGTGGAAGTTAATATCCCTGAGCTGATTCAGGCATTGTGGCCATAATGCACGGAGCGAAAAGCCTGAAAATAACTTATCTTTTAATCATGTCGAATGGAATAGACAAGCAAGCGAAAGTTGAGGTTCGTTGTATTACCGAAACTCAAGGCGAATCTGGTGCATTTTGTTGCGTCCTAACCGGTCCCTGTTTTTGTGTGCTCTACCTGTCACCACGGTGGATCTGCGTCCTGGCCAATCGGATCTCATTGTTGTTTATGTGCCTATCAGAGCAAGTAAGACAGCCTGGAACCATTGCGTGATGGCTGAACAGATTACTTAACAGTGCATGTTAGTTAACGGTGCATGTGGCGTGCCACATACTCCGTGCACGTATTTGTGATGGGTGAGTGAATAGTGTTTGTTTTGTCACGTGCGGTTCAGTGTGTATGCTAGGTCTGTTCACTGTTGTATTATTAGACATGTCTGAGGACAGATGGAGTACCAACTAGGCACCGTGAAACAAACATACTAACAAAGAATAATGGCGAGAAGAAGAAAATCATGGATTAAGGTATCCAAGAGTAAGAATGATGAAGGATTTTCTGTCAATTTTACCTTTCATGCGATTTTGGCAGTTTTCTTGCGGTCAAAACAGTGAGAAGAAATGTCGTGAGGTTTTAACATTTCGATTTGTTTTCATCAGTCGCCAACGCCTAGTTTTATGTGAACTGCACACAGCAACAATTGAGCGAACCAACCAAATAGTTTTGACCTTTCGTACCAATGGTGCAGTCAGTTCCATGATACTGAGATTGATTGCATCAGCTCCTTTTGTGCATAGAAAAGCGGTTGGTGTTTGGTTAGCATTGCTTCACTAATCGCTAACATTTTCGGGTTACAATTACATAACCATATCTTCAACAATTTGATAGAGTGATCTAGGTGACCGGTGGCTAGGATGGGCTTAGTGATCGATGAGGCCGGGTTCTTTGAGCTTGTTGCAGTCATCAGGTTGTTTTTTGACGTGGCAGTTGATAACCACTCAGGAACGTGTTCCGCCATACGTTGATACGTGCACTGACTTGTTCTGCCTATATTGATGTCATTGCAACTGCAGTAGAACTAGTGCACTGTGTGGCAAACAGACTGATCAGTTGAGTGTGTATCACCGACATGGAGAGCCAAAACAGTAGTAGCTAACGAAACACGCAGTTAGGTAGCTGGGTAAGTATGTTGCAAAGTCGACGTTAGTTTTTGACTTATTTTGTTGGCCAGATGGTCACTCTTTGATTGGATTCACGGAACCATACTCTTTTTCTCCGCACTGCAACTTTCCACTTTTGGTTTTTTCTTCTTACTACAGATATCCACCAGCTTTTCATGATAACCATTACCCATCGGTGTCTTTCTAGTAGTCGCTTCCTCCTCACCCAGTCGTTTTGTAGTGCAAATCATTCTGGCTCTGTGAAATAAATCTTTAACTCTCGTTTATAAGCAATAGGTGCGAAACTGGGGAATTGCAAATATTGTCCGTTCGATGTTGGCTTCTTATAAACAGATCGTTGCAATTTTCCGCCGTGATACCCATTGAAGGTCGTCTAAGAATGGCAAACATTAACCCTCATCGCACACGATGCAATGAGGTTTGGGCGGCTAGAGTTCAAATCGTGATAAAATGAAGTAAAAGCGCATTCATCTGTAAAAACTGGAATGTCATCCACGTAACGTTCGTAGAGTAAGACCCTATGATTCCTTTCTTGAGACTGCCTTTCACCCGCCATTATGGAGCCAATGGGCTACACATAGCCACACCGTCAATCTGTCTGCGACTCATGCCTTCGAATTCGAACAAAACGTTTCATGTACAACCACAAATGAGGCCCTTAAGAGTATCTAATGGGATACACAAGTTTACATTCTAATTAGGAGTGAAATCACAACAGTTCAACAGTCCCACTTGGTGGTACATTGGTAAATAAAGTCCACATCGACCGATTTGTGTGTGGTTGGTTCGTTCAATTGTTGTTTGTTGTGTGCAGTTTGTATAAAATTTGCTGGTTTTACGTTAGCGGCTGATGAGAGTAGGTCAAAGTGTTCACATCTCACGATGTCTTCCCTCTATTTTGATTAAATAGATTAGGGTGTTCAATGTTTTAATTTTTTTCCTAGTCTTCTTTTGTGTCGAAAGAGGTATGCATAACAACAGCTGTTCGCGGCATGCGTAACTACATTCACCCCATTCAATACTGTTTTCGGCTGTGTTCTTCGGTATCTTTGGCAAACGGTGCTCAATAGCTTTTAGAGCCCATCTGGGTCGATTTCTTCATAGCATTATTAGCTAAGTCATGGGTTGCTTCCTTTTTTCTCTAGCCTCATCCAGATTGTGCAAAAACACGGCGTGACATGGTGGATGCTAATTAATATGTGTAAGACGTGTCCAGACCATATTACTTAATGGACTGAGATCGTTTAACGTTAATGAGGTCTATCTATTCTCAAAACTCGTCGCTGTACATCATTGATTTTCACACGGTGCTGTCACTGTGCATGAGCAATGCACCGTAATCAACGGTTGCCAAATACTGATAACCTACAAACATAGTGGACATGAGGCGGTCAGATATCACGACCATAGAGCAGCACCACGAGCGTTATCACGTCACACACCCTGTTCTCTAATGAGATATCGTGGTGGATTGTCAGGCCGGAGGTGCGGGTTTTCGAGCGCTCGGCCGAATACCTCAACGCGGGGGGGAGGTACGTTCAAAAGCATGCCACGANACAATAAAGATCGTGCTTTATTGGACGCCTTCTCGCTACAATATGAATACCACACCGCACCGGTTAGCGGAATTCAACTGTACGTCGATGATTCCTAAGAGGATCCCCTTCACAATACTGTCGTCAGCTGTGGTGTGACTTCCAACAGATTTTTCGACGGAGTCCAGGCTGCCACCACCCAACGCGGGTACAACCGCAAACTTCTGTCCTGCTGGAAGAAATAATTTGCACTTAGACCACGAAGTGCGCCTATCAAACAGTCTAGACAGTTTTGGACTGCCTATGGACTGTCATTGCCTAAGACAGTATCATCGGCCAGTTCCATTTCTACGACTCCTTCCCGTATCCTTACTGCTATAATTAGTGAAACGGTTGGGATATACATAGGCGACGTAATCGGTTGTGAAGTTGGAAAGACGAAATGGAGCACCCTTATCGCACCTCTCCACCGTGAGCCCCAACTCTATCCGAAGTTTGACCGTGTGCAACTATTAGAATGAACCCAAACCTGTCAGTTACCTCATCCATCAACAAGCATTTCCAGTGAACTGCTCTTTCCACGGGAGCAAAATCTGCCTCGGTGTCCAGGAACACATCTGATGACAACCTGCGAAACCGGACTCATTGGTAAACTGATACGCCCGATAGAGTAGCTGTCGGGGAAGTCGCCAGTTCCCCGAAAATATTGTGCGGCTAAAACTAACAAAGTACACTGGCGAGTGACCTTCATAGTTGGCACGGTCATGCGCCACTTCATCCTCCAACCCTTGTGACAAATCTCTGACATCCCACCTATGCGCCTCCACGCTCACATGCCTACATCCTGCCTACGCGCATCACTGTACTATTCGGCTCATCAGTTGGTCCGCCTCTAATTTGGTCTTCCTATTGGTTACACACCCTTTAAATATGGTCTGGTTTGTGACTGTTGTCTTCGGATTGAGTGACATAAAGGAACTCTCTCCGGAAGCCAGTCTTCTCCCTGTGTTTATGCGTTAGTCTCGGGTGGTTGGGTTGGCCGGGAAGTTTTGAACTAGTCGTGCATATTCCGTAACCCGTTGTTCGTTACCGTTGACTATCGTTCCGTTATACGTCGTCTCACTGACCGTTATTCTGTTGTCTGTTTACGTGCTCGTAGGACAAGCGAACCAGTTACAACACTAGCCTAGCTTGACACTGAGTACGCCTACAGGAAGCCCTTCATTTGGCAAGCTTCTGTTACTGTGAGCCGTCTTATCAAGCTGTTAGTCATCGGATTTCCGTGCATTCCCTCAGGATCCTTGATACTCTTCGACTAATGCCGGCTGACAGGTAAAACCCTGAAGCACACCTACATCTGAACCGCGCGCCCCCAAACGCTTACGTAGAGATAACAAAACTTAGTAGTCAAAACATGAAACCGAGATAGAATTAGTTACTGTGTCCGGAAAGTATCGGAAGTTATTCCATCCTATCCATGCTGTCGGTGTAGGGTATATCCAGTATACATTCTGCAAGAATAATTAAAGTGCTTAGCGGAGCACTTCAAATTGTAATCCAGATGATCTTGTGCTTCGGGTACTTTGACCTGTGTATTTAGATATGCTCTGTGATCTATGCTCACAGACCCCCTGCGGAGCGTAGAGATCCTAATAGTAATCCACATTCTTAAGCCTCATAGTGCTCGGTTCAGACGACTTTCTGCTTACCCCTCCCAGGATAATAAAGTTCCGTTCGTTGGAGAATTCTGTGCTGGATATTCACCCGCCTGTCTTCGAATTGCGGGTAGTTTGTTCAGAAAATCCATTGTACTCGTAGGCGTATATATTAAAATTGCAGGAAGCACTGTACTAAGGGTTCGTTCTTGTCTCTAGAACACACTTGTGTATGCCCTAGTACTTTTTGGTACTCATGCTTTATTTCGTCCACTGATTGCCCCACTTGGTACTTGTCGAATGACTACTCTGGAACCCGCCTATGTGACTATTTTACACACTAGCCAAATCTTTCTCCCATCCAACTACGTACAGGCTTCGTGGTGCATGTCGTGATCGCGGTTACCCGTCGCCGGACCAATCGAAACTGCAGTTCGGCCGACTGGAATGGACCAAACGTTCGGACCTGTTCGGCACGAACCGCTGTGATGGACGTGTGCGTTTGCGCACCGATTTCCATTTGCACCCCGACTTGTTGCCGGTGTTAAAAGAAGTGAGCAAGATGGACATTCCTTTCTTCTACTTCATTGGGTTGTTATTTTTATACCGTGTTGATCGGTTGCTTTTGAGCTAAGTTATTTCGCCTTTGGTAATGCTGACTGCTAAAGTTTTCCGCATGTTACTTGTTGTCCCATGACGTACCATATGAGTGTAGTATTATGCTCCAAACTTAGTCAGATGTAACATAAGTCCGCGACCTCCGGTTGCCATTCCGACGTTGGGACCAGCGGTTCTAATGCAGCTCTGCTTTGCTAATCAGTAGTATGACATGCTGATCTTAAAATGTAACAAAGGGGTAGGTATGGCGCTGCTGTATGAAGAAGAAACTAGTTAACGTCCAATGTATGACAGATTCCTTATCCATGCTTTGCTGATCAGGATTATACGCCATTCCTGAAGATGTCTCTAACCCCAGATGTTGCGGATCTTTGAATTGCGGAAGCTAGTTTCATAACCAGTTATTTCAAGCCTCTATGTCAAGTCACTACCTAGCTACTGTATTGCCTTCGACTGATTCCGGGATTCATAAACAGAGCTGTACGTGTCAAGCGATGGGGTTGTATTTGAAGATGTCCCTGCCAATGATATCGCTTACGATAAGTCGTATTATGGAAATTTCCAAATTGCTACCTCTAGAGATCCGCTATTTTAAAGCTTTGCTGTCCAGCTAGTTACCCCACAATATAAGAACATTTGTACCCACGCGGTGTTTATCAAAAAGCGGACAATCGGCGATTATCTTCCGATCACATAGGTCGGGTTTTGCAACCACGTTACACGTGTGCGTATTACGTTTGCCCTTTTGCGGAGTGACTGACCTCTCCGTCGGCACAACTGGCGCAGGTTGACAACATTGTACTGGTCTTTAAATTTTGATTAGTTATCTCATTCATATCTTCACTAGAGATTGGACAACTACCCAAGCATACGAAATCATCGATTGATCCCATGATTACAGTGCCAGATTTGTTCAAATGTCTATGTAACAGCCATTGAAATAAACACACATTTTATGGCTTCCTGAAGCAAAAGTATAGGCAAACCATTGTTGAGCTAATTTGGTTAACTTATGATCTTTGTATGCACGTGTTCCGGTTCGTTATTGTTTAGAATATCTCAAACTGTTCTTTTGTTGTATTCTTCTTGCTCACTAATATGTCAGAATGACGACGGCAGAGTTATGGAGACTTATGTTGCGCACTTCTAGCCCTGGTATGCCGTGCAGCTTTTTTTGCGGAAACAAAACTACACCTACCAAGACAGTCATGGGACTGACTTTAGTTGGTTACGAACCATGAACATATCGACCAACAGGCGATGCCAACATGATGAGCAATAATGCGAGCTAAAACTTGAGCTTGCATTTTCAGACTTACCAACGGGCTATGAGGCAGTACACTGACATGATTGAACGAAAAGAACGTTCGTACATTTCAACAAATGCGTCTGAGCTTGCAGCTGGTCACTGTCACTACATCCGCCAACGGATGTTACGCGCTGCTGCTTAATATGCACCATACTAGGTAACAAGCCAAATGTTTTATCAGAACGAGACGGACGTTTACCCACGAGTTTCAAGAACCTTAAACAAGCATTTGAGTAACTGCTGTAAGATTGGCACCGTAAAAACTCATGCACTACTTTACGAAAGATAAGGAGGGCAGTCTCCCTGGGTCATCACTAAGCTAGCGGCTCTTAGGATGTATCAAATGTAATGTTTCTTGGGTGTTTTGGTTGTAGACTTGTATTCAGCAACATAATCATTGTCATCATCAGTAATGTATCAGTGATTCGCGCTGTTGCTTAACTGCCGTACAATCATTAGCAAAAAAGCAATCCATAGCTAGATTAGGACAAAAGAAAGATAGGATGAGGCCTAACTACCAAAAACAAGGTGCTTACACTTTGCAAACAAATAACCGAGCTATAAGAGAGAGAGAGGAAAGGAGAGAGTGATATCATCAATAAGTCAGCTTCCACTGCCCCGAACCATTAAGTGCGCTTATTTAATAGAAAACTCGACCAATCAACAACATTCACGTCACTGAGCCCGATTAGCTGCCATCTTACCTAACGTCCACAGTCACACGAAGCGAACGATCAAACTCGGTCGTCGATGATCAGATACCTGAAGACAATGCACATCTACTCTAAACGATCAAATTTCACAGTCGTAAAGTAACACACTCGCCTTATGCATGCGAACCTGAAGCTTCAGGAAGAAGTCTCTGTTACCAGAGGTATCCTAGACTGGCGAATACCGTCGCAGCCTTAGAGATACGAGCTTGTATTTCATTTCCTATAATTCCGCAGCTGGTCATGCAACTTTGGGACACAATGGGTGTTTTTTCAGATACTCGTTCCGGTCAATGATATGACGGTAGCCTACTCTAACCTCGTTCAGACTGTCTTCACTTGATAAGTCCAAAGAAAAACGAAACCAGTCGTGAAGTTTCCATGTGAAACATGGGATACTCATTTGAGTATTCTTCAGGCAGAGTTGTGTGCATATCTGCAAGTGCATTGAGGTGTTCAGCCAAGGCACGCTGGAAAGGCACCTGAAATCTGGAAACCTTGTATGTTCGGTGTGACAAGAAGGAGCAGGGGATCGCGAACCATTGAAGGTTTGTCTTCTGTTGACGTGTTTTCTTTTGGCTTGGAACTTTATGCCTCTAAGACTTTACTTTAGTGAAGCACACTTTAACTGACATTATTTTTTGACTTTTTGAGATTAGCATGTAGCTTTCGAAAATTTTTGATTTATTCCAAAAGGCTGTACGCCACAAATGGCGGAGTATCTTGGGTTGAACACGCGTGTACTTTTTTCGTTCTCCTGTCCTCTTCCGATACTATCGATCGGGTGACATTTTTCTGTCCTATCTATTACAGAAAGACATGGCTCTCATCTCCTTTCATTTGAATGCGCTAGTCGCCTTTCTGTTCATGCTTCTGTTCTGTCTCCTTGGTCTTGGCACACTACTCACCGGGCGGCCACCGGGATGCTTTTGTCTTTGGCGCAAACGACGTCCGTCTTCCTTCCTGTCTTCGTAAGTCTGGCTTATATTTTCGAGTTAGTGTACATTACAGATGTGGTGACGGAAATTCTGCACACGTCCCACACCAGCCGATTCTATGTCGGTTACCTGGTCCTATTCCATTGTATGCTGGTTTCCATGTAAACTGACAACGCGCTCCAATTGTCTTTGCTATTTATGCTTTCAACCTTAATGTGGTGGTCTGGTTGCGTATGCACATGTGATCTTACTGAACTGAGCGCAGTAAAGTGTATGCATGCATGAAAAGTAGCGTTTCCACTTCACGCTGTTCGTTAGTAAACATGCACCTCCTTGTTAGGATCTGCCACGGATAGTCAGTACTTACGCTGCCTACTCGTTTTTTGTAGGGAGCCACTTCTATGCACAAAGAAATACTTTTCTACATTGGTCGCTAAATGTTCACTTATCCAGTTTTCACACCGGCACGTCAGTTCCATGTAAGTCTGAGCAGTAATCCATCACGTAAGATTCTTACAGCCGTCAAGGTCAACGGTGCAACGCTATGGGGGTCTTGATCAGTTCACTCATTGTAACCTCGTCCTCCTCAATGAATTGTTGTTAAAATGCTTGTCTGACTAACGTGCTGAAGGGCTTGAGCGAACATTGCAAGGTATATTTTAAAGGTTCATTTTCGCAGATAACATTTTGCGATCGAAATTGTTACCCATGGGAATGAGAATGAGCAGCGTCAATACCGACTACCGGTCACGTGCTCCGGTGAGGAGGCGTATTTTACTGGTGAACAATACCCACTATCGCCATAAAGCTACGCCTTCTCGCTACGAAGACCAAATGCATCGAATCTATTTATACGCATTATGCGACCACTTAAAGATATTACGAATTACAACTCATACGGGTCAAACTAATCGAACTTGAATATCTGGAGTGCAGGTGGAACGCGTTTATTTTCTGTCACTAAGATGATCGTGACGAAATCGTAGGACCACTTTGGCATGCGTCCTTCCGGAGAGATACTTCTTCCATCTTATTTTAGTAACTAATTATATCCTTTCGGCGTGCTCATGGTATCTTGGTCAGGGAAAGTTAAATTTAGATTAAACTAGCATTGCATTCAGATACCCTTCAACTCCGTCGTTGCATTGTGGATGCTAGAATTTTCGTTTGTTCATCGGGAAAGTTGACTGCCGGGATTCTGGATTGGGTCTGTATCGGGACTGCGGACTGGCCAGTTCAGTGCGTGCTATTCAAGAAGAGAGCCACACTCTCATGGTGGAAAACGTGCTTATTGATTCTAGAAACTCACGTCGCCCGTGTGCTTCTGACGTAACAAACATCTTGGCACAAATACTCATGTACAGTTGCCAACTCACCCACATCCGTCAATGAGTTGCGCTCCAAACAACCTCTAATCGCCCCGTATTTGTCCATTCACTGACATATTTTTGTCGAACTGATAGGGGAATTGACTACTCGCATCTGTACTAGCTATTTCGGCCTGATCTAGTTACGATGAATTGACTTAAACTACCACTCAATACATGTGCTCCTGCTTTCGGTGGCAAACCGAAAGACTATTTTTTGGAACACTGAAGCGGTTTTGTAACCGAACGGAAATGCACCAGCATATGATGTCACATACAAAGCAAGTATGAACGTGGAAGTTCAAACGGTAACGTACGTTTGAGTTGGCAATCCCAATCAAAGGTTTAATTAAGCGCATAAAAATATGCAAGAAAAGAGCAAACGGAAGCACTAGTGTTTGGTCGTGAGCTTGGTTTAATAGCACCATGTGAACAAAATTGATTCGCCGATACGCTCGTTCGGAGACGTGTTCAACATGGATTGTTGGTCTCTGATTTGCTTCAGTGTAAGTGAAGATCATCAGCTCAAGCGACTCTTTCAGGTCGGAGTTAAGGCACGGCCGCTACATGCACAGAAGTCTAACCCACTAACTGGTCCGAATTAGGACCGGTCCCTGCGTATGCAGTCGGCCGGCCACACTTGGAGTTCATTTACTGTGAGTCGACGATTACTGTGGATTGAACGTGTATAAGCACAGTATTCTCACATGCAACTTATCGGAATGGGCTAGGCTGTCAAATCAGCGCACTTCTCCTAGGAACTGATGTTTGGTGATTTATGTTACTAAATGACGATCGTGTGTACGATACGTCTGAAAATTCTTCCACTTTTAAAGAATCGTAACTCATTTCATGTGTGCCATCCAGCACTTTCTCTAAGTGCGCCATCTTCATTCCTGTATGTCTATTCATTGACCTTTGAAGTGTCAAAGAATCCGACGTTTGTGGGCCTCTCAGTTGATGTGTGGTTGTGTCACGTGAGGCCTAGTTACATCGCGCTTGACCTATGCGTCTTGTATGTGCGTTTCCAAAGGATAAATGACTCTAGTGGTCGTACATTCTTTTCGCGGCCACTTTTGCCTTTTCCTCTCTTGACTCATCGAAAGTAAGCGCACAACGAATATCTTTATGACCTCATTCGGTTAAATACAAAGTATGGGCACCTCACTCCACGACATACTGCTGTAATACGGTCCGCAAAATATTGGACTGTCCTTTAGTTTTTTCGCCGGGCCTTTAGTGTTGTGCGGTTGCACCCATACACTGGATGTATGTAGGGGCAGGAAGCACTCAACGGATTATCATAGGTTGCATCAAATAAGGCAGATATTGCTGTATGAGTGGAGGCTGTTCCCTTGGTTAACAGACTGAGTCAGATTACTAAGGCTTTTTGGCGGGCACCACATGCCGATGTACGATTGGTTGCCTCCGAATAGACCAAAGGTAAAAGCAGACGAGATTAAACGTGAATCATCACAATACATATCTGAAACCAAATCGAACATTCATATGACAAACCAAAACCTACGGTCCAAAAATTGCGGGTTTTAACTTGGCTGTTCTAATCTGGCGAAATCAACTTTTGTATACAGTGGTTATCAAAACAGATGAAGGTCTTGAGTTGTGATTGTAGCACTGGGTGTGACACCTTACTTATTGGGTATCATCGTCATACTCAACAGTGGAACTATTTACATTCTTCTTTTCGATCGACTTTAAGGTTTCCTGGTGCTCATTTATGTCTTGACAAGCAAGGTGTGTTACTGGACCTTCTCCAGGTTTCACACTGTACATGTTGCTCTCCACAAGAGGACACACTGAGTTGTATGTTGGTTGACTGTTATCAGATTACTCAAATCCATTCAGGTAGGCGTGACTGAGACTCGGGATCACACGGTTGTTTGTCTGCGTTTCTTTAACTGAGTTGTTTCGTCCTGAGCCTAACTAGTATCGCTAAACCCTAAACTCGGCTGCGTTAGTCTTTATTTCTTTCGACTCAGTTGGCTCTGACTTATTGGATCGAACATTGTTGTGTGTGTGTGCATTGGCCGGCTGGACACAAAGGCCCCACTGGCACATCTCCAAGTCTTATTCCTTCGGGTTTACACTGGATATGTGGTGTGTTGGTGGAACTGCAATTGGTGCAGCGCAAGCCAATTGCAGTGATGGCTAAGCGCAGGCGTCCTTTTGGCTTCGGTCACTGTGACAGGCTAATCCGAATCGGATGCCGCCAACCGTGTGAAAAGTAGTAGATCAGATGTTGGTGCTGCTCACGCCTTTGTACGCCACGATTAAAAATGTATTACACCGCTAGCCCAGTTGTGAGGCCTCTTTGATAACTTCCGGATTTGTGCTGTTTCTTTTAACAGGCGTAATAACTCGCGTGGTTGTGATATTGGTGTTCGTTGACACTATCACAACTGAAAACTGAAGCAGGCAAACAGCCGGTTTTTTCTATACGCTGGCTTTATCGGTGGCTTATTCATGCTGGTCGCGATGTATTTGGTTCACTAATCTCGAAGTTACAATCTGAGCCAGGTTGTATTACTTTAGTATCAAGGCTTGATAGTGTTGACATAACTACTACCCCTGATAAAATGCATCAGATTATCAAATTTAGAACCCGAGAACTGCTGTAAGCAGCTCATTGTATACCTACTGCTCGCTTCCTTGCTATGAAACTGTTGATTTGTGAGCAGAAAACTTCTCTGGATCAGTGTTCCGCGCAGTGCAGCCATCAGTTTTTGAATTGCCCTCTAAAAGTGGGGTGTATGAAGTTGTTTGTTTGTTACTCTGAAGAATACTGTGTAAAAATTGACGTAATCCTGACAAATGTCAATCTCTTTGAGTAGGTTTTTTAATCACAACTCACCTTTCATGTAATATTCTTCTCCTTGTTTCGTCGATAATTGTCCATTCCCGTTTTGTCTTGAAAATAAATAGGAGCATCTGTGAACTATAACCACCTTTCTGGATGATCAATCGTGTGAACGTGTTTTAACCGCCGGCCAACAGACTATCGTTCTGTTTTACATTCCGTTGAACGCCGAGTGAACCATAAACCTCTTGTCTGTTGTTCATTGGGTTGTTCGTGAAACCTCGCGGAACCATTCATTCTGTCAGGTCACATCGTCTTTTTCGTCTGTGATTTGCCTTCTCTCTTTCTTCTTTTCGAACGCACGCACTCACTTTCTACGTGTTTCTTTTTTACCAATAAACCCATCTGCTCTGTTTTTATTTTCTCCTTATATTCTCATTCGTTTGCTATTTGGTTGGTGTGTTGTTCGTACGTTTTCCCTGAGGAACTTTTCCGTGTATGGTGTTGATGGATCACGCTCCATAGGCTCGTATTTACACTTGTAGGGTGGCTAATGTTGGTAGAAAATCCCATATCTCAAATCGTGGTGCTATGATTGTGCGTTTACATTGGGGCCAGAAAATCGCATCTCATGGTTAGACTCGGGGAGTGTATGACATGCAAATGCAAATTGGACACTGGGGCTCGGCATCTGTTTTAAGTAGGCCTATTGCGCAATCTCACCGTCGGCGCACACTTGTGTCATTGCTCACTATTCGTCTCACGGGGTGCGCCTTGGACAACGGCTTCGTAGATGATAATCACATTCTGCGCCACTCGCCTTATACAAATCGAGTCACACGAGCGGATACTCTGATTATCAGTGTTCATTTTTTTGACAGGTAACCATTGCTACTGACTTGAGCATGTCAGTTCGCGCTAGCTACCAAAATATTCTGATTAAGTGAATCTTAGGAGCATTGATGGCGGATAGCAAAACTGTGCATGGTGACATCATTGGGGCTGAATCACATAAAAATAGAACTAGCAACTTAGAGCTTTGTATCTTCTGTATTTCGAACATTATATGTACGGAGTGTGATACAAACGTCCTCGGATTGATTGAGTACTTCAAGACAGTTTCACCGCCTGATGAACCAATATTGAAGTACCTGCATAGCGATGTTTATGGTTGATCACATTTGAGTTTACGACCGTAAGTTGTGGTTCAGTTATTTCCAGCTGTCACGGCAGAAGGGGAAAGTCAAAGCGCACAAGAGCCACCTGATCATCATTGGCCGACTACACCACAAAAGCTTCCACTCACACGCCTTCAGGTTTTATTCCCCCAGGGTTCACACTGGGTAAGTGGTTCGTAAGTGAAGCCACAAGTGTTGCCGCTCAATCCACTCGTATTAAGGGTTATGTGCAAGTCTTCTTTGGCTGCCTTCGCTGCAACCAACCAATACGAAACGCGTGTTGTCAGCTATGTGTGCTTTCGCTAATCGTGACAACGATACACATCGCTTCCAGAACAACGTACGCATCTCACATTTGCGGTTCGATACCACCCGTTCTTGGATTAACCTGTCAAAGTGGCCGAGGCCAGACGGCACCTGATCACAAAGGTCGCCACAAGCGGCTTGTGCTGAACCACTTGCTATTCAATTCAAATACCCCGTATGCGATATAAACTCGAGGAAGTAGGATCGAGAGATGTGTGGGCAGAGGCCTTCTTAATCCAGCCAGCCAGTGCTTGTTTGCTTGATGATAGGCTAGTGTGAACCTGAAACCCTTACCTTTTGGAAGTAAATTATGGAGAGGCTCCGATGTTAACTTCTGAGCTATGATGACAAGAAATAGGCCAGAAGATGCTTCATTACAAGAGTACATCTTAATGCACTCTATATTTTATGACGAAAACAAACAGAAAATTAACTTTAGCCTTAGATACCAGGCAAAGCCTCCTGCATACAATGCACCAACAAAGCTGAAGAAAAGAGAAAATGGCGCACCACCATCACACATAGAGTCATGTGACTACGACTTGTGCCTACAGAACGCTCGAATTCAGGCCCGCCTAGCTACCGCTCATTGAACCGTCGAACGTCCACCCGGTTATTGCTCTTCCAAGTGATTGGGTAAAGACTGCGTCCTCCCCTGGTGGATTTCGCCTACGTAGCTTGAACTGTCCGTACAGCAGCTGCTCTGGAATCTGTTCGTCAGTCATCGGACGAACTTATCTCAACTAATGATGCTGGTCGAGCATCAGCATAGATTCAATCTCGTCTGTGTGCATTCGGCGAACTAACTTAGCGTCCGGAGTTAACTCTGATTGTCGAATATCTAAAATGTGCCTTAAACATGGTAAATGAACGATACGGTATCTAAATCCCTACTGTACAACAACGTGGACTGCACCTTTGAACGCTAAACAATCAACTTGATTTTCATCTTCTGGCTGTGGTTGACGTTGTGACACAGCATTGTTACACACCAGGGGCAGTTTAAAAATTGCTGGAGATTTATGCGCAGGATTTCATCTTCTCTTTCATATCCACGTGCAATCGAACAAATATCCAAGCTTACGGGGCACCGTCCACCAAGTCTAACCACTCATGGAATCAAGTGCCTACATGAGGTCCACGAAGAGAGCGTTCAACTACTAGCCATGTTCACAACACTTTCTGGGTTTGTGGAGCACCTGATATCATGTGAAGCACATTGTGACACGCCCGGGGGCCACATCACACTTCAGGAACATTCGTCTGCAAGATTTCTGCGTCAAGGCAATTGGGCGTGATTCTTGTTAGAACCTTCCCAACACAACTAAATCGACATGCTTTGATAACTGTCTGTGCTATGTGTGCTCCACTCACCTTTAAGTAAAAATACAATGAGAATACTTTCGAACCCCTGGGGGCCTGCTTCTTGTTCTTAAGTGAAATGAACGGAATGGGGTTGGGCACGATACAAAGGTGAACCACTATGCTTCAAAAGTTTACCTGTCAACTCGTATTCACCCTCGCTCTACCGTTTCGGAGTTGTCCAATGGTCCTCTGAACCTCGGTCAAGTCCGAAGGTGAGAGCAATTGCTCCTTTGGTGGTCTGTTGTAATGGGTTATTTACTGTCAGCCAGTCAGCGACAATGGGCCGATTCAGTAGGTTGCCACAGTGTGTATGCCACATCCTCGGTAATTCCTCCGGCTATGTGCACAAAACGCTACAGGCGCCTCCTACTAGTGTTTTAACAGACTGAGCGGACGGATCATAAATTGCCTTCTGGGAACCGTAGAACTGTTTATTTTGCTGCTGGCCAACTCATCTTACTTTTTCCACTAATCGTTCCTGCTTCTGAAACGCTTTTCAGTGAGCGAGCGTTTTCATTGCTCGGGTTACGGGGAAACAGTAAGCCCATCAGTCTTCCATCGTTTCGGGTCCATGATAACTGCGGCGTTGTCACCGAACCATTTTGGACATTTTTGGCACTGTATATCGATTTTCTCATTGATTGCTGCCGCGGTCCGCCCTTTGAGGTCTTGATGCATACAGTCAGTGGATATGGAGACGTCTTCTAGTCGAACGTTGGAAGCTAGTCTTGGGCTTTGATCTCTTCAGTCACCCAACGTCCAGCTTTCATCACTGATCGACCGATCTGTAACAGACGTGAGTAAACAGCTTGGTTTGGAGCAGCCTATTCTGCGTGCAACATTTATCCTCGTTCATCGTTTGGGAATGTCCTGCTATCGTACGTTCACATAATCAGGTAGATGGCAACGACCGCCTCATGGGTGAGTCCGGGTATTGATATAGTTCGCATTCGGTCGGAATCGGCTGCTTGTGGAAGCCAGTTCGTGAATAGCACACAAGTAGAGCAGACCGTCAACGTTCTCATTGACTGTACCGATGCTGTGGTGTCCGAGGACTCTCGGACAGATAGGTGAGCCACGCCCAACCCGCGTATTGAGGTCGCCCAGTACAAACAGCCGATCATCCGTTGGTGTCGAGCGGATTGTAGCGAACAGCAGATCACGGAACTGGTCCTTTGTACCATTGGTGTGACACGCGGTTGACTCAGTATCACTAAAGAATGTAGCGCATGGACATGATTCAGAGGCTGATCTCATCTGGTTTATCTATCATCAAAGAATTGACGCGGTCAGCGACTGCGGAGCAAACACCACGTTTCTGAACCGATCCGATAGAGAGTTCAACCATCGTCTACTCAGAACTTATCTTGGTCTGCAAGCCTTGCCCCATTCAAGGCGGCAATATTGGTACCGTATTGACGCAGTTTCATAGCGTTCAGTGCGATGCGCGCTTTCGGCCGTTCGTAGCCCCTGACTCAAATGTCCGATTCACTTGGTAGTGAGAATTATCCAACAAATGCTGCTGTCAGTAGACCTATTATAAGCTGCGTCAAGCTTCTAAGCAATAATACGATTTTTTCGACCGCACAACACAATACCTCGCGGCCACAATGGACCGTTGGACGATCGGAATGCTATTTTTGGGGGTACCTGACATAACAGCAGTGCCGCAACTATAAAGATAGTTCTGCTATGTATTCAGGATCTTGCCCGACTGCCTAAGCTCTCCTACGCAGTCAGTAATGTGCCATAAAACCCTATGGGTATGTGGTCGCTTTTTGTCTCTCCGCTCTTTGGCCTACCTGATATGGTTGTTCCTGGATGTACCAATCACCATAGCCATCTGATGTAACCCGCCTTTCCCTTGCCAAACGTTCTAATACTGCTTGACTGCTAGACCTGGGTTCCTGCTATGCGGCTTCCCCTAGTCTAACTTGTGCGGAGGCAAGAAAGACACGGTTGCAGTAAACACGCTGTATTGCCAAAAATGCCTGTAAATATATATATATATATCATGAAATAGTGGCCAAATATGGCCATTTACTTCATGAGTCACTGTCTGCTTGTTTAGGCCACTTCGCTTCCAAGTGGCCAAGTAAGGCCAAATCCATAGGCGTTAGTTTCTCCGGGTGGCGTGACACCCCACTCACTTGCACGTGTCTTACTTGTCGGTCCGACGTGTCCCCCAGTGCTTTGTTGCTGTCTGATTTCATCAGCCGTCACCACGGCCCTGCATGGTTTGAAATGATGACTGATTTCCCCAGCCGTCACCGATGTCCTGACTAGATTGTTTTGGTGAGTTTGCCTCCTAACGTCATCTGGATCAAAACAGCATACAAGTTGACGAGCATACACACACAGTCCATTTTGGTGAGACGTACATTTATGGGTCACCGTAAACTGATTAACACCAGGTTGTTGTGACCAGGTAGGTACATGATCTTGGCGGAGAGATATGACAGCTTCATGTACTATTAGTTTCAGCTTGGATGGCGTTCAACTAGCTTGAGGGAATTCTGAGGCCAACCTAGTCCTCAGTCTATATCTGTAAGTACGTCTCTTTTTAAGTCTCTGGACTCCCCTAAACCGCTGTTTCATTCTACCGATGTTCATCGGAGAAATCGATGTCCATCAATCAATTATGAGTTACTGGATGAAACTAACTTCTGAAGGCAGAAAAACATTATTGACGGTATTGCTGCTAGAAGCTGTTTACGGTACAGGAAAAAGTGCATCAATTTCTTTGAAATGAAGGCCTCGGCTAGTGCATTTGCGTCATTCTGGATTATCCTAATAACATTGCTCATAGTGTTGGAGTTAGCAAAAGCAAGTTTCAATACTCGATCACGGATACATACTTCGACGAACAGCGAACGAATGGTGCCTTAAATGATTGCAGCTTAAGCAGCCAGTTACGAGCATTTAGTCACGTCAACAATAACCTATACATGCTGTTTTGCAATGCGCTTCTCCATAGATTTATTCGTTTCTTGAAATCAGTTAAAGAAAGTAGTTATGATTGTTGCTCATGAATTGGCCTGTAGCACGTTTCTGACTACATCGGTTGGTCTGTCGAATTTCGTGTACATTACTTGCCGCAGGTCAACTCGCAGATTAACACATTATTGTTTTTCATCTGCTGTGTATCACAAGCTACGTTTTAGATAGTTTGTTGTGCAAATGAAAATGGGGCAGATACCCTTAAGGGAAGGGTGGTAATGAAAAGTATGATATGATATAGTACTTGTAGAGTCCGTTCATATCTGTAAAGAGCTCCATCTGTCTGTTCTGAGCTAGAACATGGGCTTCTTGACGAATGTTTAATACAATCCGGTGGGGGTCAGAGGGGGCATCACAAAAACAGTTTGTGGTTGCAGATTTTCTAAAAATGAATGTGTGGTTTGTTTATATACGTATGTGTTTGGATTTTTTGTTTGAAGCCTACGAAATCTGGATAGATTTTAGAACCCTTCCTGTGACAAGAACCCATACTTCAGAGACCACTATGGTTACCTCTTGAGTGGGTCTTAAGTGAAGGAAGTACTGTATATAACGGTAAAATGACAACCTGCTTCGTGGGGTGGGGATTTACTGCGACGTTTCTAATGCATACCGAAGTTCGTTGTCAAAATAAATGGAAACTTGCAGCCCGGTTATTGGCTCAGTAGAGTACCCGTCTGCCGTGTTTTTGTACAGTGTATCGAGTTTGGAGCATCTCTCGAATGTACGCCAGTCAAAATATTTGCAGCTTGAGCCTGAAGCACATGGATGATTTATATGATCAAGTTCCAAAGTTACCTCGACGGTCGGTTCACAATGAGCTCATAAAGTAACTGATCCCGCCGGCGATCGATATTTAGGAGGATCAAGGCATGTCTGCACTTATGCTGTGATTGTGATGACAATTCGCAACCATTTTTGGCGAACCGTTAGAGCACAGGGCGATGTCTAAGTTGAATTTTTAAAGATAGGCGTCGCCATTTTAGACGTTCCTGTAGAAGTGACCAACCTCAAATAACCATTGGTAAAGTAGACTGTTGTATTCTGAAGACTGAGCTGAGATCCGTTTACTTCCTGTCGCAGCCAGGGCAAACTTAACGACACCTGAATATCACGGGAACTCAATCCACACTTCTCGTACGTGCACCCTCTTCGTAGAGTAGCATAAGATGAACGTGAATTTTACGGTAGATCGCTGAACGCGACGCGATGTGATCTGGACAGTTGGATCGTGATTCACCGTGTATCGTCTCGATGGAAGACTGTGTGGAGGATTAGCTGCCAGGCATCCGTAGTGTAGTTCACACGTCACAGATTGTGGCAACTATCCAGAGTTCAGGCCTCGTGTAAGATGAATCGGATTATGCATGCCGAACCGGCCGTTTCAGTCTCATCAAACCTTGTGAGCTGTTTGAGTGACCAATCACTCATACACTGTCCCTGTCTTCTGTTTCGGGAGAGGGAAAAATCGTGTTGGCCCTGTGTTCGCCACCCGATGAAAAACGACCGCCCATTTATAGTCAACTTGAGCGACCATGTTTTTTATCGTTGCTTACTACTACCAAATTTCACTTCTGGACGGCACCGTGCATGTACTTGATGCCATTCTCCATGATTTTACGATAGAGCATAGTTTACCATCCATACACTTACTGGTGTTGAGTCACTGATCCTTCTGGCACTGCATCGCGGTAAACGTGTACTTGTGTGGCCGACCGAGTGGGCCGAATTGAAGGTCATTATTTTATCAGATGCCTATACAGGCATATCGTAGCGAATGCCAACGAGAATTTACACGCTTTAAATAAGTAAAACAATACACTGGGTTATCGTTTTCTTGAAAGTTTTTGGAATAGTGCTGAGGAATTGTGTCGTGCTATCTTGAACTCGAAAGGCTATGACAAAGTGAGAAAACGGAAAAGAATAACAGTCACCACGGAAAGATATGCCCACTGTTTGAATCGGTTGATCAGATCGGAGCGGTCTATAACAGCTTTACCCTTGTTGCCAATTAGTATCTTTCTGCGTCCAACCGAACGACTATCGCTAGGATACGTGTGATCGGGCTGAGTGCTGTGCGCTCATCGTTTTTTCTCATACTGAAGAAGCAACACAGACTACATTGGTTTCCATGTGCTACACGACATAGCGCTTGATTTCTGGATCGATGTCGGAAATTTTTTTAACGCCGCTATATCCATGTTGATCACAGGTCTTAATTCTGTTGAACTATTCTAGGACCGGTCAGGTCGCACTGTTAACGTAGATCATAACGCTACAAGCCTATCCCAATTGGAACCTGTATTAACCAACTGGGTATATGGAGGTTGTTATCACTTAACCAAATATTGGACATCGAGTGTGACTACAAATGGAAGATCGGGATATACCACTGTGAAATTCTTAACTTATTTGGAGCAGCTTCATTTACCATCAGCTCGGGATAAGTTGTTTTCTAGATGCTAACTGGCTAGTATGATAATTACAACCTGTTATTCTCTCTCTGAATTGGACTTTTGTCTTGTCGGTTTGTATCATTCGCCGAAAGCAGTTCCAGTTTGTTGCTAACACTATCTCATCACATCCGTGTTCACTCTTGGCTGTATTTATTTGTAACTCTTTCGCGGTTGTTGTGGTTAGATGTCAGTTGTCTTGCAATTCAGAGCATCAATATCTGTGAATTCGCCTCAGATTTTTCAATTCTAGGATGCAACTCTCGATGGCACAAGTTGCTTTCAACTAAACTCTGTTTCTCTGTCTATTTTGCCAAATTTATCTGCTTGTACCTTTTTCGAACATTTCTTCATTTGCATTCAATCACCTCACGACTCAGGTAGGAGGTAGTTAGACTTTGTTGGTGTGTTTCACACAGGGCTCTGAACGTTTACCTTTTACTTAAAATACTCGCGCATTTGATACGAACGGTATACTTCACTTTTTTTCGGTGTGGATCCAGCCTACCAAATGACCACGTTAGCCGCATTGGGCAAACTGCGGGACGCTCAAGCAGCTGGTCACATTAACATCGGCGATGGTGAGTTTCCTTCCGCTTCCGTAAATTTCGACGCTTATGACGATGCTGTTTGTGTGTGTGTGACCCAGGTGATAGATTTGGCCACCATCGTATTGGAATAGGCAGTACATGTGTTCCCATCCGGAAACAGGTTGGTTCTTTTTATGCCATGTGTTAAAATGCTGACTTTTAAAAAAATCGTTTCACGATGTTACATACAATGTCTCAATCAGTTATGGCCTTAGTTCCGGTGTCTGTCTGCACGACCGAATCTCGGTAGTTGCACGATCCCTCCTTCCTCGCCAAATGGCGCCAGTGAAATGTCACTCAACACGTTATCTAAAGTATGTCTTTCCTGACCCTTTCAAGTCTTCCGTTTGTAGCCCTACTGCGTAGCGTAGCGCCTATTCTAGTAAACCTGAATCAGAAACATGAATGTCCCCAAACCACGCACATTTGGAACATTTTCCGGCATTATGACAAATAGTAGCATTCACCGTAATAGTTTACGGATGTTTTGCCATTCCTTCTGAGTATCGACGATGTTTTCTTTTTATCGAATCAAGTCGTAAATCTGCTTTCTATTGAAATCACACTTGTTTGACAATTGTTGATAGCTGACTGTCATGACTTCCTCTTAGCAATGCCATTTGAAACAATTGGTTCCCTCGAGCAGTTTGAACAAAGCAGATAGAACATGGTAGATAGAACTGGTAGATGCAAGCATTTCGTATTGACTCATCAGTACCAAACTCACCATAACACGGGTGGGCTTTTTTATTAAAACAGTCGATTCGAGGGGTGGAAAATCAATAAGCGAGTTAGAATAAGACATTAAGTCCAGGGAAGGGTCAGGTTCACGAACACTCCTGAGGAAGGCCACCCGAGGTGGTTGAAACGTAGAGTATTACAACTTGCTCGTAACGTTGTGTTATTCCCAATTTGTGGAATTTGGTTTGGATTAGTTTGGCATGTCACTCGTTCTTGTGGTTTACCCTTGAGACAATTGGCTGTATTACTCCAGTCTAAGATGTGCGCAGTATTAATCCTCTTCTTTACCTGGATACCATACTTCCTCAATGAAAAGCACCCGCCAGGGAGTGCAAACGTGTTCCCTTGACGAGGAGGTTATCTCTTGGATAAGGTCATTTCATCCTCATGAGATTCAGTCGGCGTGAATGTTACGGTTTTCGCAGAACTGTCCAATTGGAATTGTACCCATGGTTAATACTTTGACTTTGTGAACTTCTATCAATGTCTTAAAAGGTATATCAGGTGTCCTTGCCTGCAGTTTGTTGGGATCATTATGCAGTACTGAAGGATCACTCGTGGAAGCAGCAGTCTATATGCGGTTCTTTTTCAACTCGGACACCATTCACACCTGATCTCAGTCTTCGCATTCAGACAGACTTTCAAGCCTGTTCCTTTCGAAAAAAACATCAGGCTAGAGTTTCGCTCTCATCAGAGTTCGTCATTTGAAATTAAGCAAATCCCCGACTACTCATCAGTAATCTGATATATCGTCTAACTGGTTTAATAAGATCAGAGATTTCTGCCTGTCTCGAAAGTTCTATTCGCGGGCTTATTGACTGGAGTTAACACGACACTTATTGTCTTCTCTCGAGACGATCGGGCAATCTGATCATTACTCCCAAGTGAAGGTGACCGAACGTCCATATATGACAGTTCGGTCGTGCCTAATGTGAGGTCAGTGGCGCAGTGGTCAACACGGTTGCCTCATGAAAGCGTGGCCGGAGTTCAAATCCCGGCCGTGACAATGATGTGCACTACTGACGAGCTCTTATCAGAGCGAAACTCGAGTCTATTGTTCCTTTTCGGAATGAGCTGGTTGAAAAATCTATCTGAATGTGAAGGCTATTGCCAAGTGTGAGTGGTGCTCAACTTGAAATTAACCAAATCCCCGATTACTCATCAGTAGTATATGCAATTCTGACTAGATGGTAGAAAACAGACAAGAAGCTTTCTGGCTATACATTTTCCAACACTGTGTTGTGCGATGGTATGATTACACTCATTCAGTTTTCCCTATGTTCTGTGTTACGCGCTAAATCTCTTTGTGATTGGCGTCAGTCAGTAAACCAGTATTGTGAGGTGTGACCGAAACTGGTCAGGCGCCCGCGGATGGAATCCAAATCGTTCATCACACCAAAGTAATCCAAAAACATCACAGACGAACCGACAAGCAGTGAAGCAAAGAAGATAGTTGTGTATAAACTACTACCACATTTTGCGTACCACACTTCTGAATACAACCTTCGCCCATTTTTCTGGCCTTACGTTAGAGCTTCATGATGAAAAAAAAAATCCACGTTTATGTTCATTTATTTTATACTTGAGGTAAAGAGTTGACTATTTTAGCGGTGCCATGCTGCATATTGTAATTCGTTACCGAAAAGCGTGGGCCGCACTTCCCAGTTATCAGTTGGTGAGCGTTTGCTCGGTTTGCAATTCTTATATATATATATATATATATATATATATATATATATACGGTAGCCTGTTGTTAAATTTTGATTCTTGTCTGATTGCTCCGTTGACTTTGGATTGTCTATTTATATACGTTTGAAATGTTACTCATCTAACTTCGAATCAGTTTTTCTTAATACCATCTACTGTGAAGCTCATACTGTACACGCATGATTGATCTTTCTCTGTTTTTCTCTCCAAATTTATCATCCTAGGTGAACGTCAACCGTTGGAGCAAGTTAGTCAGGCAGCCGAAGCCGAAGCCCTCAAGCAGATGGAATTACGTAAGAAGGTGCGCTTCAAGTATTTGTTGTTAAGAAGCCTAAATTTGTTCATTTGATAGACCTGCCATCGGTCCAGCAAGCATCTAATCGAATTGTTTGTCACGTAGTTTTTATTCTTGTTTTGCCTTAAACTATACGAAAATTTCCAGGTGCGATAAAAATAGCGAAAGGTCAAGCATATCATCCAAACCAACTTCATTTTGATTACTATTGGTTTAAATATGTTGGTGATTCGTTGTTTTGTTGGTTCCTTAGTGATGCTTATTTCCTCTTTCTTTCTTTCTTGAACTGCATGACGTAGACAGTCGTTTCAAATGTTTTGATTCTATTGTATCTTTTGTGAAGCAATTAGGTGGTATGATAAACTTTCACTCGCTTCAAAGACACACGGGTCGGAGTTAAACTCTCTGTTCGAACAAGGAAAGACACCATTAGTGACCGAACCTCAAATCTGGTGCTTATTTTTGAAACAGTCTTAGGAAGCAAATCAGTTTGGATGTGAAGTCTGTGAGCAAATGTGCGAGTGTTCATCTCGAACTGGAAATATGTTAGTTGGTTCCGCGTTTCAGAATTGTGACCTTACGGACACATTCACGGTACGATGAAATTGTTCACAATTTTCAGTTATGTAAGGTTAAAATGTCATTTAAAGCTGGCTTATACCACACGGTTGTTTTTCCTTGTTGCGTAGCCCGGGGTCTTGCTCAGTGACACTGAACCATCCGTCACTTTCAAGGGGTCGAGTACCGAATTTTCATGTGTATTAAGAACCACTTTTGAGTTTATGTAATGTGAAAGGGCTGCACGCCTATTAAGTTCGTCGTTTCACATGAGCGAGTTTTCTGTTATAGCACATTGGATAACGGAGTACTCAGTGACTCACATTTGAATTGCAAAGATTGCTAGTCAACTCTGTTATCGTTGAAGTGACTGTCTGTCTAACGAATGAATCTGAAAAAGCCTAACTTGTGTACCCTCCTACTGTGACCTCTGCTTAACGTTTCCCATTCGTTAATTACTGGCCTTTCTTGTTCTGTCTGCTGTATATGCCTATAGGCTCGACAGATTCAAGTGTCAACAGAAGATTCCGAGGTGAAAGCTTATCTGAGGCAACTTCGAGAACCGATATGTACGTGTGATTTGCAGATCATCATTTCCTGTCCTTTCATTGTCATTGCTATTCATTCTGGTGAATGGCGTTTTGTATGGTTATTTGATTTGATGTTGTCCACGTTTATCAAAGGCACTTCTCAGCTTAGTGTTTTTATGTGCTGGACGTCATTTATCCGTTTATTGATTACTTTGTCTTGGGTAATTTTGTTTCGTCTCTCTCAGATTATGCACTATTATTGTCTGCTTTTGTTGTGACTGAACGGTAGCTTGTTTTCTCAATCGTAAACAGAACGCTGTGCTTAGATGTCTCATCGTCTTAACCAGTTCTCTTTTGTCCCAGCTCCTCTAGTCTTTTTCAGTGGTTAAGGCGGGTATTTCGACTACTGGTTGCTTAGTTCTGTGCACATCTTGTCAATAGGCAGTAACTGCCGAGTATGATATTAGGCCAGTGAATTTTCCAGTGAAATCACTAACAACATGTTGATTCACAATCCTCGGCCGTTTTTCTGGGTTCAGGCAAAGGTCTCTCAAATTTCCACAGTACGGTAGAGTTAAGTTAATATTGTCCATGTGCATTTAAGGTTGAAAATCATGTTCACATCTTGTGCACGCAAGGTTTTCCTTTACATGAGACTGCTTATCTTATGCCTACTCAAACCCAACGATTAGGAGCAATCGTGGCAATCGACCACGAACCTTGCACCATGTGGTTGATAGTTGAGCTTTGTCGATACCGCACCACCGCGATGTAGTTTTGTTCCCAGAAGAATACTGACACCACGTAGTGGTTTATTGCGAAAATTGACGCATACATACATCACCATTGAAAGCAACACTCGGTTGTATGCACTGATTGTCTTCGTTATTATTCACTCAATCATTATTCGGTTTAACAATTGTTAGACAATTGTCCGAGACTTCTGTCTATGGATTTCCATGTACAAAATTAGTACGTTTTTCCCTATCTCGCACAAATCAAAGGAGTTATAATCATTGTTGACACTCGCCGTACATGATACTCACATATGTTATAGATATTCCTGTACAATGGAAACCCAATTACATTGAATGTGAATCCGAGCCTGAGTCACTCCGACTGCTTCTGTCTGGGTTTTGGCATCCTAACCATAACCATTCTATTTAGTAACAAATACCATCTCGTCTTATAGGTAGCCTATTTACACCTGTGACTCCCGTTTCGATTTGCAATGTGCGTGTTCCCCGGTTCGTTCAGGTCTTTTTGGCGAGGATGGCGCCGATCGACGCGAGCGATTACGGATGATCCTGGCTATTAGTGGTGGCCCGGCTCAACGACCCACCCTACTTACATCCGCTTCTACACATGCGGCGTCGGCTGAAGCGTCTAATGATCAGACCGCTTTGGAGTCACACACCACGAAAGACGTGTGTTCGAGTGAAATTTCCTTATGTAATATGTAGTTTCTCGTTGTCGCTCGCTTCAATCTGGTGTACATGGATAGATTTGTTTGGTTTAGCGGAGGTGACCACTGGTGTTGTGAACCAAAAGGTATGCTAAGAGCCACTACAGAAACAACTTCCTTACCGTTCTACCAAGTGTGTACTCCACGAGAGGAATGGGCTCTGTGTAGGAAGAATCACATCGCCCTCAGTTATACTCTTTGTTAACGTTTACACATGTGCCATCTCATGCAACACTGGTGTGCATCTAGGAGGAGGCGTGTCCATGTTTTCATTTACATCTGGATGTAAATTTACCTAACAACGAAAGATGAACTTTCGGGTTCTGTTAATTGTGCGTCAGGGAGTGTATTAGTCAGGTCTGTCTGTTCAACCGATTCATATAGAGTTTGTTTTCCGCAGGTAGTGTAAAGAGCTATTTCTAAACTTGTCTCATTGTGGCGATGACTAGCGCGTGTCCGTTCACACGAACGGGTGTGAACAAGCCGCACATCTTTTGATGAGCACACTTTCGGACGGCATGGAGTGGTCAATCTCTGAAACGAGCAAGTAAAATGCACTGTTGTTTGTCAGCTAGGCCCTTTTTTAACTACTACACCGAAGCTCGGAACATGCGTGGACTGCGAGGCAGATGGTGGATTCGAACTTCAGATAGTATCACGGGTCTTAATTTTAGTTAGATTTTTTGACGGCATGCAGCTGATATGTAGCCTAGTATGTCTTACGGCAACAAATACCCTGTGGTGCTAAATCTGACGCTCAATATTAATTTAACTCTTGTGGTTTCATCATAACTGTTGCAACTGTCCGTGAAACTTCCTGTAATCGTGCAACTTATTGTACGCAGCGGATGACTGTGGCCTATTAGCAGCTTCTATTCATGATAATAATCTGTGCCCCATGCACCATCTTGATAGGTAATTGACATTTCCGATTAGTCACTGAATGGTTTAGCATCCACGTCGTCGCACTCCGAGCAAAATCCATGCTCTAGACATTCAAGCCCATCCTTGCAGTCGATTGATTCGCGTACATGAACCGTTATGACGATTCTCACCTGGATTTTTTCAATCAACAAGCTCATTAGTCAGCCTCGAAGGGAGAGAAGATAAAAAAACGCGCAAAAACATCCATGGCAATTTTTTTAATAAAGGGTGTGTATGTGGTCATTTTGATTACGTCGTTTATGTAAGGGGGCGATAAACACGATTTATGACGGTGAAGCCAAACAACTAAGTATCCTCCGATATGTTTAATGACTAGTTTAAAGGTCCGCTTAACACTAATTACCCCTATCAACTGTTGTTAACAGAATGTCTTTGTTGTCTAACTACATGTTCACTTCAACTACAACCCAGTATTGCGCTTATAGGTAAATCTCTCACAAAGCGCCTATCTTTCTGTCTACTGATTCATTTATTTCTAGTTGAACACCACCCACATCCGATCGCAACCATTGCATCCAGATAAGCCTTCTGGTTTGCCCACCTCGAAAGGAGGCCTTAGACTAGGATTGGACTGTTATTTGAACTCATTAGGAGTACATATCCTCGTCTGGACTTCAATTAACGATCTAAACCGTGTTCATTTGGTTCGGTGAAGATTAATTTCTACTCATCTGGCAAGTCCTGATCACGAGATTATCAATTTGGATTGAGCAAGGCGATTCTGTTCATTCTCCTTTCGAAGTGATCGGACAAGTTGAACACTATTCGCACAAGATTGTGGCTGAGCGTTATCATCATTCGATCATGCTCATTACGAGATTACTGGTGTTGTGGTTAACATGCCAGTTTCACAAACAGGAGGACCGGATTACAAATTCCTGTCCGAACGAGGATATGCAATACTGATGTTCCTTTTTATATATTGAGAACGAAACTCGAGTCCAGCCTGTCTGAATGTGTAGACAGTTATCAAGTGTGCGTAGTGTTCAGTTTGAAATAAACTAAGTTATCTAACTTCTATTCGAAATTCACTTGTTATCATCGACATCATTACTCGAAGTTTGTTCCAAAAAGTCTGTGAACGCAACCCTGTCCGGTTGAATAACGAAATAACCTGATCACTCAACAGTCACTGTGGCCTGTTCACATAATTGAGTCTACCCTTCCCATCGTTTTTGTTCAATCTATGGATTGAAGTTCATCCAATCGAGTGCAGTGGCGTGTCATATTCCGACTACATCAAAGGTCAACATTGGTCATTTGTATACGTTTTGTGTTATAATATGTCAGCCACCCAGAATCTGAACGTGGAACAGCTACCACAGTCCGTTTACAACTTAATCGGTTGTCTGTTATCACGACTCTGACTCTCGGGGAGCCTGAAGGCGTCACCTAGTTACAAACGAACAGATTACAAGATGATATTGGGATGCCTATTTTGCTTACCAGGCGCACACTTCTGATCTCAGTGTTTTCTTGCATGCATTTCAGGATAATGTTGTCTGGTACCATGAAGGTCCGGCCAGCTTGGCCGAGGCACGAATGTGGATAGCTGAGTTCTCTTTAATGCGCGCCAAGATCCGTTTGGAACGAACCAGAAAATATTACGAGAGTATGCCAGCGCCGCTTAGAAAGGCACGATTACAGGAATATCATAAAACGCTCCGGGTAGGTTTTTGCAGAGCATAATAGGTTTTAAGTGTGTTTTCATTCCTGAACAACAACATATTTTTTTCATGCATTCATTATCGTTGTGCGTAATTTCAAAGCTATAAGAACATTTTTCATGCTACCGTTTTTCGCCGGTAATTTTCTCCTTCAGAAAAACAGGTTCATTCGAACGGTTGCCGAATGTTCTACCTCTTGTTCAATCTATCTACTTTTTGTGGCATTCAATGTATGCTCTTTTCACGAGGCAATTCATGCAGCGCTTGTTGGAGTGCTAGTCTGAATGCTCACTCCCATTGAATCATCTGTTGCACAAAACCGAATTCCAACTGTCACCAGTCACAAGTAACACGTTGAACTGGGTCAATGCGTCCAACATCGTGTTCTGCACCGTATACACTCTTATTTCTTAATTACTTTTGAAATACTTGTCTGTGTCTGCGTGTGCATCGGGAAGCTGTCAGTGGTAAGCGCCCGCCCATGTATATGCATTCACCATGAACGTAACCGTATCCTACCGTGTCTGGGTTTTTTAATTTCTCACTTGTTCCACTTATGTGGTCAGAACGTGGCAAGTGTTAATATGGAGAACATTGCACAAGGGAAGGCATTTTTTTTCTGCCGCCTTCTAATTGAACAGCTCAGTGTTTGCTTTTAGAACTAGATCCGTGAACGCAAAGTGGCAGGTTTAGTCCGAGTTCTAGGACTTTCTATTTGTCAACCTCGAAGAGCATAGTTCACTCGACAAAATTGGCCGACCCTTTCTTCGGGTTTTAGTATATGCTTTTGTTTGTTAGCAAATAGGCGATGAGTTTCCATACAAGTAATCATATTAGCCGTATGCTACACTGTGTTTTGCATATATAGTGAGAGGACAGCTGATTTAATGAATGGCGGTTTTTGAATCTTTAAAAACTAAAGATGAAGGTCTTAGGTGGATTGGAACCGTTTGACCGTGAAAGATCTAACGCCAAGTGCTGCTGTAACAAAGAAATTATATGGTCCACACGTTTCTCCTCAAATAGAATAGTGAGCTTTTGTGTCTAGTGTAACGAGCATCTTTAGAACAGGTCAAACGATGACGGTCAACTTCATCTTCCCTACGAGTTTGTGTTCGTGATAACGGAAGGTACGTGGTGAATCACACCTCAACCAATCTCATGCCTTCAACAGGCATGGCATCGGACACAAGTACATGGCCTATCTTCACGGCGTTGAATCCCTGCAGGCGTGTTGACCATCATGTTCATCGCGTGTCGCCCACTCACTACATGTAGCCGTACAGACTACTATGAATGCGGAAAAAACTCGCGTGCCTGGATCTTAGTGTAGGTATGATCTCATTATCCTCTCATGTTGTTCAGTGTGATGTGACCATATTCAGTTGAGCGATGTTCACTAAGGACTACGGATGGCTGAATCGAGCAAAACCGAGGTGGTCTTAATCACGATCATCATTCGGAATGCTTGCCAAATGAATGTCGTTCAGGCACGTTCGTTTGGGGGAGCGGTGTGATGCGGAGAATATGCTTCGCCGGTTGGAGGCTGTATCGAGAAGTGTAGAAGACAGTTGTAGGAGAACTGTATGTGCAACGGCTTCATAGCGAATGAAGACCAGTGGGTCACCTGACCTCAGTTACTCACGGGAATGGTTGACAGCGTGCGTTTGGGTGTGCATCCGATCCATTTGGTCAATTGTTTAAGTGCGATCAATGCTACATACAGTTCCTCTTCATTTCACTCCACAGTCTGAAACCACATTAATTATGAATTTTGTCTCGTGCTGCTATCGTAGCTGCTCGATCGAGACGTCGACGACCGACATTGTTTCTTTCACATTCTGTCGCACCAAATCGACCAGTTTCATTCGTCTCTCTTGTGTCGTATAACTCCTTATTTGGTGACCCGAATCTCGTTTTTAGACGCATTCCAAAGGCTTGCCTCATTTGTCGCTCGCAACGAAAGTCATAGTCAGAGAGTTAGTGTACCAGACACCTAGGTTATATTTTTGCCTCACGGACACAAACCTCTACTTGCTCTCCAGATACGGTATAAGTTTGCCACCTTCAGTGTTCGGACACTTATGCAAGCAGCTCTTACAGGTACTCTGGAGACCCTCGTTATCTAACTGTTGTCTTGCCGGAAGACAGTCTCAAGGTTTCGGCGCAGCGCTACAGCTTTAGTCTCTGTCAATCGCTGCACCATTTGCGTACAAGGTGCTTTTCTCTGGAGACCTTACGGCTTATGCCACTCACCCAGCCGGTTTTGAAATTGCCCTAAGCGCGTACACAGAGAAGGCGCTACTTGCCTGGATACCCGTTAACAGCCTTCTTTGGACTGTTAAATTCGAAGGTACGGTTACGACATTGCCAATCGCCTGTCCCATACGCTGGTTGTTTGTTGTAGCGTATGCCATCATTGACCGTAGTCGTGACGCAGTCAAAGGTGATTTTTACCGCTGGCTCACTGACCTCCTGCACACGGGCATTATAGTACTGGTTGGAGACTTGAATGTTCAAGTAGGCGTGCTTTGGGAGGCCCACACTCTGATGGTACTGGTCGAACGAATAACGGTGAACGTTTGTTGCTGCCCTGTGCTGATAGCAGTCTGTTTGTTGCAAGCACTAATTTTCGACGTTCTGGGCGTCAGTGCACCACCTGGCGACCTAAATAGCCAACTCAATCATGGACACAGATTACCGGACCCTTTCGAACTATGAGCATAACACCATCATCTCACACGCTTCATTGGGTTGGCTACGTCTTGGGAATGCTAACCCACCGCCTGTTACATCGTGTCTTGTTTACAATGGGTAGGTTAAGCTGGAAGCGGTAGCCTATTGGTTAACATGTAGCCTAGATTCGGGGTGTGAAGTTACTGACATAGAAACTTGCTACAGTGGGACGTTCCCGGCTCCTTGACTAGGATCCAAGGGACAGTGAATGTCTTTGGTTGGGGACGCTGTCAGATATGGCGAATGGCAGTAGTCAGTGATGCCCATATCGGAAATATGTGTGCATCAAGATAGGTTCTATAGAAGAGATGTCCGTAGGAAATTGAAACGTAGCCTAAATGCTAATCGTGAGGCTTGGTTGTTGGGAAAAGTTAAGGAGACGGCTTTTGCTTCTGGAAACACTGGCAAACTGTTTAAGCTTATCCGTGCCACTGGTCCCAGGCGACCGTGTGTGAGTGAAGCTATCAGCGAGACAGATGGCACACTCATCTATAATAAGTCCAGAAGATTAGAGCGGTGGGTGGAACACTGTGAGGGTCAATTTAACTGGCCTGCTGGTTCTACCGCGTTGCCGCCACAAACTTGCAATGTAGTGGCCTGTTCGGTAGACTTGGAACGACCCACTGGGACTGAGGTCCGCAATTGCATTGCGGTTCTCAAGCGTAATAAGGCTGCTGGTCCAG
>QNGE01000269.1:16446-45042 GCA_008508345.1 Paragonimus westermani | reverse complement strand
TATGGGGTTTGCTTTTTCTTCATGGTTGTGGCAGTTAGGCATTAGTGTTAACCACTGATGTATTGCTGTCTGATGATGATGAAGATGATGATGATGAATCATGGCTCCTGCAATCGAAGTTTGTGGTTAGGTCGACAACCATGTTTTCGGAGGATTCTGTGTACGCTACTCTTGGACAGTTCACATTTTTAAGTTATTTGTCGGAGACTCTTACATATCTTCCGCAAAACATCAGACGCTGACGCTATCGATAACAATGCACAGTCTACCTCACTTTATTGCACCGTTAACATTCATGTAGGGTAAATACTTCCGTATGATTTATAACAAGTGTGGCATAGGTCACAATATAGATGAGACCCAATTGTGAAACGTCTAGGCTCCGGCTGGATTCCAACCAGCGACGGGATGAGCATGCCCAAACGAAGCAATCACTCTACTAACTGAGCCACGAAGCCACGCCGGGGGCTCGGAACTTCTCATTTGAACTTAATTACCCACCCAACCTACTGTGTCCTATGGTATCCACCAAATGATCCAGCGTATTGACTGCCTCAAGAGGATTTCTCAAACAGTTCAGTCTGCAACCCTCCAACCTTACTGTTGAACAATGAAATTTTTTACTCCTAAGTAGTATAGTAAACTTCATTTGGGCACATTGTTCCTTTCTCTGGTTCGAATCCAGCCGTAGGCCAAGTGTAATTTGGTCCCATTTAAAACATGTATTGTAACAAATTGTTCAGCCGATTCCAACGTGTATTTTTAAGTGACCGATCACATGTCCAGTTGCATAACTGTACTTTTTTTAGTGGTCTCGTCGATGTTCTCTCCGCTCTTGAAATCAGTAGTGACTAACTCATCATATAGTTCTATTCGCTTTTGTGCTCCCCCTCTTTCTGTTTTCGTCTGACCTATCATTATTGCTTGACTGACTTTGTCCGTTTCCATCACGATTGTCAGGCTGGTTTTAGTCAGTGAGTGAAACGGTCAAAACTTAGTGACTAACTGACTAGAGCCCGCCGTGGCAGTTATTTTACCAGGGCGCTATCGATCGCAACCTGGCTAATAATTGGACCTTTGAGCATGCCGATTGGCTTAGCCATTTGCACAAGTTGACACTGTGCATACCTACTCCAGCCCCATTGATTCACAGGTCAACGGGTTCACGTGGCAAGCAGTTGCTCATTGTTGGACCAATTTGCCGTGTTTATGAATTGGATGAAGAGAACTCAATGTTTCAGATATTTACTTATTGCTGGGTATTTTCTAAATCCAATTTTTGCACATATCTGTTATATGTGTATTCTGAGCTTGAATTCTACGACCATCCCAAGTTTCGCAATACCTACTCTATTGAAAATTGATAGCTGTCATTTTCCGGAACGAACGAACGAATCTTACTGAAAAGCACTCAACTGAATTTGGTTTGAATTGCGTCCATAAGAGACGATCTATACATAAAAGTGAAAAATAACTGCAACGATATTTTGTGGACATTCTTGATCAGTATATACCATTAAGGTGGTCTAAAGTTAGCCGATTGTTATCGAGTGCTCCGGTAACGCGATATGTGTCGTATTGCAGTTGTTGGACCGCTTTACTAGTGGTCTGGGTGTGGGTGTAACCGTATCCAATGTGACGAATCATTTGTTCTGTCCGCCTTGTCTGACGAGGAGGCGAATTGGTTTCAGTGTTTCAGCATTTGCAAGTGGGCATACGAGAGATTTTCATAAGACTTTGTAGGTCCGGAGACGCTGTTACTCTGTTCCAGAGGGTCGGTGGACGTCGTGCAACCGGAACGAGAAGTATGATGAGCGGCCTCATCAAAGCGAACCAAATGACGAGTATTGCACTCCGCCCTCAGCTCAACAGGATGTGACTCAAAGTTCGAACCGACACTTCACCCATTGTCTTCATAAAGGTTATGCAACGGGCTCTAGTAAACACCACAACTGAAACATCAGAAATGAATAAACTCATTTGGTTAAATCAGCGCCAAACAGCATTGTTCCGTGAATCAGAAATCAAATTTTTTGGACTGGTCAGTGACATGAGATTATCTGTACAAAGTCGTTGCACGAACATACCGTAGGTGGCCTGATGAAGGACTACGTGCGCCTTAGCTGAGACACTAGTGAATATATGGGAGCATTTTATACCTTCAGAGTAAGTGTAGTATCCATATTTTATGGTAATCACGACGTCAACCCTTTTGTTCAGACTCTAGGATTTTTTGCTACCCTTCATTTTTTCAGTTTAACAGGGGTCTGTCAATCTTGAGCGAGCGGACACTCTAATCCTCAAACCGTATACCCCGAATGTATGACTGCTTTTTTGAAGGTTAATATTTCAGATCTGTTGGTTTACAATCCTGGCTTCGACCCTATAGAATATTCGTAGGGTTTCGTAATTTGCAAACTGTGCTGAGGTGTTCAACTCAGTGGCTGAATTAACGATTAGTCGGAAAGTAGCTGTGATGGGTTTGGGCTTCCTCCTATTTCAGTCACTCAGTTGAACCGTGCTCGATTGGTGTGTGAAAGTGCTGGGTCCATGTAGCCGAACCGAGTTATTTTCCTTCTTTTGGAACATTTTAGTGAGTGAAATTGCTGTATAATTTTGTTGTGGCTCTTTTGGTCTGCCATTCTTCTTCCGTCAATACTTCTCAAACAAAATTTAGACCACTGTTTTCTAACGAGATTTGTTCGTTTGTCACGAAATTGTTTACAATCGAGGTTATACGATATTACATATTGATATAAGGTGATGTACCTATGCCGTTTGATTGGTAAGTGTAGGTGTATTTTCACGTGGTTCTACGTCAATATCGAATATAGATGTGTTGGTATTCAGTGATTGTGACTTGGCAACTGATGTAGTTCTCATTTGAAACCATGTTTGAGGATATTTGCCAGTGAAATAACATTGTAACCAGTGTACACTGGTCTACCAGGATGGCCAGTGTTCATCTCGACTAGCAAATATTAATAAGTGATGAAACGAGTGCACGTGTTTTATTCGAAGCGTTGTTCTCAAAGTCTGTGTATCAACTTTTTGGGAGCATAACATAAGGACTGCTTGTTCGGTTTACTGGTTTGATAATTCAGCCTTGTAGGAAATCGATCAGAGCCTAATATTGGTTATATCACTATTTCGTCTTTTGATGTCGATCTCTTATGACCATCGATTATGAAAACTGACAACTTGCGATGAAAGATCTTTGTTCTGATGGGTGAATTTGCAGCGAACATGGATGCTTCTTTAAATTTCCGTTGTATGACAGTTAAGTATTGGTGTCAACTGTTGGTACTTGTGAGTGTTGTGCATTTGTCTTCAAGTGGTTATATAGCGTGAAGAATGGGGCCCACATCGCTTACACATGAGACGCCCTCTCACCATGAATCAGCTTATCACAGAAATGGTAAGGAGGTTATTGATTAAAGGAAGCTGAACCTGCCAAACACATCTGACTTTGCGTTAGGCGGTTTAGGTCGACGAGGACAATGTATTCGGACAGTTGGAGAATAGGAAAAAGTGTCACACAAATTGAACAGATGATTGTGCAACGGTAAAATTAAAAAGAAACCTAATCGTTGAGTAAGCAACCTTCAGCGCGCCACAAAAACAACCCGTTAGATGCAGGTGCAAGGCCTAAGCTCGAAGGATTTTGATAGCCCAACTATCTAAAAATTTGACCTGGTTCCCTAACTGTCCGCTCACCCTTAAAACCACCACATGATAGCGTTATCAGAGGGTCTACATTTTGAGCTCACCCGGAAGCTAGGGATATGTTGTCCGGACACGAAACTTCTCATTTGCTTCTGTGTCTTTGGTGAGTTACCCGCGAGGTGAGTACTCATCGAAAATGTGTAGCTGTTTTCTGTTTGTCTACCATCTGCTTCACCTCCACGTTCGTAGAGTATATATATATATAATTCAGTAGAGTTATATAACAACATATCATTGTACAATATACATACATATAATATAACACGTTCGTGTCCCTACTTCTCTTTCCACCCTCCGCATCGACACACAGAATACCGGTCTTCTATGCAGCCAGGTTGGTGATGTGCGTCCACTAAGTTCTTGCCGCTTTTCGCCCGATGGTGTTCAACTGGCCACCTCTTCATGGAGTGGTCTGTGTCGTTTGTGGACTGTGCCAGAGTGCAATTTGGATCGGAACTTGCGCGGTCACACGGCCCCAGTATGCAGCATTGTTTGGCATCCACAGGCTCGCTTGCAGTCGGAACAGCTGTTATCCTTAGCTAGTTCAGCACAGGTAGGTGGGAACAAACTAGTACTGTTTCTTTCTAACAATTACTGAATCGGATCCATGGAGAAGATTCATAAATCACTGCTACCACTCTGTCTGGTCTGTCACATCTCGCTCCTACATCCTATCTCGTTCCGTACATTGGTGTTTGAAGTGACCTGCGCTCTCAGTGGAAAGTAATTCTCATAGGCCTTACCTACTAAGCTGAAAGAAGTAAAATTATTATATGCTAGCCGATCAACAGTTTCTGCCGAATTTATGCTCGTTCATTTTCTTCATCGGCTGATGAATACTTCTAGACTATGTGATAATGTAATTTGACATGTCCTGCATAGACTGCTGTCGTTTTGGTTTGAGATTAAATCTATTCTCCTGATTGGTATCTGCAATATACAACTGCAAGTCTAACTTCCTGCTTTTCCAAAAGCACTCACAAATCGTATCTGAAAATGATTGGTTAAATGAAATCTGTGATTTTTGTGTCTCCACATCTTATAGGATGGGAGTGTGAAGCTATGGAGTCTGGACAGTGAAGAACCTTTGGCGGACATAGAAGGCCATGCACCACATCGCGTTTCCCGTGTGGCGTTTCATCCTTCTGGTCGATTCTTGGCCACCGCTTGTTTTGACCATTCCTGGCGTTTATGGGACTTAGAGGCGTGCGAAGAGGTGCTGCATCAGGAGGGACATTCCAAACCAGTATATGATGTAGCTTTTCATCCGGATGGTTCTTTAGCCCTCACGACCAGTCTAGATAGCTTTGCTCGTGTATGGGACTTGCGCACTGGGCGGTGTATCATGTTTCTGGATGGCCATTTAGAGGAGCTCTTGGGCACAGATATTGCGGACAACGGATACCACGCAGCTACAACTAGTGCAGACAATACAGTACGCATATGGGACTTGCGACAGCAGCAGGCGATCTATGTGCTTCCCGCCCACAATAGTGTCATCTCCAGTGTTCGTTTTGAGCGTGAGTTACACAGTTTGATTGTTTAGATTGCACACGGTATCGTCATCACGGTTTGTTATATGGTGTACAAACTTGCTACTGGCATTTTTGTAGTTGATTCTAAGATGAGTCGAACAGCCAGGGCGAATCGCTTCATGATATTTTGCTATTACGATGAGGGAAATTATCATGTCCATAAAAGTGCCTAGAGCAGAGGAAGTAAACGAGTTTTAAATTTCAACTGTCTATTTGCGCATTCAATCACGCATGTCGTGTGGCACTAAGGGGTAACAGGCCACGATGCTAGGAAATGTATATTTAATAGCGGAGGTCTCGCGTCGTGGTTCTTCATTTCGGCTTCAAGGATGCATGTGTTCTAGTGACTGAGACACGTATGGAAGTTGTAAACCAGTCGTCCGGCTCGTCTAATACTCTTGACAGATGCTGTTGCCGATCGGCTTAAGGTAAGGAGTGGACAAATGATAGCTTGAAAAAGTGAAAGCAATAGTCAGTAATTTAACCAAAATCAGCCGCCCTCGTTTCCCATAGGGAACCGCGCGTGATTCATACGGTCTGTGCCTAAGTATATTGTGGAGTTTAACTGCTAATCGTGTTCGGTGGCGAGTGTATTGTTGTACGACCAGGCTATCAGTGTAGTAAGTACAAACGAAGTAAAGTATGACGGTGAAAACCCTAAACACTCTCTGTTACTCACACTGGCGACTTAGTCGTTTGGTTTCAATATGTAAAAGTCTCGATGCAGACTGCGTGGGTTTGCACGTGAAGGCTTTTAGCCCCTTGCTACGGGGTTGCGCAACTCCGTTATGTGATGTTCACTTGGGGATACATATTGAATTCGTCTTTTTTGCCACAAATTAGATGAGCCGAGCTCATTTATTCAGTAATTCCAAAATTCAACAATGTCCGTTTTTCGTTATTGACTTCGTCCATGCCACATGGAGTGCAACTTTTAGCTAAAGAAAAGCGGAGCAAGTGGTTGATCTATGTAGGACTGAATGGAAGGGAGATTTTTCGGCGATGAAACGCATCCGAGACGGCTGTCTACATATTCTTGTTTCATCTTAATTCATTTTGTGTAGTAAAATGATCATGAAGACGGCAGTCTGGAAGTGAGATTAAAATGCTTCCAGTGTGCTTTGAATATAGTGATGTTTTTCTCAATAATGGTGCAACAGAGTGTAGCTGCTACGCAGTCATCTACCACGTAACTTATCAAAAGTCGTGAAGACTAGCACTACCGATTGGAATACACACGTTATCCATTTAAATGGACAAAACTTCACGTTCCATCTCCGAACAGTTCTAGTGGAGGTTGTTATCAATTTACGAGTCGTGTCTGCTTATATGAGACCGATCACCAGTGTTTAGACCAACAAGTTAATGCAAATTGCATTCTCCATTCATTATAATTGTACGTGTTATCTAACTCACGATTCCATACTTTTGCTTTACTTATGGTTTTCCAAGCTCATTCGAATTTTGTACTATCTCCATGTTCTTTCTAGCGCGGAATTGCAACTATTTACTCACCAGTTCATTTGACAAAACCGCCAAAATGTGGGGTCATCCGGTTTGGGCTCCCATCAAGACGTTAGAGGGACACAACAGCAAAGTAGTGTACGCGGATCCTTCTCCGGACGGTAAATACATTGCCACCTGTTCACATGATTTGACCTATAAATTGTGGACCCGAGAATTAGATTGATCAGGATCCGCATATCTCTGTCTGACGACCATTGTCCTTTCGCCGTTCACAATGTCCTTGACAAACAATGGACTACTTATGGGTGTACAGTTTTCATTTCATTTTAGATTGAAACTCATTGTGGTATTTCGTAGACCTTGGTTTTCCTTCAATACCCTCTATTATATGTATAGTTAGCAGGAAACGTTTACAACGCGGTTGCAAGACTAGAATGGGTAACTGTAGTACTGATAATTTGCACTGTTTCATTGGGGAGCCTCGCAAACGGTTGATTTGGTGCAACCGGTGTGATCCACGGCGCGAAATTTTGTCATTTTTACTGGAACGATTGAATGAAGAGTCAGTTAGGATGCGCACGTTGTACCAACTTCTTCACACCGGATCCACTGATGTCGATGTAGACAGCTCACGAAGTCTCTGACTAGATTTTCAGGATACATGGTTCCTCAACGGAGCTACGCGTTGTATGGACAGAGACAACCTAACTGATACAGACAAGCACTAGCGACTTTACTGTAGCCGATTCGACTTGCCGGTTTTGTACGTGTCTATATCCAAGTTAAGGTAATCCAACGATTTCCGGCCCAGAACTCATTGTGTGACGGTAGAAACGTTATCGACGTTCGATGGTGTCAACGACGTTCACTGAGTTTGTTCACTTTAGAATTGCACGCCTTCCTAGCAAAAGTGAATTAAGAGAAAATCTGCCGTTTATTCCAATAAAGTTTATCGATTGGATGTTGTTTCCATCACGAGCTGACTGGACTTTGATACGGTTTGACAGCCTACCTATCTCGATCACCTGTGGGCAAACTTGACAGTGTGGTGATCGCTGATCCATCCGTTACCCACTCGATGCCTTGCCACAAAAACATCCCAGTAATAGGCTTTGAGTGTGGAGCCTAAACGTTTCCTTGCCTCGGCTGTGGCCCTCTGGAAGTATCTCTAGCCCGAATATTACCGTGACGTTGTGCCTTACTGTCAGTCTCATATCGTATCAGCTGTCTCTCATTGTAAATCGCATCGCCCCAATTACGGGATACAGCAGGATAGGTGGACGAAAATACGTTGCTCCCGATCCCCTTCACTGTTCTTCCCAGTATAGCTTTCGAATCCAACCCTATAATCAGAATTTATTTTACAGCTCCTACATAGCCAATCATAGTAAAATTGTCCTAGTGAATCTAACCTTTTATGACCCATTGTGGTTCCCCCTGTTTCCTGCTTGACCATAGAGGATGAGTTAACATAAGATGCCTTCACAACCCAGACTGTAAAACAAGCAGGCCAACCAGCAGCTCTGGTTGCAACGTTAGACGCATTGCACTTTAGTGACTGCCGCTATCCACAGACTTCAACTCTGGACAGTAATCAACGCAGAGTTGACGGCATCTAAACTGTCTACTCGATGTTGGTTGCACACCTCAGGTGCCTGCGGATGCCGTTAAGTTAGTTGGTATGCATCTTTGCACAACGGCTGCGGCCTCGTTTATCGATTGGATTCCTTTTGTTGGTGAGACCTGTGCCGTCCACCTGACATGCTGTGTGCTTATGATCCCATGGGCTTTGATATCAATGCTGTGAATGATTTTTTTGTTCTGGTTCAGCGGCTCTCCTTAGGTCAGTGGTTCTTTTGACTGAAAATATGACTGTCTAGACTGGTTATCTTGGTGTTAGTAAGGTTGGGACAGCAACACTTCATGCGGACAGTGGTAGATGACTGTTGTAGCTGCGTGCCGAGCTCAGGTCTTGGACATTGCGTGTTCACTGCTTCGCTTGGCCTTTTGGTCAGGTCTGGCGTAAGGTAGACCACATGGTTGCCTGTCATAGTTGGCGCGATTCCATTAAGCACAGAATATCTTACTGAAAAACCTTCCTCAAGTCATCATATATTCGTGCATTGTTACTGGACGACCACCACGACGACTGGGTGTCAACAGCCTGGTCATGCCTGTGGTAAGTTTCCTAAACAGAACACTGAAACATGTTGACAAATAAACTTCGAATCTTCGGGTTATGTGTCTGCATGATTCCGTCGAGATTCTTATTACTGCTTGTTGCTTTAGCAAAATGTAGGTCATGTTGGATTCACTCGGTTCCCGGATGACGTTGTTTGCCTCAATTCTTTTCCAACCATGACAGCAAGAGTCAAGACTCAGTAGAGAGTCAAACCAGTTTAAAATCCGCTGCATCTAATGCCTGTTACAGAACCACAAGAACCAATTTGAGCGATTCCTATGAATGGGAGCGAGATGTCTATTTATGGTTCTAAACGACAGGTGAGATTGCACTGATGCAACATTACCTGGGAACGCTACGTTTGAAAACTGGGAAGTTGAGTTGGCGTTGTTCGATAGTGGAAAACGGGAAGTTACCACAGTGAGATGTATCAGTTAAAAAAGACTCACTCATGATGATTGCTACTGACTTTCAGGACACTCGGATAGCTAAGCGTTGTATGCAGAAGCCGAATATATTTTCTACTTGACGGAAAAAAACTCGCCTCAATGAATAAGCGAATCATTGCTGAATCCTGCCGTTGCCTGTGTGCAATAAAATTAGTGATGTGCAGAACAGAACCTCATTTCAAACGTCGTTCGTCATTCAGTCTTGTAATAATCAAAGTAGCCATCATAATACCGTGAGGGTCCAAAGAATAGAGCGATGCATTAATGAGTAATTTTGCACAGGATGGATTAGTTTATGTGAACTGGCCGAGCAACTACTGTGCCTATCCGCCCTGGTTAAATTCACTTATCACGCGCTGTGGTTTGACTGATTTCAGACACCCGATGTAGTCGCTCAAGTACTTTGGTTAGACGATCAGTTTTAGTCTTGCCAGCATGTGAGCTGTTGGCCACTATGCAATCTGACAACCTCCTGAACGAGGATAATGTGGAACTGGCCTAGTCATTCGGTAAATGTCAGTGAAATTATGAATGGAGAGTGTGAATTTGAACAAGGACACCTAGACAAATGCCAGATTAATTACGTGTTGAGCTGTCGAAATAATCCGGAACCCTCTACGGTAGGCTCGGCGTATGCTAGCTCACTTACCAATGGAGATCAACGAGAGGCACACGACCTTAGAGGCACGTATGCAGATAGAGCTGAGGTGAGCAAGCCTTGAGATCTATCAGGGGCGGGTAAGATGATGACTTGGGTCCTACACGTCGACGCAGTTACTAAGTTTCCACCAGGATGTCTTATCAAAAGTTCCAATAGTAAGATAGATGAGATCGAACTGTGAAAAACTCGGCCTTCCATTGGATTGACGTCGATGACAAAAACCTCACGGCCCTACGGGGCTTGTGCTCCGTCAGCTGGGGTACGACACCACACCGAGCTCAGACATCTCACGCGATCCCCTATCATTGTGCAATATGAAACCCTTCAGATAATGCAAAGGATAGACTACCTCCATCGGGATTAATGCCCGTATGGCCGAGCCCAACCTGGTAGTCCTGCGGTTGGTGTCACCGTCCACTCCTACTTTGAAGTTGAAATCTACTGACGCAACAGCTGAGCATTTAAAGTATACCGCGATGGGGGAGCAAGCTGTCGACGCAATCAACCCAACATTCATTGATCTCTGATGAGTAGTCGGTGATTTGTTTTATTTTCAAGTTGACCATCACTCACGTTTGATCGCAGCGTTCGCATTCAGATAGACTTTCCAGTCAGCCTCTTTCGAAAACAAGCACTAGACTCGAGTTTCGCTCTCATTAGAGCTCGTCGGTAGTGCATATCCTTGCCATGACCAGGATTTGAACTCCGGCCATTCCAATCATGAGGCAACCGTGTTGACCACTGCGCCATTGATCTCAAATTAGGCACGGCCGAATTATCAAATCCGAACGCTCAACCACTGATCATTGCTCACAACCGGTTGCACCCAAAAGAGGCAGTGCTTAGAACATTGGATTTCAGACTTAAAAGCGTGCACGTGTCAGGCGAAGTGCAAACTAAAGATGACGTACTATTGGGCAACTTTTCGCTATAGTAACGCTAGTCAGTAGTATCGCAGACTGCTTACTTAAGAGGTAATCCGGTTGTTTCAGCCGCTGGTTCGAAGTCAATTTTTGCAGAGGGACCAAAGAGCTCTCGTATTTCATGACTTTCCTACCGAAAATACCAACAGGAAAACACCCCCAGAGCACTTTTACTAACCTAGGGAAGAGTTTCGATGGAGCTAATCAGCTGCTGGACACAACCTGTCCACGGACTAATACAACAGTGGCGTTCAGGATTGTCGTTAGCTTTGTTAGGTCAATAGTGGGCTGGTCACCTGATACTGGCTCAGTGGTGGTAGGCACATAGTTTAAAGTCACGTCAAACCTTTCATGCCTCAGTCACACACTGAGCACCGAACTGTTGCTATCGCCCCAATCCAACACACAGCTGCAACACGACGATGCGCGCAATAGACTGGCATACATTAAATGTTCCGGGGTCAACGAAGCTGTAAAACAAGTTTCACTGATCAACAGTGTGCAACTCCCGGAAGCACGCTAGTGAACCTCTTCCTTGCTAAGACAGTGTCCCCACTACATACGGTGGTAGACATGAATTTCTCTGCGTACCTCATGCGTCGAATCTTCATTCCATAGAACTTTTTGTACAGCTGTATTATATAACCGATCCTTCAAAGTGAGTCTGGAGTTATGCCGGTTTACAGTGGGAAATGTCAGCCATTTCATTAGACAATCCACCAGAGCTGATGCAATTCCGAAATCAATAGGGTGCGACCAGTAGACGGTCACTGTTCCACCGATCGGATACAGTACGGTAGAAAATTGGAGCGGCAAGTTATCGGTACTACAATCAGATAAATCAAGACACCGTATCGTTGAGCTGCTGGGGCTTTCAGAGCGATCGACATGCCAACTTAAAACAGCCGATGCGAAACGCAAAAGAAACACGAATTAGGCAGAAAGAAACGGCTGATCACTCGAATCGCCGCCCGAGATGGCAGCATGTTGCAGTCAATGGTGTGCTTACACAACATTTCTACTCTTCTGTTGTTATGACCCGCGTGGTCAACGAAAAGTGGGAATGGCTGGTGCACGAATGTACAAAGCGCGAACGTTTTGTAGAGAACGTAATGATACTTAGAACCCCACAGGAACATAGACCTTCAGCCGATAACGTACTCGCTCCTAAAGTGAAAGTAACATCAGAGCGGCATCTGCCTGCACACGGATTTTGATTGACCTTGAAAAACCCCACTTTGGTTGATGCAGTAATAATGGAATAGGTCAGTCCGTAGATAATGGAGGAACATTGTCAAAATTGTGTTCCAGCACGTTATGGCGTGAAGAGAAAATTCAAAATATTTTTGGAATGGATATATAAAAATATACTGTTCCTGGAGAGCTTTTTCCAACACCGTTTATCCCATGATACACTTTCCTTCTAGAATGTGTCATGTTGCTGTTGCAACGATTAACAGCCAGAGCTACAATACATTTTGGTCAAGCTTACGGCCATCGTGAATGAAGGTTTAATTCTCCTAAGCGACACAAGCCTCAAAGTCGACACCATGGACAAGTTGGAATCTACTCACTGAAATCGGGTAACAACATGGCCAGGTTAGAACCAATCTTGCTTACTGCAATTGTGGCACAAAGCTCATTCGAGTGGGTTCAAGCATTAAGCAACGACTGGTGTGTGCGTTGGGTGTGAAGAGCAAGCGCCACTAGATATCCTGACGGTCAGTGTGCATGAGGGGATATTACATGACGGGAGCGATTGCTAAGCAAAACCAGCTGAACCCGGACTACTAATGCCAAATACTTATACGAAAGGTCATGAGTATGACCGGATGGTTCGGGTTACCGACCACATGACTGACGGGGGATAGTACGTCAAGGGAAAACAAACGAAACATTGGCAGCCGATTATCGTTCGATAAACTGAATTGTGTGCACCCGACAGCGACATCAGTTTGAGATGAATAATTAGATCCCACTGAAAGCAATGAAAGCTCCTGCCAAGATAACTGTTCGAAATTCTGCATGTGGAAACCGGTTATTCCGGAGGAAATCACGTCCTTGACTTCGTTACCTGGCAGTACGGAGCACCATAATTTCACTTATCAATCTCAGGTAATCACAATGAGACGCATCCGACGCTGATCACGATATGCCGAAGAATCCCAACGTACGACACGATTCGAACCAATGACGAATTACGTTCAATCATCGAGCAAGTTAACGAGTAGATCACACGAACGAATGAAGACGGATGGATCCGAAACGATCTCTTGATTAATCAGAACGGATACCAATAACACTGTACAAACAATACTGTTTCCAATTCAAGTTCTATAAGGGATCGGAAAAAACGTTTGAATCAAATGAATGAAAAAGAGAAAACAGGAGAAAAAGATAACAGGGGCATCATCATCCGATAAATTAGCCCAACGGGTACGAATGATAACGGTGACGGCTGCGTAAAAAGTGAGAACGATACAAAATCCAAATGCGTGTACAAAAAACTCCAAACGAGAAGAAACCACAAAATAAAGAGGCAAAATCAAACAAAACTCTGTGTACATATATGTATAGTTGCGCGTGGTTGAGTTCTTGTTTGTGTAGCGTGCCAAAAAACACCATCGAATGCGAATACTGCGTGTGTTAGATGCGTTACAGAGCAAAGTTCTCGAAGCTACAAAAGAAACACGGTTCGAATTCCAATTACGTACTATTAAAAACGGAAATTGCACTGATCTGCGTTAAAACTAACAATAATAAATGGGGATGGTAGGAGCCATAATAGTAATAATAATAATACTGTACGAACCACATCTTGTTCTTGAAGCCGGGACGGAGAGCATTGCATCATACATAAATAAGAGTATATATGGAAGATCAGAAAAAAGATAGGAAAAATTGCACGCGCACATTTTCACTTTGTTTATCAGTAATAATTTTTCGGCCGTCTCGTTTGTTTCAGTTGCATTCACATTGCGCCAAATTAAGATGTGGATGACGAGCATGGACAAAAAACTGACAACGGAGACAACTCGAGTCAGCCGTCAATTCCGGAAGCGAGAAACGAATAATGGGCCTAGGATGAGTGAGTAGTAATGTCATGAAGAAAGGGCCAGAGAGTGGTGTAATAAATCAAAGCACCAAACAAAACAAACAGCAAATGTACTCGTCGTACAGATTCAAAAAAATTGATAGGAAAAAATATTGAGGCCTGGATGTGGTCATGGAGCGATTGAGGCCACTGTAGGCGACCCCGACTAGAAGCACGTGCAGTCTGATAATGGAAGCCACAAGCACTGATAAGAAAGACCCCTCAAATTCATTAGATTGTGTATACTTGAATTGTACAGCATAGGAGCCCAGTGCTGTACAAAAATTCAATCGATAGTTAAAGCAAGTTACGAGCTGGAAGGCTTTGGAGATGATGAACTGAGTCCTGTAGCAGAACGAGACAAATCGGGTTCATTTTCATCTGGAACTAGGGGGATCGGATACGGATCATTTTGATGACTGGTAGAAATCTCTTCCGATGCATTCGTACTGGTCCCACTAGAATCCAAGCTAAGATAGCCTGACTGTCGCCGGAAACTTTGCATCTGACTGATGCCCAGCAAAAGTTGTGCAGCTTCCACAGTTGTTCGTTCACTAAAAGGGCAATAAAAGATACAATCAGTGATAGGAAGTGCAGACAGACTGACTGGTATCTTCACTAGTGCGACAGTCGGTCGAGTGTAATGGTTAACAAACAGCTACTCACCTAGAATTTGCACATCCAGTCTCTTCAACCACTTCATCATCAGCTTCATTATCTAACCCACAACCGGACTCTTCCAGGTCTTCCTCGGCATCTGTAGCATCAAATACACCATTAGACCACGTGTGTCCAGGCAGCTTCCGAGCCAACGTCATTCTTGACTGACTCCACACACTTCCAATGCTATATGGATGATATCTGGCCACAGCATGAACCTTGGGCGTGAATGGATGGCCCGGCAGATGAACGACATCGCTTGACTTTCGTGAGTGATCATATGATTGCGAACCGGATGACTGGGAGCTAAATTCATCCAGTTCCATATCATGACCGTTTTGTTGACGTTGGCTTGCATACTTCAGATAACACGCTTCTTCGTCATCCTCACTACTACTACTACCTGAATAAAAATCTTGTTCGCTACCCGAACGGCCGAACGAATGAGATAATCGAATGGGACCACGCTTTCGACCTCGTCTACCACGGCGAGCAGAACGAACTACGCAAACAGCGTCTCCATATTTTACATCCTCATCACCACTGTGAAAGTGAGTTGACCTTCCATCAGCGAATCCGTTAACTTGCCCAGCACTAGGGACCTCGATACCGGCATTATTAGAGTCTATCAAGTCATAACCGTCATTCGATTGAGATTCTTCAAAATCATCATAAGGTCGTCTGGGAGCTCGGATAACACGTTTCGATCGGCGAGTTCGGTGACCTGTGCTATACGCAGGCGGACTGTAGGCACGAATGAATCGACGCCGTCCACGTATTCCTGACCGCGGGAAACGCTGCTTTCCATAATCACGCCGCACAGTTCCACGGGCAGATTCCGACAGCCGGGAAGCTCCACGGCGCCGTCTGTACCTACCACGTTTACGAGAGACGCCTGTAAATCCAAACAATTCAGCTGAACGTAGATCCTTTGCAACATGTCTTCTCTGGACCATAGAGGTATCACTTTCATCACTGTAGTCATGTAAACTGTAGGCCTCTTCACAGTCTGCTTCATCCTCCTCTTTATAGGGTTCGAGAACATTTCGGCCTCGCAACTTCCCAGTTGTACCTCGTCTTGAACAGGTCCAAGATCGACTCAAACGACGCATCATTTCAGCACAATAGTTTTCATTGAAGCGATTGATCATGCGATTGTCCTCGGGGGTACGCAGTTGTGCCTGGCAATGAGAATATTCATGGTCAACGTAAGGTGCAGGCGTTACATACACTTCACGAGACTCATCTTCTGATATTTGCCCGTTCTTACGAGTTACTTTCTCAGCGCCGCTCCCACTATCGGTGACGCCAGAATTTATTCCCGCAACTGCCGTCTGCCGTGAGGGTTTGCGAGCAGCGGGGCCACCGGCTGGCCCATGCTCTTGATCGGAATCCAATGTATTCGCGACGTCAGTCACAGCAAGTTCTCTAAAACAGGCATCATCATCTAGTGGATCAGAGAGCAGACGTAACCTTCGAGCGTGACAGGCTTCACAGCCTGAGGCTGCGTTCTCTTTACATTCGTTGCAAGTTCCTAAAAAATAAAGTGAAACAGCCTCGATAATAGGTTAATATAGCTACGGGGTTGCAAAGCCAGTAGGGTAGACAGTAACAATCAAACAACGTATTCGGATTGCTATTAAACCAATGGGGTGAAGCTGAATAAAGCCTACATGACAACCTGCTAGGCCCCAGTGTCAGTAAGGGTAGTTTAAGTGACCAGGCACAATCTACATGCGATGTGAAATGGTAAGTTACTCATACACATCAAATAAGAAAGCAAGACCAGTATGAGGACACGCCGCGCGAGGTAGAGAAAGAGAGGAGCTGTAAATCCCAACACCATGGCGGTCTGACCATAATCGATGCATACGTTGTTAATCAACAGAACACGATTAAGACTGATAACAGAGCACGCAAACTATACGAATTATCTAGGCTAGCCTGTAATATCCGCAGTTGGAAAGTGCAAATGATAGATGTGAAGTTGATCGGAGTAGAGCAAAATCGCAGGCTGTCTTGATTACAAATCAAATTTGTGGACGGCTGCAAAATGAATGTTCGGTGATTTCCGGACAGCAGATCGCACACGCAGCAGACACACAGCAAGCACGTCTTCAACAAAGCACATTCGAAATGGGAAAACAGGGAAGCGAGTACACGTGAGACAAATTAAAGCGGCGTGCAGCGCAAGCAATGCACACGAAACTAAGGCTATAGGTTAAATAAGCAGTCAACCAAAGCGACGGAGACAAGTTTCAAACATTTTTTCTAATAAAAAACGAGCGTATGCATAAAGAGAAACGAGAACAAGCGTAAAAACCTACCCAAAACACCCTGATCAGCTGAGTAAGGAAAAGTGTCTTCAACTGAGTTGGAAGGTGAAAAAAGTGGATAGAAACTCCATGATGAAGGAACAAATGAGCGACTGTGTCCGAGCGCAAGCCATAAATAAAGTGGTTCGGCTGAAGCCAAACTCAACCAATAATTTGAATGCTGCAATTCACTCACACGCACCGGCTAAGATATTTATTGGTGTACGAATAGCAGTCACAACGAGTACTCGCCGACAGTCGAAGTCTACATGCATAAAGAACAAAAATATAGCAAACAAATGTGACCCTAGTGATCTGAAGTGGACCGAAAAGCTGATTCACACAAGAGAACCAACTTACCGATACGGGTTGGTTGCAATCTGGATTTGCGACGTTGCTTTGTGACAAGTTTCGTGTCTTCTGCAGAAAGCGCACCTGAAAAAGAGTAAAGATCGAGTAACTGAATGCAGTCGGTTGAAATTCGTTGGTGATAATGCACACTGCGCACCACAGAACCGGTTTCGCACCAACAAATCTAATAAAAGTCAAACTTGAATGATGCTCACAAAGTCGCAGTAACCAGGGAAACAGTAAACTAAACGTACGTTTACACAATTACTGGTCACAGTGGAAAAACGTCCATTCAGTGAGAGTGATAGTAGAACAAAATAAACCAGGTATTATCCGGGGACAGTTGATGAGGGATAACAAAACTAGCAGTCTTTATGTACTATTGAAATCGGCGAAACGCTGATTGTCAAAACTGACTTTGTCAAGACGAGTTCCGCATGGGTGATTTGTTAATACAACTGCCTGCCATTAAAATAAGAACAAAAGTGTATTTGACATCCGGTAAAGCAGCACAAAATAGTTCAATCTGGAATTTGCGCCTTAAACGACAGACTCTAGTGGTACTCACTGAGTTCAGTTAAAATCGGTGGTGAATGAGAGCGGCTGTGAGTGGTAATAAGTACTGAACAGCGATTAGAATATTCACGTTAACCGTCCCCGTAGCCCCACGGAATCCACGTTTAGACTAGCCGGTTGAAAAGATTTGTCAGTCAACCATGTAGCCGTTTGTGGGATGTCAGTACCATACACGTGAAATGTTACAAGCATGACTGTGACTGAAGACTGACAGTACTCGCACATCATCAATGAAACAATTCTGGACTCGAACGAAAGGACTGTGCTTACGGAAGAACCGTATACTAAGCACTCAATCGAGATGTATCAATACTACAACGGTAAATACAGTCTAAACACACACTATGGCTTCAGTCACAGTTCACAACGACACTAACAATGGAAATTTTGAGTGATTCCATAAACAAAATACGAAAGACAAGTGTGTTGCACGCTTAAAGTATAGTATAAGTGCACAAGTGGGTGATTGCTAGACAGGCGCGCTGGAAAACGTCTGGCTTCTCAGGAGCCTGAATGACTCAGGAATTCTCATTCGAAGGTAAGCTTCGATATCAGCATCAGATATGGCACTAGCCTGAGAGGAAGGACGCTACGTGTGGTCAAAGAGGAACGTGTTCGCATGTCAGTGGGGGGGGGGTAAAAAAGCTGGAACACAACGAGCAATGAAAAGGGGAAAGGAATTAGAACAAGGACAAATGGCCAGCGGACCTACCGTCGACGTTATTTTGTTTGCTCTCATAAGGTCTGAAAAAAACAGGGTAGTTGATAAAGCAAAAAACCAGCTAACGTATCAACAGGTTAGGGTAGCAACCAAGTAATCATCGGGAAAATATTCGTTATCATGGACGATCGAAAACAGATTAATGAAAAAACTCGGCATGTAAAACACTGTTACCTAATTCGCCAAAAAGGTCACACAAAACAACCCCGTAGCAGAAAAAAAGAAACGTGAAGTTCGTTTCCTAGTGTCGAATTATTCCACCTCTGCCATTCACAACTTCCACTCTTTCACTATCGTAGACTCCAAACAAATGTTGAGATACGGGACGACTTTGATAACCGAGTAATCCGATCAATTGTGATCTGGAATTACATCTGCATGCGTAGTTCCGGTCACATCTGGTGCCAAGAAGTCTTTCGCATGCTCTTGTTACGTGAATGAATGTGCCGTGGCCACGAACGGCCCAGTTAAGGCCGAAGTTGATTCAAGGAAACGGTTTTACGTTTTCAATTGACACTGGACAAATGCTGAGTAGGCAAGACAGGGGATCTGATACGGATCTAACTACATGAGCAACATCATCTGTGATGTCACATCAACGCCTATTTGTTTCACATTTAAAAGCAACGCGAGAACCACATCTTAACTCCGGGTCATGAAGAGGTTGTAAAACCGACGACCTTGATATGTCTATGCGAAACGTGTAGACAGTCTGGTACTCGGTAAGGATGTGGGAATTTGTAGCTATCTCCTGAGATCTATCTCGTTAAACTCACATGAAATTATTAGCGAACGCATCAAGGTGATTTTCAGGCATATGGCAGTGAAGAACGCCACAGATGGTCGTCATTCTAGCGCATCACAGGTGTACATCCTATGCAAACGACCACTGAACGCCACAGTCCTGAATTTGGGAGAAAGTGCACCTCGGTGGACAGACCATGTGTACCACGTGCACACATTCAACTTTGGGCTATCCCCAAGAATTAATGAGTATAGCAGGGCAAAACGACAGATCATCGAGTAAATAAAAACACCAATGTGACCCCACTTCGGGTTATCTACTCAACGTCACACAGGCGAACACTGCGCTATGCCGAAGCGATTGCAATCCGAAAGTTCAAACCCGTGTTGTGTGTTCAGAAACAACTGTTTGTAGGGTTGTCGCTACAATGGTGGTGCCAATGATTGTGCCCTCTGACAACTGACTTTTAGTACCTTTTTCGCTTCCTCATACTGATATATGAATGGTCTATAGTATGCACTCGTAAAGATGCAGCGAAATTTGTCCGAACATGAATCGTACAAAATCAGACTACTGTCTTTTTTTATTAAAAAAACACGTGAAAAACAACAAAACGGCTAAAATAAGAGGAAGGGTCAAAAAATTCTATAATATATACGTGCACACAACAAAATGGTAAACCGGTTTTCAGCCAGCCATCTCTAGTAATCCGCTAATGAATTTGGGTTCCTAGATTATACACCACAGAATGTTCGTAAGTGTCAACATTGCCACTCACCACCCAATGTTGGAAAGGACTGGACATGACATTAATCCATACAGTAAGACAGCAAACAATTTAAATTAATTCCAGTAATTACTGTCACAGTACACATTGAGTCATATGTAGGTTGGATACCACCAAGCTATGAAAAGCAAACACAAGAACCTTAAGTGAAGGAGGTTCGAACGCACGACTGTGTAATTAACGGTCGGTCGCGGAAATACCTCAAGGTTAGCGGATGGTAAAAAACTGCACTGAATGAAAACAGAAGGGAATATAGGCAGGGACATACTGATGCTGAGGATCGTGCACACCCACGGACCCTTGGCTGCTCGGGTCTTCGGATTCAGCCAGTAAGCTCAAGGTCCGAAGATATCTTTCCTCTTCTTCCTCAGGCCATTCCGTAGGAAGTCCAGCTCTGCTTGGCGCTTTATTGGTACCAGGGAATCCATTTTGGTTGTTCGAAAGCAATGAACCGATGGGTGAATGATAGTCATCTAAGTCAGTGTTAGCTAGAGAGGATTCCACAGTCCCATTCGGTAAAAATCGATTCGCACATGCGGCAACCAACTGACCATCTGAAGAGGACAAAAGACGAATACCAGAGCCAACACTTGGAGCGATCAAATTTCCCATTTGATCAAAATATATATCATTTACTCTGGCCTCTCTCAAACCTTCGGCGCGAAGCAAATGGCCGGGCGCGCTTTGTGTCAACCCAAAATGCCGAACTCCAAACAACTGACGGTTCGAGAAATCTGACAGTGAAACGGACGAAGAACCATTAGGATCGGACTGAGCAGAAACTAGTGCAGCCATATTGGTAAAATTCCATGGGTTCCGCTTTATGGCATCCAACAGCGTCGGTCTCTCGCGCGGTTCCACAGTCCAAAATGCACCACGACCAGGACCCTGAAAGCGAAAGGAATGGCAGACAACTGATAGAATTATTATCAAATGGTCTACCAAGTAGCAATCCGGAGGCGAGAAACAGTACGACAGAAATGAGATACAACAACATTGACGACCGAATGTGTGGATGTGCACTGTCGCGAAACACTGAACGGTGCAGACAGTGGCTAAGCTTGCAGCCGAAATGTTGACAGCGGACATTAAAGGAATGCTGTGTGCACGAAGCAGAAACAGTGTGAACACAAACGGTCAATAATTTTAGGTTGTCCTAACAACTATCACCTCATCGTCGTCCAATTCTTCAAGATCGTGCGCCTTGGAGTTAAGTAAACTGAGGTTACGACATTTCAGGGGAGCGTAATCCTCATGCTGATTGGTAGAAGAAAGAGAAATACAATAAACTATGAAGGTACTAGACGCAATATCACACAGATAATGATTGCTCGAAGATACGTAATGGCGGATGAAGAACACTTACTCGACTGTCTCGAGGAAGACGTTTGAAGGACTTGTTAATGGATAGATTGTGTCGAAGAGAATTCTTCCATCCAGCTCCAGCATGTTTATAAAACGGGAAATTGGATTCACACCAGTTGTATATTTGGTTCACCGTCATACATTTTTGAGGAGTGGATTCGATAGCCATGAAGATTAGATGAGTATAGCTATAATTCGGCTTTGCAAGTCCTGATTGGTTGGCTTGCGTCAAGTGACTCGTTTGAGACAAATGTGGAGAATCTACACTGCAATGGGGTGAACAATAATCGGCCGATGCTGGACGTTGGAAGGTAGCATACGAACTTGAAATAGAGATTCGACTTGGAGCAACTGACACAGAAGTATAGAGAGAGGAATCGTCTTTGGCAGAAGTAGGACCAAGTCCAGAACATTCTTCACTTTCAAACGGACATACGGAGGAAGTGGAGTTTGAAAACCCACTCTGGGGTTCCTCTTCGCCATCCAGAGGAGCTATCTGTATGATGTCGCCCTTTTGAAGCCAAGCGAGAGAGACTAAGTCGTTGGGTGCTGCAATTCCATCGGTGACATTATGGAACGGACTGGTTGACCAAGAATTTAATGTTGGATCTGGCAAACAATTAATCGGTGAACAAAATTGGTCTTTGACTGTCATTGGTGAATTCAGAGAGCCTTTGATCGCGTATGTAAACGTATTATTTCGTCCAACAGATTGCACCTTTTCCATACAAAGGATATCGAGGCTAGGAAACAATAAGAGCAACTTTAGAACGACACGACGCTATGGAAGAAAAAAACGGTAAATGTGCTTAGATATGCAGAACCGCTGTAACGACCTATGAATTCACAGATTCGGTTACTTATAAAACAGCAATGAGTAGCACGCAGACAGTAATCCTTTGAGTCAGTATATTTGACTGAATCAGAAAGTATAACGTGGACTGGTGCATGTCTAACGCGACCTCACTTCAGTAAACACGATAACCTGAGTTAACGACATTCGGTGAGGATAACAGTGGACCGAATGCGGCTACAGAAACACACGCATAAATAACGGTCATCGTGCGAACTGAATTAGCATACAACGAGAAGGGAAAAAAGCTTATCCCAATTTATTTGACAATATTTACCAAACGAGTTCAAACAAGAACATGGTGGAGTGTTGAGTCAACGAAATAGGTAATGAAAGAAAGGTAACTGTTAGATGGAAACCGACAATGTACCACCTTGCTGTGCCGTTCTCGTCAAATGCATTGAAGTAAATCGGCAACCATATCAGAGTGGGCAAACGCTTCTCATAGTCTCGTAGTTTAAACTGCAAGTAAAAATGATTCGTCATTAAGTACTAGATAACATTGATTGAAGACTGCACACTAAACACAAAACGGATAGTGAGCATGAGTAGGTTGGGGGATGACTCCGCTTTCAAAGTACAAGCCCGGCACACAGTACTTTGATTTCAGCTTCTAAACCCCAAGACAACACAAATGTTAAGCGTACGGCAAAATTAACCCTGAGAAGAATCAAACATTAGATTTCACCTATTCTATGTGATTCATGACAAACAAGTTTCATATTCATTTGAATAACTTTCTTCGTCCTTACGTGATATTAAAGGTCACGATTTTAGAAAACAGAACGGTAGTTTGCCGGTCTTGCCAGATCGGAGGCTAGGGTTAATATACGCTGTTGGTAGACCATCGTTTTCGTCTTTTCTGTAGACTTGTTTGGATATATCGTGTCCAATCGGCTGGAGTTCGGAATACTTGGTCCGGGCATTCGTTCACAACGCTGATGGTCACTGATACAGCACTTGACGACGGGTCACACAAGTCCAAAATGACGTTATCCGCAGACCCAATAATGATTGATGCTCGAACGAAAGATCAAGTTTGAAGAGTTGCAGATGAGACCATTCGAAGCAATGGAAGAACAGGCTGCTCCTTCAGAGACTAAGCGAAATTAAACATGAGTGTGATGATCTAAACCGACCGAAAAGTGTTCGCAAGTATAAATTGACCGAGAAGGCGAGTCTACCGTCGGAGATTTTCAGGGAGCTGCCGTTCGTATTCAAAGTTCTGCACCAGTGCGTCAAACTCTTGTAGATAACAAGTTTCAGTACCAACTGTCATTAGGGATAAGTTTCGGGTCACGATAGTCACACCGAATATTCGGACTCAAAGGGTCGGTTGTATCAACTGTCGACGAAGTCGCTATGTCGATAATTGCAAAAGTGCTGTCCACCATTTACAGTACTCTGCTACTCTGAAATGGTCAAGCTTGTGCATTGCATGGATCCGGAGGGCTATGATGACTAGGACTTCGGTCCTATCCGACACAACCTTGTCAGACAGACTCGAGGGGAGCAGTCAGACGGAAAGCATTTGCAACCGTAGGGTTGTATATCGCATTATTGACCGTGTAGAAGTCCTCAGGTAATGAGGGACGATCATGAGCATACAGAAAGACTACCTTTATAGCTGCGGCGCTGTTGTCTTCCAAATCAGGATGACAGGATTAAAAAAGGTACTCCCAGACAAAGATATTGGGAGAAGCACTTTTTCTTACGAATACGCTATATTTCCCGAGGAAAATAGATGCTTCTATTTTGAGAACTCGAATGCCCGCCATTACTCCGGAAAATTCGAGTTCGCGCGCCTACTTCTGATTGGTCCGATCAGTGTCCTAGTACCAAGGCCACCGAAAACCTATAAATACAGACGTTGTGAGCCGCTGTTTTGCTTTCGGGCTGAGCAGCAAATGAGGCTCGTTTGAAAGCCGTCTCTTTCCTTTCTTGTTGGGGGTCTAACTTGCGAGAGTTTGGTCCGAGTACTTGCGTTCTGATTATTCGTGTCGTTTACGATATCGTTGTTTCGTTCTTGATCAAGGTACTGCTCGCGGTCTCTGTGTTCGTTCTTTCTTTCCTCTCTCAGGGGGTCGTAACGAAAGGGCATTCCGATCAAACAGTGGTTGGGAGTGGCCGCTGACGTATTGCCCGATACGGTCGAAAAACACCCGGTATCCCTAAAAAGCCTGAAGTAACTTCCAATACATCCATTGCGTGCAGCAGTGCTGAGAATCAGACATAATTGCTCTATGCACTGCGCCCCCGTGCTAGGCAAGCGCTTCAATGCCAAGTGAGTAAGGCTCTTCAGTCACTGGTTCCGGATAAGGTCTCCCAAGAAAACTCTGTATCACGTTATCTAGCAGGCCAGACTTTTGAGTCAGAGAGTCGGGGTGGAGTCCTCCTTTTGCGGCAACAACGGCCGGGGAGGTGTTTCAGGTGTTATCGTTCTCCCAATAGTGACATTATTCATCCACCACGACTCTCTCCCTCTAGATCGCCCTTTAAATTTTCTGTCTCCACAAGCCTTCCGGCGATAATGAGTGTTTTTTGAAGCCAAGACAACTGGTAAACACTGGTCTGCACTCTCTGACAAGTCAATTAGCAAGCTGCCTTGGCAAGCGCTTTCTAAAGTCTGGAACGTGTGTGCTGCCTGTCAGGGACGCGAATTTACTATTTTAGCACCATTATCCACTTGAGCTCACCTCCAGATAACTGTCGATCCAACCGCCTCTCCCTCAGGGTTTGTGGTAACGTCAAAGGTGTGTTGTGTCCAAGCTGGAGTGCGAATCGCACAGAGTTCCTGAGAACACCAATGTTTGCTCGATTGGATCTTCGTAAGTAGTCGATTGTGCGCTGTCTGATTCAATACATCAGTTAAGGTCTGTCGACGTAAATAAGAAAACCGTTGTTTTCACCATACCGGCAGATGCGTTCTATAGCACTCTCATTGACCTCCGGAGACAGAATGAACACTCAGACATCATCATAATAGACAAATAAACGGAGTGTCTATTGGTAGTCTGTTAGGCCCAACATTAGCCGACATCTTAGGAATGGTGAAAGTCCCAGATAATATTGCTAGTCTTGTACAAACGGGTTGTTGATGATATTTTGAGGCTGACGGATACAGATCATTTTGATTTTTTTTAACCTTCTTAGATCTATTCACTCGAACCTATCCCCGTCTCACGAAACTGAATCAAACGGCAATTCGGCTTTCTCAGATTTACTCATCATACGGTGTGAGGATGGAACATTGCAGCGATTCATCGCGAACAATCTTCAGCTTTGCCTCGATAACATGTGAGGAGGGTTTAGTCAAAATCCTATTTCATAGAGCCAGATGTACCTGCACCCTTGATAAGCTGCATACGGAACAAGTGGTGCTAAGAAAAACGTTAATGATAAATGGATGCCCTGAAAAGTTCACAGACATTCACAACATGATAAACCATTGTAATGAGCCAGTTCACATAGCTCGAAAGAAAGATAAACTTCTACTTCTGGAATTCGAAGTGAGTCATCTGGCAGATGACACCAGGCACAAATTGAATTTTGCTCTATCCCGTATGTATGCAGCCGCTCAAGTACACTTGGTTCAAACCTCCGAAGGACAAGTTCTACACAAGCGCGAACGCAATTTGTCTGATCATTCCATTTAAACCCTCATGTCATCTATCAGTTCACTTGCTGTTGGAATGACGTTTACGTACGCGAGTGGCAGAGCACATCCTGGGCTGGTTAAAACAGCTCACAACACAATCTTAAACCAGTGAATCCGTTGTTCGAAACCCCGAATCACCGGTTGCTGGATACAGATAACAGGTCACTATGTTGGTCTAATTAAATAACTCAAAATGTTGTCACGCAACTAAAACCTGAGGCCACTGGTGTTCAACAAAGATGTATTGATCAGAACTCACCAACCGGTGTTATGCGCGCAAATGTGGTTGAAACAACCCACAGGGTTGCTGTGATGTAGACATAATATATGATGACTGTAGGTGTGTCCATATCCTATTTGCCCCTATTCGTCTGTCATGTATAATCTGTATGTTTTACTTTTGCGACTGATAAGAATAAACAAAACGTTCACATATCGCAACGTTTCTTCTTTTTGCATTGATGTTGCTAAAGAGAACCCAGTGTTTCAGGTGTCTCAAACGAAGATTATCATTATTATTATTATTACTCTAACCTTCCAGCAATATTTCTTTTACGATATCCTACGTCACTGTTGAGGTGAGCGGCGGTCCGAGCCACAGTAATTTTTGGCCAGATACGACTGCTATGATGATATTGAGTAGCAGCAGGTGTATTTCGATGAGGCACAATTGAAACAGACTGGCGAAAACACCGAATACGGAAAGTTGGACCCCCAACATGAGGTTTCAAAGGCGTCAAATGGTGGGGTTCAATGAAGGTTCAATTTCGCACTTTCAATTTCATCATACCTCAAGAGTCTACTTCAGTACCGGATAACGAAAACACGTGGACGTGCGTGAAGTAGAGCCGGCCGCTGCCGACGATATCCAGGCGTGTGACTGTTGCTGTGTAAGCTAGGTCTGAAGTTAGAGTGCTAAATTAACTTCGTCCTGTCAAAAACTCTTGCAATGTCTACCCAAATAGTACGATCAAGTGTCAGCCAAACATTTGTCAAACACATATCACCGTTCTAAATCCGACAATCATAGCTTTCAGACGTATCCGTGGAAATTGCGGATAGGGTTGATGTTGGCTCATATAGTAGCCCACGAAGAAGTGGGATAAAAATGCATGTGGTACATAACACAAACGTATAAAAAGGAAAACAAAAAACTTTAAAAATAGGCTTCATAAGTAAGTGAGCAGTCAACAACCCAGTAGGTAAGAGAACACCATGGACTGAGACACTGCCATGTCCAAGAACGTTTCTATCCGACAATGTGGGTGGTCGCGAACCCTCCAACCGTGCAAACAGCATCCATCAATCTTGCCCAGCGAGGCGGTCAAGAATCTCATGACACGTGGCCACAACATCGCCTGATCGTCTCGACGATTCATTCAACTAGCAGTGTCACAGTAAACAATCAGCAACGCGGTAGACTCTTTGTCGACACAAGGAAAACATGACCCAACAGGCAAAGACCGGGAATTTCTGTTGTCTCGGTTACCGGTCGCGAACCTGTACATTTCTCAAATACGTGTCCAAGGACTGACGCGTTGCTCACACAGTTAGCCTATTCGATAGGTTAAGTGGTGGTGACAACAAAAAACCAAACACCGACAGCGTATATGCATCTACCGCACAGATTGGCTAGAACTCTGATGTGCAGAGTAACACTGATCCCGCATGTTCATTGCGAACTTTGGAAGAAATCGACAGTCAGCTGTCTGCAGCGTCACCAATGACTACGATTAGCAAACATACTATGTGCTTTTTTCATCCTCCTATAGGCTTTCAGCAATAGGTAAGCGGAACAAACGACAGTCTCCAACAACCTGTTTGTAACAAAAACTGGGTCAGAGCGAACCCGATCTTGTAAGATCACTCAACATTTTAAAGCTATAAAGTGTATACCATGCAGACCAGCGGTAATAGATAGTCTATTCAAAATAGTCTGCGTACTTTCCACAAGAGAATGGAAGTGATGTCCACATACCTGATATCAGTCACCTCAACACTTGGCAGGACCTCCACTTTGAGATGCTCGAAATCACCGAGTGCTCTTTCTAAAAAAGCATCCATCACATGATTAGAAAACGAGTGGGAGGTCGGATATCCCTCTTAAGCGGCACTTGAGGTGCAGAACGCCTATGTTTATGAGCAGTTCAAAAATGCGCACTTTACAAACACAACAAGCATAAAACAGTCATCGAAAAGTGCCGGTTGATTTAAACTTCTCTGCAATGGAGACAACTCCAGATAGTCTGACATCAAAAACGGTCCTCAGACCAAAAATTACCATAGTCGTTGGCTGAGAAAAAGAGCGCCGACGGTCTAGCATGTGTGCTCTCGCACGAACGTTAGACTCGCTGCATACCGATGTTTGCTGTATCTCAGAGACTAGAATCCACGACAGTAGTCAACGTATGGAATTAACAGCACCTGCACTTTCTACCCGATACTGGTTATACACCTCAGGTGACTCTCCGGCCGCCGTCACCGGTCAAGCTGGAGTAGGTATAGTCCTCAGCACGACGGCCGCAGCC
>QNGE01000268.1:305721-341258 GCA_008508345.1 Paragonimus westermani | reverse complement strand
AATGTAGAAACTTTTCAGTTAACCGGAACCGTTGACTCGCGCGTGGTACGAAAAGTTAAATTTTTCATATAATCGGAAATACGACATAATGTTGAACCAAACAAACATCAGTCAACAGTAAGTGTCAGCTTGTACGTGATGCCGAAAACACCCAGCCATTTCAAGAGGTTGCTGCACCACCATGTGACTGTCACTGCGGTAATAGGAAATTGTGTGCAGAATATCACTGTAGAAATAAATGACATACTCAACCAAATTATGCAACGAATGCGAACTTTCGAGAGAGAGAGAGAGAGAGAAATATCCTTGGCAGATGCAATTGTTTTTTGTTCTTATAACGATATTTTTTGGTATTTTTAAAAAACACCTCGCGATTTTTTTGTTATGACTGGGAAGTAAACGAGATTTGACAAACGCTAGTCCTCCAGGAGTCGTTTCGGCCAGTGCACCCTACGACCTAAACGCGTTACGGTGGGTGCTGGCGTCACCGTTGAAGTCGTGATGTCTGCCGAGGACGATGTGCTTGGGCGGGGCTTTTCTGAGACAGCTGCCGGCGTGAACGGGGGCTGCGGAAGAGCATTGAAGGCTTCCTATGTCCTGTCGAAGTGGGCAGGATTCAGACAATCGATGCTTACCGTGTCCCGAATACTTTGACGCTTGAGTAAATGGAAATGGTTCTTTCGTTGAAGTACTATGAAAGAACCCTTGTAAGGTCACTCGAGCGAGCGCCGTAAACCATCCACGCGAACAAACACATGCGTGCAGTCGTGAAGGCCTTTGGGAACGAACATATCGCGGCTTTGTTCTCGTGTGTTGGTGACGCGGAGGCGGCGCATGTGCGAAGAGTGCTGTTCTTCGTAAGATGCGTCATATCGAAGGGCGTCGGTGGCGAATGAGAAGTAGTCGCCAGGGAGAGACAGTGGTTGGTCGTACAGGAGGTCGACGTTGGGAACGTGAAGGTCGGCTTGAGGGCCGCGCGGATGCCGAGTAAAACCATTGCATCGACCGCGGCGAGGGCTATTTTTAGTTGTCGGTGGAAGGGTTCGACCATACTGTTTGCAGCCGGGTGGTATGCCGTAGTCCACGAGCTATGACATCCAAGCGCGCTCAGTGTTTCCGCAAAGGAACCGCTTCTGAATTGAGGACCACGGTCCGTCGTGACTGTGGCCGGGCAACCATGAGATGTCACCCAACGCTCAACCAATGCGCGTGCTACAGCCTCAGAACGGACGTTGGGTTTGGGGACGGTCTGTGGCTACAGCGTGAACTGATCTACCATCGTCCAGAGATATGCCATCCCATTGGAAGTTGGCAAAGGACCTACACTATCGATGTGGACATGTGCAAGCCGAGATGTATTCGAAGGGAGTCGGCCAATCGAGGCTGAGATGTGACGGTGAACCTTAGCTTGTTGACAAGCTAGGCCAGATCGCGCCCATGTGCGAAGATACTTTTGCACACCAGGCCAGACGTACATATCGGAAGTGAAGTTGGCCGTGGCCCGGATGCCAGGATGGGCGATGTTGTGTAGCGTGTCGAACACGCGTCGTCGGAAAAGAGTAGGAATTACTGGACGTGAATGTCCAGTAGATGTATCGCAAAGGATAGCGCCTGCAGACGCTGGCAAGGGTTTGTCGGTCAGACGTGAAACTGTTTGTTGGCAGGGGGCGAAAATCATTTTCCGAACGTTGTGCGTTGGCCACGGTGGTTGAGTCGATTGAGTCGTGACCAACTAGAACCGACACTTGGGGTAAAGCGCCAGCCACACTGTTATCGCTGCCAGAAACGTGGCGTGCATCAGACGTAAACTGCGATACAAAGTCCAAATGTCGAATTTTGCGATGCGTATGTCTTTCAGACCTACTGCAGAAAGCAAAAACCAACGGTTTGTGGTCGGTGAAAATCATGAACTGGTTTCCCTCGAGGGCATGTCAGAAGTGACGAACAGCCGAATAAATTGCTAACAATTCACGACCGAACGTGCTATGTTCTGTTTCAGCCGGAAGTAAACGTTTGAAAAGGAGAGCGGGCGGTTTCCTGAGTCCAGCGACGAACTGTTGAAGTACGGCGCCAACTGCCCTGTCTGATGCGTCATCGGCTTTACGTATTTTCGCGGCCGAGTTGAAGTGGTGCAACATAACGACGGTAGCTAATGCATCCTTGATTCTAACAAACGATTTGGTGGCTGTCGTTGATAATTCTTCGACTCCGTTGACCCGGCCGCGGGGTGAATCGGTTAAAGGCTGTATAAGCTGAGCGCAATGTGGAATAAACCGCCTATAGCAATTGACCATCCCGTTAAATCGACGAATAGCAGCGAGGGTAGTAGGAGGGAAAAAATCGTGGATTACTACAACCTTATCGTTTAACGGTCGGATACCGTGCTGGTCAACGTGGTGTCCTGAAAACTCCACTGCTGGCTGGCCGAAAACACACTTTTCCGCATTAATCGTTATGCTAAAAGTTAGTTATCTCTCAAGGAGCTGTCGCAGATGAATGTGTTTTCTTCAGAAGCGCCTCAAAATAGTAGGTCGTCGATGTAATGGTGGACAAATCCAGACCCCGTGTGACGTCGTCGATAGAACGTTGAAACGTCTGTGCATCGTTTCGCAAACCGAACGGCATACGTTGAAATTCGAATAACCCGAATGGTGTGATGACTGCTGTCTTGGCGACATCCTCGTCCGCAACCGGGATCTGGTGGTATGCGCGCACCAGATCAATTTTCGTGAAAAACACAAGTACCATGAAGGCTATCCGTGATGTCCCGTATGTGCGGAATCGGGTACCTGTCGGATACTGTGACGTTGTTGGGCGAACGATAATCCCCACAAGGGCGCTAATCGCCCGACGCTTTAGGAACCATGTCGAGCGGAGAGGTTCAAGGGCTACTGGACGGACGAATGATTCCAAGCTCAAGCATGTGTTTAAACTCAGCGTGGGCTATTTTAAGCTTGTCCGATATCAACCTGAGGGCTTTGGTGAACACCGGCGCGCCTGTTGTGACTATGTGGTGCCTCGTGGAACCTCTGACGGCAGGCAGGGATGAAGACTGTCAAAAAGCAGTCGGATACTTATCGATTAGAAAACTAAAGGAGTGTAGTTTTGTAGAGCCTTGATATGCGGGACTGATTGATACCTTATCGGTCAAAATCCCGGTAACCGTAAGCTTTGTCGTTTGATCGACTAGACGATGTCGTCTGGAATCTACCAGAAGGACGAATTACTGGAGGAGCTCGATGCCGATAATCGCCATTTGGACGTCGGCGACCGTGAAAATCCAGAGGAAACGCCTTCGGAGACCTAAATTAAGTGTGCGGAAGCGCTGACCAAACGCTTTTATAGTGCTTCCGTTGGCCGCGCGAAGGTTCGAAATGTATGATCTGTTCAAGCCGTGGGTCTCAGGTGGGATCACGCTGACCTCGGCACCTGTGTCGATAAGATAGCGAATCCCCGGCTCGGGATCTTTTAGAAACAACATGCGACGAGGTGGGCCAGTTACGTCTCTAACCATGTGGATTTGGCTGCCCTGTTTGCTGACTGGACCAAACGTACGAGGCTGTCGGCATCGTCGGGCTTTGTTGCCAAATTGCTGGTGATACCAGCAGTGATCCAGATTAACGTTCGGTGGCGGCTGACGAGAATCACGTGACCCTGCGTAGCTACTGATCCGTCGAATTGGGGTAGTCGAATGTGATCTCGAACGCTGCGTCGTTAAGGCCTGAAGTTGTTTAGTTAGGGTGGCAACTTGAGCAGCTTGAGTTGCAATTGCGCCCTGACTATTCGAAGCGAGCTGGGAAACAGCGGTGCCGTATGTATCCCCGATCCGGTCGGCGACATCGGCCAAGGTTGACAAGGTTGCTGATGGGTTTGCGCTTAGAATGTTTTGCATATCCTTCGACAAACGCTGTAGCCACATCTCCCTAAGTAGAGCCTCTTCTATGTGTGTCGTGCAGGCTAACCGCTGCATCTGGCGAAGGAGCTGCGATGGTTTACGGTCACCGAGCTCGGTCGCACTCAGAAGCTGATAAATACGTTGGCGATCGGACAAACCAACGCGCTTAATTACGGCCGCTTTGAGTTGCTCGTGGGGCTTCGTGGAGTCCGGTAACTCCAGAATATCGTCCACCTCATCAGTGACATGTGGTGGCAGTGCCGCAACTGCGCGATAAAAACGCATTAGCTCTGAACTAATCTGTCATAGCGCAAATGTGGCCTCTAACTGAACAAACCACGATTTGTGATTATTCTCTCTGAAGGGCACAAACGGTACAACTAACTCACTGACCGGAGCGTCTCACAAAACGTGTGATTGAGCCTCCATTAAAGCGGAATGGACAATAAATCGAATTAAAAAAACTGAATATGTACAATGTATCAATAAATAGCAACCCACAGTTATACAAAAGATATACCCGTGGAAAAACAAAAATTATTTGAACGGGATCGTCAAATTAGTCGGGCTCATCAATTTAGTGCTCGTCGCACTAAGTCGCTTTTTCCCCAGGTACGCAATTGTCAGACGCGGAAAGCAAAAGACCGTTGCAGAGATAGACTAAATCTTTATTCGACGAAATATACAGGTAGTCTCTGATAGCGCTATAGACGGCACCAACACGCAAATTGGCTAGATAGGCTAGAGACCGGCCGTCGACGAGCGAGTAAACCGGAAGAATGTGACACGTGGGTGTTTCGGGTTTGCGCCACCGTCACGACATACAACAAACAATCGGAGAACACACATCATGCGAGCTTTCTTAATGGCTTAGGTACAGTATGCAACTATGAGTTCTGGAACTATTTTACCTATCATACCGCAGGCAGGTCAGTGAAATCTCCAGGCCGCTACAAAGTACCCTGCTATTAGCACTCCCATTTTATTGGCTGTCTCTACTGTCCCCAGCTCCATCTCGTCATCGGCCTTACTGAGAATCCTGATCGACGCTGACTGTCCCTCAGCAAGCAGCTGACTACACCTCTCTACATTCAAGGGTAGCTGTCATTCACCTGACCACCTCTGAACAGTTTTCAGATCCTCGTGCATGCGCGCGCTAGCAGGATATCTCCCAAACTTCAAACCACCAGCAAATAATCAGCAGAGATAATTCGGGTTTCAGTAACATGAATGGTCAACATTAAAAACAGCAGTAGTCCAAGCATCGATCTCTGAGGTACGGCAGTAACTACCACACCTTCTGTGAAACTTTCCCCCTGCAATCTCCACGTCGAAGGTGTGGTTGTCCAAGAAGTCCCGGATCCATCCAATTAGCCTTGAAAGGATACCGGAGGTCTTCAGTCTGATGATTAACAATCGATGGTCTACTGATCAGAATATCTACCTGAGGTTCAGGTAACGAACCCCAACTACCTCCCCTCTAACCTCACCGTGAAGTTAGGGAGGAAGGAAACCAGGTTGACGGAAGAAGACTTGTGTTGCACGAACCTATATTTTTGTGTGGAAAGAAGTCCATTTTCACTAAATGACCCCAAAATCCTACGCCTAGTAATTATTTCGAGCCGTTTCAGGGCAACTGATGTGAGACCTACTGGTCGGTAGTCTCCTACATAATGTTTGTTGTAGTTATCAAGCAGAAGGCACAAACACAGGGAATTTGCAAATGCGCATTTTCGAGATTAGGTTTCGCAAGGTAGTTTGGACCAAAAATTGATCGGAAACGGTTCCCAGTCTCTCTGTCATACAGCCTCTCCACAGTAAGCACTTGTTCGAAGTAACGCGGTGGTCACCGCACACTGTCAGTGTTTGACTGTCACGCTTTAAAAGCCTTACAGTCGAAGCAACCCATATGGATGATCCCACAGAAGACAGTATTCCCCTCGCAGACAGCTGAGACAATGTATTACCGCCGGGTACACAAGACCAAATGGAATTTTGTGACACTCTACAGAAATCGGTGTACCCGAGAAATCAGGGTTAATTGGCTCATTTCGTATTCAGATGAATGTCCCTGAACACCCCAGAATCAGTTCGCAAATTATGGTCTCATAAGATTTAACGGCAATGCAAAAGAGAGCTTTAAAATCTTCGTGCACCCAAGACCATTCAAGACTGACCAGAAGTCATAACAAAAGTTGAGCACACATGAGAGAAGGGATTTGCATCTGTCGATGAAAGTTCGCAGTCGCCAAGAATGGGTAAAGCATGCCCAGTAAATACTTCAACGGAATTACTAGTGAACCATGAGGCAACAGAAGTTTTACTTCTCTTTGTGCAATCAAGTAAAGTAAAGACGCAGCTTTACTAGTGTCAATAGTAAGTAAATGTGTGAAACCACCACCAACCGTACATGAATATGTTATGTGGCGAGTGGAATCAACAAGATTAATAGAACTCGCAGCATAAGCTATAAATTGGAAGTCATTTGAATTGCTCTGCTCTTGTAAAGAAATGTTGGCTACATACGTCTTCGAACTACGGCAGACGACCTGAACGCGGCCTACCTTACCACACTTGGGGAGTTTGGAATTGTAAAACAGACAAGTAAGACGAGAATGCCTCTAGAACCACAAGACTTATAGCTAGCCCAGTTTTGCTCAGGTTTTGGATTGAATGGACGTAGCTCGAGTACTGTATTTCTTTGGCAAGTCACCTTTCTAAACCGTCGCTGCTGACCGTGCACCTGTTTCTTACAATTGTTGACGTTATGTGACGCAGCTGGTTCTTGGTTCGCATCAATTATAACATCTTGGAATTGCTCACAAAGAACTCGAGCCAACTGGAAGGATGTCCTCCTAAGTAATGACAATCTTTGCTCAGCCTTCGATTCCTGAAACTGATTGATCTATTCGCTGAGTTTGTGATCATTTATCGGAATAATGCTTTGCAACTTGGGTTTAAAGTTGATGAACAAATGCAAGAAGATCCTGATTTCACTTCTTTCTTCAAATATGAAACTCTGTTCTTTTCGTGGCTTCAGAGTTAACAAGTTTAAAACGCCTCAGCAGCAGAAACCCTAAGGAAGCTTTTAGAAAGTAAGAGAAAATAATCGGGAACGGTGGACTTGCAAGCAAAACATATGCACTCTTGACAGTAGCTGTGAGAGAATGGGGTTAGTTTTTTCTCTATTTCCAAACCTTTAAGCGTGTTACAAGAAGTTTAAAAACGTTCCAATTACTTTTCGACATCTGGAAAACTGGAGTGAATATTCAGATTTCCCAGTCTCCAAAAATCTCTCATAAAGATTTTAATGTCCGTGAAGTTCGTTGTGGTGCTTAGAAAAAAGCAGTAGTAATTGGAATTTCACTTAGTTAAAACTCTGAGCTAGTTTGTTCACCGTAGCAATAGCACAACAAGTAACCCAACAAAACTCTGACTTAATCCGTATCACATGTCGCAAAAGTATTTATGCAGTTGCACAACAGTTACACAAATTTCACTCACAAATTACGGTCACTACATGCGCCACCCAGACTCTCTGTACACAACACAGGCTCACCTTTACCGCCTCTCGACTGTTCTTCCTTCACAGTGGCTTCCCTTCATACCGGCTACATCTCAACGAAGCATGCGTTGCACAAGGTTGTTTTCAATTATATCATAGTTTGTAGACATCGTTGATACCCCACAGTCTGCCCAAATTGCCACTTCTGCAATCGATCATAATCTCTATGTATTCACGCTCCTAAGGGAATTACAGTATTCGACGGCAAGTTTACCACATATATAACCAAGCTGTAGGATAACAACGTCACAGATTCTCTTAGCGAAGGGCATTCTGACCGTCAAGTTCAAAATATCGTTAAGGTTCTTTGCTATAGCGAGGTATAAAACTGTAACAGTCTGCACATCCCTGGGATTAGTGGCCTCATTTATGGGCTGATATAACGCTCTTTCACTTAAGGGCTGCACTAATGTTCTCCCAAAGCTACCACCAACAACAGGCTGCAGTCCATTCAAGGGGATTGGAAATATCCTTCTGCTAGAACTCTCTGTATCAGGTCTTCTCGCCTTCGATTAACACTGAGGAGCTGCTCGTCTTTCTGCTAAGAAAAGGACGAGCTTCTGTGAATATGTAGAAGCAACGGATTGACATTGTCGTTTGCTATGGAAAAACGCAACAGTCAAACATTTTCCCCGCTTAAGATCTCCTCTCGCAGTTGGCAGTAATACTGTGCAATTAACGACAGACTACCCTCACTTGTTCTACGATCATATCTATCCACCCTGTGCATCAAGTAGCCTGGAGATTATGTGCCCTTCATAGATATTTCCTCACGTAACCATGATTCAGTAACCGAGACATATTCACTTATTAGTTCCCCAGAGAGTCCACTTTTTTTCCGAGCGTGTGTGTAAACCAGTCGGGCCTTTACACAGCCACTTCAACTTCACTGAATCCGGAGGTAACACACGTCTCAGGCAACACAACTGAGCAATTCCCCATGTCACTGGTGGGGAAAGCCTACCCTCTTCTGGCTTCAACCTTAACGATCCGTACATTGAGTGGAAACCTAGAATACTCGGAATTAGATACTTTGGATAGCCCCAGGATCATAGCTGTATTCAAACATTCTGCGTTGTTACGGTTAAGACTTCGGACTGGTTAAGATAAGCAGTTGCTATCTATGGGACAAAAAAGGGTTTCAAATATGTGCACCAGTATTAAGGATATCAGAGTCTGTCACTGGCAAATGTAACGTCAGCAGGTGTAATATTATCACTCCAATACAGTGTGTACCGAAAGATGGGACACTGAAACTGTGCGTCCAATCCAAATATTGTACCATGAGGCGCAATTGGAGTGGTCCTTTAGTGGATTATCTGTTGTGTACAGACTTGAATAAGAGGTAAATCAAACAGTTTTTCATCATTCCGCAGTTCCACTGGTAGTTTTGTTAGCTTCACTCATGGTTTCAACTCTCTAATACACTGCTACCTCCCAGTCGAGAGATGAGGACTACCGGGACGGCTAACACTTTCACATCCTGCCGAGTCACTAAGTGTCATTGTAACCCAACCTCGATTAGCTGTGTATATGTGCCCCGCCACTGCTGGGAACTTATTCTCGTGCTCGGGATCAGAGGCATCATCTATCATAAACATAGGACTGTTGTTTGTCAAACCTTACTAACCGTTTAATGGCTACATGTTCCGAAATTTCCACTCACCTCAGGTGATTCACTAGATAAAATCTCATCGCGCTTTCTCCAACCTTATTCTATTTCGTAATGGACTCAAAGGTACTACTGATGACCATGTGTCTATTTCTACAAGGTGTCGTTTACCTTAGTTCCGAGATTTAACACGAACTTCACCAAAAGCTCTTATAGAATATGGAACTCGATTTGTCATTTCGGTTGGACTTCCACTCTCACATTCGTATCTTTAATTGGTTCCTGTAGCTTTTCTTGATCTTTTCTTGACCCTACACTCTCCTTAGTCGATATCCAGCTGCCACCCATTTTTTCTCCATTCTTTCAATTCTTTTACTGCCTGTGTCCCCTTTTACATCTGTCACCTTACTGCATCGCACATTGCTAGTAGTGGAGACACTTAGTTCAACGTGAAACCTGACAGTAGTTTTGTCTTGTAAATCACTGATCAAAACAGGTATATGGTTATGCCTAGAAGTCACCTCCTTCCTCTTCCTACCACAGTCAGAGCTTGGAAGTGTTTTGAGAAGTTCCACATTGTCGTCGGGATTATTCGAATTAATAGCTCTGTACTAGTCTCCCGTTCGGCAAGCTGAACTCTGATCAGGCATTCACCAAACAGCCAATTCGTACACTTAGGTTTCAACTTTAGAATTCGATGAATACATGCTTGTAAGCGTCCAGATGATTGAATGGAAGTTGATTCAAATGCGTTTTGTGTCAGTGTGTCGACGTCGAGTAATGGTCTCAAAGGGTGAGCGGTAAATCAGGGCTCGAATCCAAGGTTCCAGCAAGGAAGAACCATAACTGCTTTTCGAACTCGTTCAACAGAGTAGCCAACTTTTTCCAACCTATGTCAAGTTCTCAATTATGGGTTTCAAAATTTACATGATTTGGCCCCCAGGTTGGTGAAAAATGTCAAACGAAGAGTCAATCCTGATCTCGCTTTCTCAATCGTGCGTCTGTGCGCTTTCAAATCTCCTTCTTGTTACATCACAACCAAACAGACTAAAGTAGTCACAGTCTAGTATGTAGCGTGACTCTCTCTACGTTCAGAGGTGAACAGGTTGAGTGATCGTACACAGTTCTGGCGGCCTAGAACTTTCTACCCTCTCACCAAATAGGCACCAGAATTTTGCACTTATTGAGAGTTCCATAATTCTTGGCAAAATGTCATAACCGCACTTGGACGCGACACTTCAAATGAGGACAAAGTAAAGTCGAATACAAATTTGCAAGCACTGTTGAACATAGGTTAACGAGCACAGATTTAGGTCGGTAAACCACTCATCCAACTATTGTGGGAGCTGTGATTTGTTGGACAACTGGGAAAACGCGCCTACTACTTTAACAACCTGTCCTCCTGATTGCTGACTAACTGTCGGGTGGTTTTTTTTGCCCGTGTGTCTATTTTAGATGTCAGGTGAAATACAGTGGGCAACATTTCGCTTTTTAGAACATTTGATTGTAAATCACCCTCCAGTGTGCATTCGCAGATTTTCGAGGTCTCCCTAATCCAACCTGCTTATAGCTGGTTTTATCGTCATCTTTGAAGAGTAATAGTGACTGACCGGATTGTCAACGAAGTCGGTTATGCATACCAAAAACAGTAGGGGGATGAAAAAAGAACCTTACGGTATGCCACTTAAGGGAACATACTGGCTAAGCAATATTCCCGACACATTCACTATGTGCGAATTTTCACATAGAAACCTCTGTATCCATTCAGCAATGTTGAAGGCGATCCCGCTTTCGGTAGCTTCCAACTCAGTGGATTGTGTTTGACAGAATCAGCGATTTTCTGAATGCCGTACTTTGAGTCATTGAGTGCTCCAAAAGCGATTCCACCACTTCGTCAGATTAACTGTTGTGGCTAGGTATTCCTAAGACTGGATTACTTAAGGCGACGAATGCAATAAATGTGATTTTTGCCCTGCTTTTGATTGCTTACTCAATTACATGGTGCAACAGTTTTTTTGAACTGGTGATACCTGGTGCAGTTTTGTGCTTTTCAGGACAGGAACCCACAAGAACAGTTACAAAATTTTCGTGAGAAAACACGAACCCTGATTTCAATGGGTATTAACCTGAACAAACGTGGAATGGCTTGGTAACATGCGACATATTTTTAGTTACGGTTTTGAAATATACTCAAAATTTAGCTCTAGTTTATTGAGTGACCACTGGGAGAAACGGAATATGCGCAGTCAGCTGATTTTAAGTATGATGCAAACAAAACTGTTCTAACCAATCTGTATCTATTTACCAAATTGTAAAAAACCGGTCGTAATACAGGTGAGTGCAAAATGACCATGATAAGTGGACTAAAATATGAACTAATGAATAAAATGCGAGTCCCCGTTGGATGCAATAATTTGCACCAGTGTATGCCGGGATTATGTAAGTCCAGCAGTGAAAGGGAAGTTTTGCTGCATCCGAATAAAGACGGATCATAAGGGGAGAAAGAAGTTCCTCGATTATTTCAAGATCTTCCATTGTAGAACAAAAAACACCGACCTCACAACCAATTCGTTGAACTCGTTCATTCGACACTTCCCTCAAGTAATTTAGAATACGGCAGTTTGTAGCACGGGCGGTAAAATCTCTCTCTGACATGAAGCACACTGCGCCCAATCATTCACCTCAGTTCCGTTGTTCTGTATTACGTCTGTTGCTTTGTGATACTATGGTGCTTTTGCGCTATAGGTGTTATGATACATATAAGGAGACACACGTTTTGCAGTGTGTGAAATTCTTTTGATTGTTTAAGATTTCCTGAAATTATATGAGAACTCTTCTTAAATCCGAAGGTCACACTCTCGCCAACTCTGAAGCTATCTTTCCTAAACAAACGACGTTGGGTGACAAAATATGATCTCCAATTAATGTATAGCTACGGCTCTGACAGCTTGAAAAATCCCTCGCCCCAAATGGAGATAAAGCGTGTCTTTCTAGTAAGTTACCAACCTTGTTCATATGATGGGATTTCTAAACGCATGATGAGCCTCAAAAGAGAACAAAAATCCCTCTCAGGGTTTATCTTGCTGGATTCATGAAGCAGCTAGCTTGATTCGTAAGTTGCACTCTACTTTGCCTGTTTTGAATCTCTGTATTACCGTCGTACATTTCACCATCCATATCCCAAACGTTTTTGACCAGTGCATGCAAATCCATATGGCTATCGCAGCGGGTTCTGATATGCCAACCACTGGCGTGGTTTATCAGGTGAGGAACGTTTGTATGAGTCCTGCTCGAGTGTGTGATCACTAAGTACTGACGAACATTATCAACTAGTCCTCTATCGAAAACAATCCACTAGAAGTTCAGCGGTTATAAAATTTCGATGATTTTAGTCCATTTTTGTTCAGAAATTTATCATTTATCCTGGTAAATTCATGTACGTTGGTCAGTTTCTTCCAAGGAAGATTTCGGAATGTTGAAGATATTCCTTCCGTGCACCATGTACCCTTAGAGACGCTTTCCTTGTTTTGCTGTCTGAGAGCACGAGAACAATGTCATTGCATTCTATAAAACCAACACTGCCAGTCTTACAAGGCTTTTCACTATAATCCGCAGTCATAATATGTATTTGTTCTTGCTATGCCCTGAGCTATAAACATAGTCACATAATACACGCATTTTAAAAACGAGCCCATTTGCTACACATTTCTTCTCATATTGTGTACAGTTGAACCTGTCTATCTTGATTCACTTAAGCACCATCAGTCGGGTTTGTGGATTGCGCTGGTGCCAGTAAGCCAGCAGTCGTATAGATCGTGTTGAGGATCCAGTACATACTGAAGAACGATGATTAGAAATAGAGAACATATATGAATGGTGAACTGTGTTTTGGGAACAAGTTTCCGGTTAAGATAAGCAATAAAAAGGTGACTCAGTACTTACCAGAAATGTCATTCAAATCGGTTTCCATAGGATAGCAATGAAACCACACTTCAGTTAAAATAAAGATTGTTCACCAACTTGAAAAAACAAGATTATTGTTGGAGCCAACAAACTTACCAAAGGAGAGAAGTGAGATAGAAAAACTAGAGAGGTCGAATTAACCCGTGACTGTGGTTCTAGTATTAATCTCGAGTAATCAGTGGACGGAAATTCACCATACGTTTCAGAACCAGAAGAGCAACTAACCTTTAATACCTCAGGGAGGCTTCGCTCCAAAGTGGGACATGGTCAGTTGTACAAATCACAGATCTTCTTTAATGTAACTTCGTCTCAATGAATTTTACAGAAAATTTAGGGACCAAAACCTTTCGTCCTTGTTAGCCTGATCTGTTCGGAGTTGAGTACAGCAATACGGGCTGTTTGCTTCATCTCATTTAATGATTTTGTCAGACATTCACTGTTGTGTTTGTCTTACTGTGACAATTATCTTTTAAAGTTCTAATCCTTTTACCATCGCCGACTGCTTTTTATCAAACTGCTCAGTTTTTTCAATACAACTGTTTCAGCTTGTTTACTTAATAATGTTACTAAGCCATTCGTATTGGTTTGGAATTCTCTGGAAATGTTTGAGAATTTCCGCTTCAACGGACCAAAATTCAGCATTTTGCCCTTCAGATTTCTGTGGGTTTCATCACTCAAGAAACAAGCAACATTGTTTGAACCAAGAACCAACATAATTGTAAATGCACCAAACAATAGGACCCTACAGAGTGTGAGGAACCATGAGAGTTTTCGGAACCCAATGGAGTAGAATGGCGCATGTGTGAATAGATGTACCGGAAAACACAATTGAAATAATGCAAAAAATAAAGCTGGATAGGCCCCCAAACACAACTTCAAGGTTATTCTTATGCAACCAAAATATTCACGTATATTCACCACACTGTAAAGAAACGAAAAAACAACGATGCTATGCAAATTATCCACCAAGGAATGATAATTATTAACGGTAAAAATGCAATGCGTTCTACCATTAGTTTGTAAAAAACGGAGTGAATATATGAGAATATTTGGGAATGAAAATGAGTTCAGTAGGATCCTACTGAGATATGCACTACTGACGAGCTCTAATAAGAGCGAAACTCTTGTGTAGTGCTTCTTTTCGAAAGAGGCTGGCTGGAAAGTCTATCTGAATGCGAACGCTGCGATCAAATGTGAGTGATGGTCAACTTGAAAATGAACCAAATCCCCGACTACTCATCAGTAATCTAAAATATCGCCTTGCAGGTTTAATGAGTTCTGTGATCTCGACCTGTCTCGGAAGTCCTAATCGNTACCTAGCGTTGGTAAAAAATCGGTTTCAGTTGCGACTCCGCCTGCCTCGACGGAGCCAGGCCCCCAGAGCAGACGCGGCCGAGATTTGCGGATGTCAGTGCAACTCACAGATTACGTGGACGTCCGCCGTATCTAATCTTTGTTGTCACACTTCTTTACCGAGTTGATTATAGATGGCCTAACCTATAGCAGACTGTCAACGAGACGTTTTCTTTGGAAAAGCAAAAGAAAGCCTTATCTTGTCGAACGCCATGGAATCAGAAGCCCGCTGAGGTTATCGTATTAAGTTTGTGAGCACTGTACATTATAGATACCTGGAATTACCCATCCATCATTTACATGGGGCACTGAGGGCGTGCATTGTGAGAAGACGCTGGAAAGCACGAATTCCTGTGGCGATCGCATACGATGGACGTGAAAAAGGCTACGGCACTACTAGGCCGACAACAACGTGTATGTTCCCAATTCCCGTGCTACCTACAATTATCAACCTACATGACCGTGCCCTCCCAACCACTTTTAATTGTTTTCCTTCCCCCTTTCACCGGAAGTACACGCGAGCTGTGTGGCAGGAGTAAATTGGACCATTAATGCGCGAGTCAACGGTTCCGGTTAACTGAAAAGTTTCTACATTATCGAGGTCAACGCTCTGGTTATCTTCTAGCGGAAGAGCTCTGTAGCAACTCCATCTGTTTATTTCTANTGCGCGAGTCAACGGTTCCGGTTAACTGAAAAGTTTCTACATTATCGAGGTCAACGCTCTGGTTATCTTCTAGCGGAAGAGCTCTGTAGCAACTCCATCTGTTTATTTCTAATTGCATTAAAGTTACGATTCACATTGGTACCCTTTCTCCTCCCCAAATTTTGTGTGCGATTCAATGTTTGTTTGAAAGAGTGTAACTACCGGCATTCCACCCGCGCACTCGAACGTTCGGCTCCGGTGCCTGCTCGCTTGACGTTTTTCTGTGCTAACGTTTCATCTCACACTTCGCTCGCTCTCGTCTATTTTCACGTGTCGGCAATATATTTCTTGTCTACTCGTTGCGTTTTTCGTCGCTGACCGGCCAGGTCCCGTTTGAAGTTTACAATGTAGACTTAGATCCAGTTTACCCTACCAGACGATAGCAAGATACCTCCTGGCTGCAGTATTTCACTACTAATTGCCATTCTACTAGCCCACTGCCGTAACACACACGGACAGTTTCAGCGGCTCACACGAGTAAGGACGAGGAGCGGCCACACAGCGTCGACACATAAACTGAAGTTATCAGAGACTCAGAAACTAATGGACATGGACGAACACGACGACAATTCGAGGCAGAATACATTTACCAGTACTGATCTTCCTGTCTAACAAGGAGCCAGTGAATTGATGGACTAATCTCTCATATTATGTTTCACCTTGTGATTCAGTTGAACCTGAAGGTTGTTCTCAAGGTTAAAAATATTGAATTTTTCAATTTTGGTTTTGGTCGTTGTAAGCGCGGCGCTTCAAGTTGTGTGGACTGAATTTCATGTTATATCAGTATTTATATGCTCATATAAGTCTGGCTGCATTGGCACGCTTTGATGTTGCGTGTGTTTATCTCAAATAGTGGTGGTGATTTTTCGTTCGTTTCTCTCTGTCTGTATTTTAACTTTTCTTCATACGCTTAGTACTTTTTATCTACATATCGCCCATTATTGATGTTGTACATGTTCGATATGCTTTGTTCGCACGTTTGTACCATTCAGGGTAGCCGTTGTTTAGAAAAAGCAATTGCTTCTTGTTTTTTTGAAATATTTGTCGGATAGATAAGTGTTAGACACGTGTAGAGCAAAATTACACCTGTTGGTCGTGTTGCTGTCCATATTGCTAACGTTTACTAAGACTCCCATAGTAATATCAGCAAGGTTTTTACTAAAAATTGTTGGGTACGCCGCCAGTATGTCTAAGTGAAAGTGTAGTATGTCCGAGAAAGGAAAATATGGCAGAAATAAAATATACGATGTGAAACTTAAGCTCAAAGCGATAATCCGTAATCGGCTTTATTCTCATTTTACTTCATCAGATATGGATGACCTAGATGAGACTCTGACTATAAACCTTCTGAATCACAAGACAAAACTCCTTTTCGTTTGGCCGTCAGTCTCGCTTGCGAAGGGGGAGTTTTATGCCCGATTTATTCACACCCCGCTAAAGAAACACTGTCCGTGGAGTTAGCGGAGCTATTGCAATAAAAGATGAGTGTGTTGGACATGTTTATCGATCAGTACCGACAAGCGAACTGCTCAGATCAACAAAGCGGTGATCCAAACAAGCGTCGATATCAAGGGCCTCTATCATTAATTTTATTCCAAAAGATCGCTGCGCATTCGACAGTGGTAGATTTTCGTCGTTTCGAAAGACTCTGTTAACCCGCATTGACTAATTCTTTGGAAGTTCATTGCATTAGAACAGATTGTAAACTTTCCAAGAGTCTGTGTTATGACCATGTTGACTGTCTGATAACTCTAACTGAAAAGATAAGAGGAAGTATTTATCAAACAATATCCAGGTATCTAATTTTGCGATTCCCAATTGCACCAGCCACTGGCAAATATTTTGTAAGCCTATGTGAAAAGGCGCTACGTAACGCTTGTGTTTGCAATGACGAAGTGATAGGTCGGTTCATTACTTCGATGGACATTTTAGCAGGCCTTAGGTAACGTATCCAACTGTGAGCAGTGGAGATTACGTGCCTAATTATGCCGACCTTTGTGGTGGTCGCTGGAAAACCAAGATACCCTTGGATTTGGGTTCAGTGAAGCACAATAAACCTGCTAGTCTGGAATCTCACGCTCTATCTCTTTTCAAACTGGTGGTTATAGATTGCCGCTTGGGCAGACCTCACTACTTCCCTTTGTATGGCATAATAGAAAGGTTCTTAATGACTGTTGTGTATGAGCAGCTATTTTTAACTCAACAGGGCTTCGTGTTCACTTATACCCGTGGTACTACCAACGTTAGCATCATCACGCCAGACATGCTGGTTAATCTTATAACACAGAGGACTATGAATTTCGGAACCAAGCAAGGGACAAACTAGAATGTTTCCGACATGACTGCACATGTATAGTTCATGACCTAACTTTGTGACGGGCACTAGAGCACCAAGTATCCTTACCTTTGTTCATTTTCATGGTACTTCCGGATTGGAGCATTGCTTTTTATTTCTTTGCTCTTCTTGTCTGTGGTATCTGCTATAACTTTCAATGAAGTTGATATAATACCGTCAACGTCCTTGTTTGCAGGTTGGTAGGGAGAAGAGTGCCTGTCTCCTGCCAGTCAGCTCGTAATTCAGCAGCTGCAAGCATTTATCCACACGATTGTCAAATCTGTTTTCTGCTGTACCGTATGACGGATGCTATAATGGGAGAAGTACTTGGGGGTCCCAAGGATTTCGTGGTAGATCCTCTTGCTGACAGAGAGCTGACCAGTACTTGGCGTGTAGTGTACGCTACTTTACTTGGTTCTTCTGCTAATAGCATGCGGAATACTTTGGGGCAGATGAATTATATGGGGTGCATCTGTACCACGAACACCGTACATTCAGTCCAGAGTCTGTCACAAGTTTGGCGTCGCGTCGCGCCGAAGCTTGGGGCCGATGGTTGCCTCACTCACCCAAAAAGCACTATATTGNAGCGAAACTCGAGTCTAGTGCTTCTTTTCGAAAGAGGCTGGCTGGAAAGTCTATCTGAATGCGAACGCTGCGATCAAATGTGAGTGATGGTCAACTTGATTATATGAGAATATGTGGGAGTGAAAATGAGTTCTGTAGGATCCTTCTGCGTTTCTATTCTAAACATGATGTGTATTTCTATCTCTGTTCGCCGGTACTCCGCAGGACAGCGTCCACAATGAAAACAGATTGGTTTTATTCTTGGTGAGTTAATGTGTTTTTCACATGTCGGTCCTATTTTTAACAGCTGTTCAGTAGTTTGAGGCTATCACTTACGTTTCAGGCATTCATACTCTTTTTCCAAAACTACACTCCCACTTGATTTCACTGTAGTCACTAGTCCATGTACATGCATGGTCGATGGTATAAAGAATTCAAGTTTTTTTATCATCTCATCAATGTACGATTCAAATGGAGGTCTCTTTACACTTCGCAATAGAAGTAAGTATGAGACTTTTGGCAGGCATAATATCAAATGTTGGGTGTTAGTATAAAGAATTGTGCTTGCATTTGGGAAGTTATTTAGGTTGTAATGCCGTCAGTTGATCTCACCTGAGAAGTTTGGTTTCAGTGTATCTCATCTACATTGGTGTACTATTAAGTACTATTGTCATCGGCGTGCATTCGATCAGTGACCAAAATCAGAAAACCAAAGATCTGTAAATGTGATGCGCCACCTGTGAGTAGGTAAAGAGACAGCTTCATCAGCAGAGTATGCCGTCATTAATGATAGGAAACCATGGAAAATCCTGGAACGAAAATTTGCAATCCGAAAACAAAGCATCGGTGGGACAAACGGACCTGCAGAGGTTACTGCCAAATACATTCTGTCTTGCTCATCTTTATTAGAAAATTCTGCTGTATGCGGTATCAATTTGTCCACTAATCAAATCACCAGTAACTACAAAGAAAACTTATTCCCGTTGTCGTTAATTCTGGGGACAAAATAGTATCGAGCCGCAAGTCCGGTTCAAGCACTCTTATGCTCAACATTTATAAGTTTTGGTAGACGACGCTAACAGCTGAATTAAGATTGGACAGTTTGATCATGCGTTTCAATAAACAACTTGTTCTTCTAAACAGGACACAACACCAGCCCCAAAATGAATTGGTGAGCAATCTGATCTAAAACTTAAGAAGTGCGGAGTAGGTCCACAAATAGACAGAAGCTCAGGTAATGTCACTATTGACAGAGGTGACTGCATATCAGAGATGCAGGCATCATTGAATAGCAACATAAACTTTCGTCCCAGTTATTTAGCGAGCAGTCCGAAAGAACTAAAACCGTAAAGTCAAATAAATTTAAGGCAAGTCCTGTCCATGTTCACTTCATCATAACAAAAGTTGGTGAGACAGATGGTACAGACATTGGTTTGAAAAACATCATTGTTTAGCTCCAAACTGGCTTTTAGTTTACACTGTCGCAACATACATGTAGAAAGCAATTGAACACTGCACAGACACTCACAGTCGTACCTCTACCGAATTCGTTTGACACAGTGCACCGATGTGGCTAATTCTCTTATCTAAGCGGTGAACTACCAAGACCCGAACGGGGACGTTTACTGCATCCAAATGAACGACCAAGTACAAACTGTGGTTGTCACGGGCTACCAACTTGGACCTAGGCCAACTTACATTTGAACCGACTGGTTCACGCAGAACGTAAGTGCTGTTATCAGCCAAACGTATCGCTATCCTTTTGATTAGGGGCAACAAGTAGGTTTCATCAAAACAACATGATTCCTTTACTAACAGCAGACCAAAACCACAAGTGGCTTCACAAGCATTCCTCGGTGGTTCTGTATGTGGTTCCGATTATGAGAGGGTGTGATTACTAAGACTGTAGACTGTAGGACGTACGCCTAAGAAGATGAAATTATTGTAAAAGTAACAAGTGCATATTGCTACGATCGCCTGTTTACGGTGGTGTAGCCCTCAGTACTGCCGGTTGGTTCAAGGCCTCTGCGATACATGCCAACTTCTTCTGAGCTTGCCTGTAATAGCATGGCTCATTTTTCCTTCGAAGTTCTGAATGATGTAAATCCCTGACCACCGTTTGCCCGACTATTCAACGCTCGCCTCCTTAATGATGTCATACGCCGGCTGTCATCTGTATGATTTTCACGGACCCTAATAACAGGTGTTTTGGCTTGTCCTGAGGATCGCTTCGGTGTCAGCTAGGTCCACGTTCAGCGTGCGCCATGCTATTTCGAGGTGACTGACGTAGCTTTGACTCCATAAACGATCAAAATTATCGGACGGCCTCGCACAAAACTTTCCAAGCTACACTATATTCCAACTAGTAGTAAACATGTCATTGTGGATCTCCAAATAAATGGCCCCTCTTGAAATTGGTGGCAACAGAGTCATCATATTTGATTCAACACACGCGGTGAAACTTTCCTTTCGATCACCAGTCTTCGTGAAACTTTTACAAAGTGGACTGGACGTTGCCGACCAAAAAACTCGGCGTCCGATATCTCAGTGTATCCGTCACCCGATGATCACTAAGAGGTTATCGTGAACGCTGTTAGTGAGAAAGTTGGTAGATTTGATCTGATCAGATAACCTAGACAAGCCAGACAGAATAACACACTGTGATGCTGCGTGAAATACTTACTATGTATAGAGATCAGCTTAGGAAATATATCAGCTGTACTGTATAACAGGCAGTTTCGTTGTGAGTAGTATACTGCTCACAAGTAGTATATTACCCACAGGTGACATTCAGGAGGAAGGGAACAAGCCCCGAACACGACGGACGAGAAGAGACTATCGGAACAGTGTATATGTGCTGTGTGAGAACTTCCACCAAGGAGAACGACAACGTACTGTCACCCAATTTATGTGAGTGCATCTCTGTCGTGCAAATGAGTGCACGCGTTTGTGGTTTAGTTGTTGACATAACCTGTACGCAAGTTTGTGCAATAAACCAACTCGCTGGCCAAGCGTCTTTTGCGGACACAACAGTTGGGGTGAGCTAATCGGCGTACGATTTATAGTCCGCAACCGCGCATTGACAGATGTACTGGTGATAAACGTCAGCACCAGTTACATCTAACTAATATCAATCTAAAACTGTCTTCTAGCACTGTCGTGTCAATCACCAAAGGCCATCTCATGATCCATCACTTGCCGCACACAAGTGGGACGACCGTCTCAAATTAGAAGGCCACGGTCCTGCTTGACAACCAGTGTCTGAGTGCATTCGCCACCATTTTCATGATGTCACTGTCTACATCCAGTGCCAACCTTATATATATATATATATTTGGAATGCTTGGTTTGAAATCACATAGTGTGTTCTAAAGACTATCAACGCTCTGTGTAAATATGTCTTTACCTATTGGTTTTATCCATCCCCCAGTAATAAATAGGTGTACTGAAGAATTGTCATTGGCGCTGTGAAAAACTCGCAACCATTCTCTGCGGAAGATCAAACTTCCAAAAATCTGTAAGATGTTAACAGCGTCACCCATCTTAAAAGGCGGTGTTCACAGTGATGTGACAAGCCACAGGCCGAATGGATTATTTTCGGTTGCCTCGAAATTCACGGAGAGCACTGTTAGGTCATCATTTCACTCGAATCCCACCGTGGCTTAAGGGTCGACATGAATTCTGAAAGGAATTATTGTGTTCCGAACTTGTTTATTGCTCGCGAATGTTGGTCAAAGTGGGACGGTGAAGATAAAACAGTGGCAATGGTTCTCCTAGACCATTCTAAGGTTTTCGACTGAATAAATTGTTTAACTCTACGTGAAGCTCCGCAGTTCTGTGACAAAGAGTACCCCGTTGTTGTTGTTGTTTCAATAACAAAGTGCTGTTTGCAATCAGATTCCTCACTAGAGCTTCCGCTTTTTGTCCTATCTGTTCTGGGGATATCACAACTTATCAGCTGTTCTTCAGTGTTACATTTTGGCGACAATAAAGTTTTCAATAGAAGGACATTTTGACCGAAAGTGGTTAGGGACTGTATTAGCACCAGGGTGACAGAAAACTATTTCTTGTTCACCATAAATAACTGTAAAGTGATACACTTCTGTCATTTGAGCTACGTGGAATATTTTCTGAAAGGGGACAAAATTAGGTATCACCTTGAATGGGCACTGTTTGAACATCATTGTTGAAAATGGCCTTAAACTGTCTTTTGTTAGTGTGTCAGTAGTCAAGGAAATCAGTTAAACACTTTGTTTATTCAAGAGACTGTTTAGGTGGTGTTGTCCAGAACGTTTCACAACTATGTTAAGTTGAAAAGTGAGCCCCCATCTTGAACTAAATACTGAAGCTTGTCGTCCTCATCGATACATTACTCTGGATGAGACACTAAATAGAGCCATAAAATGGGTTAGGACGTTAGGTTTTCTATCGTACCCAGAAAGGTCGAGCAAGATGAGGCAGTTTTCAGTGCACTTCATGCAAATCAAGGCAATCGATTTTAGCGTAAGACACCCAAATCACTTCCAACATCCCTGAAGAAAAATCTGAATTGAGAGTCCCTGTCTCCCGATTAATGAGAGAACTGGACTGAAAGTAATGTAACCATACTAAATTACGGTAGGAACGTAAATAAGAACGCTATGATTTTGTCAAATACGTTGTAAGTCTTGGAAGTAGTACTTTTCCATTCAAATTTAGTCGACCAAGTTTAACTGCATAGGCTTGTGAGTCAAAATGTGGGCAAAGTTCAGACTGAACGATCATCCTGAAAACCTCGTGATCAGGGCTTATAAGCGAGATCGATAAATCAAAAACGAGCACTGAATGATTTCAGCTCAGTGCTGCCCAAGAAAGGCAGCTGCGAATGGAATTAGTTTGTCCTGGACTGCAGGCACTTTTGTGATAGCAATAGGCGTATAGAAACATTGCTGCACAAATTGCACCACGTTTTCCGAGGATCTGAATTGCAGAAACTCTGCTGTTTAACAACTAATTGACCAGTGACATCAGTTTAATTAGAGTACTCGCGACCAGTAGTTGCGTCGGACCCGAAGTTGTACTGTGTTACGATCTGTAGTAGGGCGGACCGGGAAACTTGAAGTACCACTGTAAAAGTAAAGCATTCCATTTAACCTGTTAGGCAGCAAAATGGATGTCATTATATAGCTGATAAATTGTGGTTGCCGTCAACTGGGCATCATTCAGATTTGGTTGTGGGTTTCGCGTTAAAGTGAAGTTCGCAGCCAGCTAGAAACACTAGAATCGGGTTTCGCCGTGAGTAGTAATAATCGATATTAAGCTGCTTTGTCTCTGCGTTCTCGTCAGATGATCAGCTAAACCATAAAACCGAACGTCTCACGTTAAGATCAACAGACTTACTGTTTTCGACCATTCAGGTATACTTGATTCATAAGCCGCTCATTGGGTCGATTAAGAGTAAGATAAACGTCTTTTGAACCCATACGACCGATCTTGTCAACACTGACCTACTTAAATTGATTGACCTTAGTTTAAGAATTGGTGTGTGGCCATGGAATTTCGTGACCACATTTTGACTACCTCGAACATTCATTCGTTCCTTCAAGTCACATTTATTGTTGCTTGCTGATATCAGAGCTACAGCATGCGGCGAGAGTAACAGCGGTTTCTCGTCACAGGCAACCCTTTCTTTGTTTGAAGGACCTCAAATACTTCATCTCACTGATGATCAAATCATAGCTTTTTTGATCCAGCAGTGATACTGATAATTTTGTTGCACAGAATGAAAATGTCTACAAAATCAGATGATCTTAAGAAGCCATCATGTGACTCGGAAAAGCACACGTAAATTTTGTCTGTCTTTTTTCAAGTCCACGTCAGTATCCACTTAATGCACTGTTAACGTAAGTATGATCGTTATTTGAGAGTAACAAATTGCATTAATCCCAAAGTAAGCTTCCGCCTCCAGGTAGTTTGAACTTCATGATTATTTAGAGGTAACCCAACCGTAAAAACTGTTATTGGGCTGAGTTCGGAGTAGCAACAGATACAACGTTGCCAAACACATCAAGCGGTCCAACAACTGACATACGAAGCCATGGTGAATGGTTGGGAATTTTACACTTGTAATCAATAATTCATGCAATTTTCGTCATTTGTACGAATCTAGCTGAAGTCCGAATGGTTCAGAACTAGATCTCTCCTAACTCACTAATTTTGTCAGACCGCTTACTCGCAGTACAGTTCTTTTGTTCGACGTGGATTGCAATCGATTCAAGCGTAAAAGGACCAGGAAATCCAACTGAGTCAGATTACTCTCTCCATCATTTCGGAGATCCTGTGTAAATCAACGGGAATGGTGGTGCCTGAGTCCAGATCCAAATCTTCCAAGGTTCCGATGTGGCTTGGTAACATCCGGTAAAGCGCTTGTCGCGTCCAGGCATAATGTTTCCTACTGTGTTTCCGACTAAGCCTGATAGCAATTTTTTAACGATTGGTTTTCTTCTAATAGATTATCTTGTGGTGTTCTTATTGGACAAGGACAAGTAATGCACCAAACACGATCGCACAGGATTGCCTCTAGTTCACACCTTCGGGATTTGGGAAATCGGTTTTAGTTCTTTGAAAGTCAACTATAATAAATTACGCATATATGGCAAACTATATATTCCCGAAAATAAATAAATCTAACCTACTCCAAAGAAACTTGGCTATTCTGGAATTAGAAGTCCGTAGTACGGATGCATCTGTATATATATATATATGATCCAATAGTTCGATGCTCCAACACAAGACAAATTTCTCTCAGATTAAAACAGTTACATATGCAGCCGCACAAATGTACACTTTCACTGTAATATCTACAATTCCCAGACAGTACGCATGTTTGTTACGGAAGCAGGGCACGAACGTTTCATCCTTGTGATTGTTTTGCACAACTGGAATTTCGTGCTCCGTTCGTAGAAACGGTTTCTGGTCTTTCTCCTTGGTTGGTCCTACATAAAGACTGAGTATATTTCTTTTTAGGGCGACAATGCCTCCAGGAATATAAGCAACAAACTTAGCGTAGCCCTAAGCAAGGCCTATTCTGCAGCAAAACTACGAGTCCAGTTTAATTCCATACCGATTTTGTGCCCTCAGTTGAAAGATGCATTGGCTGTTCATGCTGCCTCTTGCTGTGTATACCATTTTGTTTGTTCCTGTAGATCAAGCTATGTAGATCGCACGACACTGCGACTATCCGAACGCATTCGGGAACATCATCCGAAAACAAGCTTGTTCGCTACACGTTTCTCCTAAACTCTTCAACAAGTCAGAAGTGTAATGCTTATGCCCTTACCATGCTGAGTGAGTGACAACGCCAGTGACTAACTCTTAAAGAAGTTTTCTGTCGTAATGCTGTTCTTTATTTAGCGGATCATGCATGATTCAATGAGTTTGGCTGTCCACCGAGAAAGATCTCATTCTTGATATCCAATAAACCTAACCAACATTGAATAACATATCAGTTACATGTTCTGACTTGGTTTGAGCAATCAACCAAAGTGTGGCATGGGATTTGTCCAGCCGGTTGTGCCCGCATGTAACCAAACTGCGTCTATTTACTAGTGAAATCCACTATTAAGCTATAATCAAGAAAAGCGGGGTTTTCAGCTACCCCTCTAGTAAGAAAGTTCTAAACAGCACTCTCCTCATGAGCATCAACTGACTCATCTCATTATCAAATTCGAGTGGAGTAGTCGTCAAATTACGTGTGCAAGTAAATTAGGTTGGGCTTTTTCCTACAATCCTTTAGCCCTAGCAACGGTCTCTTGGACAGTTCAAACGGCCTAATTCTTTCACTACTGAGGTAATAAGTGGAATATTTCTCAATCCGTATAACATCTTCAGGGTAACCAGAATCTTCAAAAGTAATTAACAAATGTATGGGAACAACAGTTTTGATTGTCAAAGGGCTTCGGAATGCATCGCCACTCAACCACGCGTACTGTAACAAGAAGAAGATTGAATTGTTTTAAAGGTAACATTTTCAGTTTTCTAGGACTAACCAACAGCGTAAAAATTTGTTTCCCATGTTTAATATCAATCAAGTTACATAATAGTTTGTCTTTTCTGATGATTATACCAGTTGCTCACTTACACACTGAAGTTTGAAACCCAGCTCCTGTATCATCTCGTGCCTATTTGTAGCGCATAACCTAGTCTTAACTGGAATTTGGGTTGCAATTTCCGCAGTTACGAGAGAAGAATGTAAAACATTACTAGATCTTTCACAAGTGAACCTGAGGCAGAACCTCAACAATGCAATACTTCTGCGTTGATAGAATGCCATTCTATCGAGTAGGGTTGGCAAGATTATTTTAGGATTAGTAGAAGAGGGGAGTTAATAAAATGTTCTTGGGGTAGGCCAGATGTGGCGTTCACGGTTACCGTGACTCGGGAAGAGTGATCAAGTTGTGTGCATAATTTTTTAATAGTAAATGCACGCTGTAGCACCCTGCCACCTTTGTTGAGGGTGCATGACAAAAAGTAAGCCTCACGTTATAAACAAATTGTAGCTGCCACTAGTTATTAATAAAATATACGTAATTCCAGACAGTTCCTCAAGCATTTGTGGTAAGTTGTGTTAACTCGCATGGTCGTATGGTAGCCACGTTATAATTTGTGCCTTAACAAATTATCATTTCTCTTACCATCTTTTCTGCATAACCACTTATATTTTTGAATTCCGTGCTCACTTTATGGCCAGTTGTCCAGTTATTTGAGAACAGCAGAAGTGAACTTTCGTGGATGTTTACTTTCCACCAATTTCACATCCTTATATTCACAGTTTTAGGCTGAACAGTTTTTCTCATGAACGCTAATGTTTCATTGCCGAAAGCTCATCCTAACTGTTTACCAGATAGATTATGCTTTGAAGTGCATAGTTCAGGATAGCAATGTCAAAAGTTGGCACGACCCTCTGTACACAACATTATCAATGCAACTACCGATTGCAAAATATGAGCGAATATCGCCACCATCACCTATCGGTTATAGCTCACGACAGTATGCAAAGACAATTCGACTCATAAACCCAGTTAAGAAATATTCTGCGTTGGACCTGAAATAGCAATAATCTTTCCATTAAGCTCAGATTAGTTAAACTAATTATGGAGCTCTTGTCACTGTACAACACTTGACCAGTTTGAACAAATTTGGTTTGCCAGTCGGTGTACATAAGATAAGATCACAGTAGTCGTCTGCAGTTCGTGCTCAACGTGGCAAATGTTTAAACTAGCCTTCCTCAGTTCAACAATTTAGATGAGACAACCGGAATGAGATTTGAACAGATAAGTTTCAAGTTTGAAACATTTCGTTCAGAATTTTGAACAAAACGGTTAGTATTCAGACGTTATAAACAAGCAATTGATAATCGAGTGCGGCGTCCAAATAGTCGCTGGCCAATTCCGACGGAAGATGGTTGCGTTAAAAGAGCTATTTTTAGGAAATCCATGTGATCCGATCAATAGGTGAACTTTAGCAGATTTACACCGGTCCATAACAAACGCGCACTAGTGAATATAGTATTCACGCGAGCAAGACAATTCTGTACACAGGACAGTATTGCAGAGAAATTAGACCTGACCAGGTCTGCATGACGAACTAATGGTTATCCGAAAAGATTCATAGAGAGGCATAGTAAACCGAAATCGCTGTTCAAGCCGGTGGTCATCGTGAGAGAAAAAAATGTTTACGTAGGACTGCCTTTTAAAGATGAATATGGTACTCATCAGACAACGGAGACTAGTGGATTCTATCAAACGACTATGTAATGCAACCGAACTTTGTGTAGTAGCGCGGACTCAGAGGTTAACCGTGCCTTCAGTCAAAGGCTATCACACTACATTATGTTTATCAGTATATATGTAACTTCGACGAAGTTAGTGTGGACAGAACCGAGAGGTGCTTGATCTCCAGAGGGGAGAAACATTTGCCTAAATGGGTGTGGAACTAAGTATTGCTGAAACACACAAGCAACCAATGTCCGCGGTCGCAGAACAAGTCCTGACCACCGGTCACATAGTTAACGCAGCTCATTCATTCGGAATCCTATAATATCTTTCGAACCCAAGACTCCTACGGTTTGCTAGGGTGGTTGCAGTCAGTTGATTGAAACCGGCCTTATATGTTCAGAAACAGTTGTTCGTGAAAATGACCATGTCTAGGAATTAGTGGCCTATCTTAACCCCTGAATGACTGTACATCCCAATCCCCTGACTGATCAATACAAAAGCTTTCCGTGTTCTTGTACACTTGATACTAACGAGTCTATACGAGGTGCTTGCCTCTATCAGTTTTATTGTTCCAACTGTTTTGTTCACTTTTCATGATATCAGAAGAACCTTTATTTTATTCAACTGCCAGAGTCATCCTTGTGAGTCGCTATAATAATCACTCAAGTTTGATCTTTCGAATTACAGATAAACAGAATGGTACCGTTACACTATACGGTACCTTAGTTCGTGTCGATACAACTAGGAAATTCAAGCAAGAAAACGTTGAAAATCTGACACTGAATTGAAATGAACAGCACTTGCATCTACTTGCTGTTCACTCATTCAGGTAGGCCATTCAAGTAGTTCACGCAGAAAAAACCTCGAAGTTTGCACGTCACTAGGGATCATTTTTGTCTTGACTTTTATTTCAAACATGATCCATGGTACAATGAGGTAACCGTGTTGAGCACTAGACCCCTGACCTCATTACTATAAATTCTATTAAGTATTGCATAAGCTTCCAGCTAAGGTGAATTTGGAAGAGAGGAACAGTTCAGTCGTCCAACACAGGACAACACGGAAAAGTCTAATGTTTGTCAGCAATGTTCGTCAGGTTGCTACGAATGCGGATAGTGCGGACCTTCCTCGGGAAGTTCGTCCAGTGATCCGAGCTCTATCACTGGGCCATACCTAAGCTTCTACATGAGGTGCCTGCCCGCCAGCTATCTCATGTCGGTATCGTAACATCTAACGGGGCATAGTGATTGCCACATCAGATGTGAACTGCCGCGACAAACCTGCTAATCGTAGGAAGATAATTGAGCGAACAAACTAGAAGTCATAGTTATCCTTAACAAAAGGATGTCACGGGATTCACTTAATACAGTGAACTTTATGTGAAGATGATTGAGAACACTCTGTTACGTGGCTCGTTACCTGTACTTATTGCAATTCCCTGTCCACAAGGTATGTTCACCAGTAAACATGACGCTACCCTTCACTTGCTACCATCCATTGTCACAAGCTCAGACTTGCAGAAGGAGAATGGCATGAAGATTTGCAGGTCTCTCAGCGCAAGTGAAACAAATTTCGGAATGTTTTTTACAATTTGACATATAACCTTAATGTGATTGGCCTAATGAGCGTCATAGTTCGTTGTACTTTAATGGATCATCTAGTTAGACTGCAACAGTTAAAACCCATGAACTAGCTACTTTCTGAAGACCTAGCAGCCTGTACACCAGATGAGCTGATTTGCATTTGAATACTGCGAATAAAGACGCGCTAAGGGATTCGATCAGATTTGGTCCATCCGTTGATTGAGTTTATGTCAATTTTCGAGTCCATTAGATATATCCCACCACTTATATTCCAAGGGATGTTGATGCGCGCATTTTTGTCACCTTTGAGAGTAGACGCTCGTTAGAAACTTACCATGTAGAGAATTGTTTGTGAAAATCGGTTCAAAAGTGAGGTGTTAAACCACCTTGAAAGATGCTTGAAAGATGATAGCATGCTCACAAGCTGTGTCAACCAAAACAAAGGAAATTGTAATGCTTTGAAATAGACACTTCGAATATACCTAGGAATCATACTTGAAACCTCCCGAGTAAGTAATAATGAGATCAGCCTTGAACGGTTTCAGCAGGTAATGCTTATTTTTGTCTTAAAAACACAAATTTTCAGATATGCACCGCTATCAAAGAAATTACAGTATTTCACTGGTTGACATCAATAAGACACGTAATTTCACAATTTATAATCTGACTGATTTAATACGGAATAGAGCACTTGGTGAACAGCGAGAGATAAAGTGAGATTGTTTCTTCAGTCTTGTTATTGTGTCCTAAAGAAATTTCTGTTGGGTTCACTGCTAGACTGTCTATTGCATCAAGGTCTGATTACGACGGGAGAAGAGCAGCAGGCGTCCTCCTCGACTACACTCCCACGTTCGCCTAATATTCGACTGTATGCCTTTTCCGATACAATTGATTATTAGTGCTCCTATACTCCGACAGGTATTTTCAACGTTTTGCAGTGTATTACGCAGTTTGTCACATCGGGAATTCAACTCATGGTACGACTACCTGTTCAGGGCCTTCTCTGACCGAATATAAACTGAGGTTGGACAAAGGGTTGCACTGGCGGTCAACGCATACAGATTTCACACTAGAAACTTTCACCATACATGATTCTCGTTTTGAATACATTAAATTCGACATCGTCTATATCCAGATCCTTAAAGTTCTAGCCCTTTCATGACTTGTGTGAGTCGTTCCGCCGGTTTCCTTGAAGCAGACATTATCCCGGACACCACAGCCACCACTGTTACACACGCTTTTCTGCAAGAAAGATGGCGAATTTTGCAGTGCTTCCTATGTTTGAAGTTTACAATTCAAGTCAGATTTATTTTAACGTCTCAGAGAACTCCTTGATTGCAAGTGAATCCACAATGCGGCGTATTATCCAATGACAATTACCTAAGTTGAACGTATTCATTAACATCTAAAGACTGTTGTTATGTTGTTCGGAAAAGTGCTTTGCAAATAAAGCTCGTTTGAAGACCGTCTTTATCGTTTCTTTTTGAGAAGTTCTAAGTTGCGACAGTTAGGTCCGGGTACTTGCTTTCTGATTCTCGTGTCGTTTTGCGATATCGTTGCGTTTCTTCGGTGGTCGAGGTACTGCTCGCGGTCTTTGTGTTCGTTCTTGCCTTCCTGTCTCAAGGGATCGTAAAATATGGTTCTCAAATGCAGCGCGAATCAGTTCAAATTATTCTCGGCCGTTTTGATGGATCACCGCACCAAATTTAAGTCTAATCGTCACTTTCCTCCAGCACGACCGGTTATCGATAACACATTACGTGTCCTGGATTAATTTAGCATCACGAACCTTAGTAGTCTGTACCACGAAAACCTTTCGTTAACGGGGTTGAAATCCAATATGAAAAAACTTCGACACACCGTATCACAATTTGATGATATGCATCTCCATGCTCGCTAATTTTTTGATTGCGCACAATTTTTTTGACAAGGTCCGAAAATCTTCACAACCTCCAAACATTGGTCCTTTTCTCCTCATACACATAGTTTCTTAATGAAACCCATCCTATCTGAAACGACCTTCTCAAACGAGCACACAGTGACTCGACAGAAGACACAATCCAAACTTGGCAATATTGTATATCGCTTCATCTCTTGTTCGGTAGTACCAGAGTCATCACATTTCTATGGAAATCCTCGCGCAAATTTTCTAGAGAGAAGTAAATGTGAATGACTTTTCGATCTGGCATTCATAGACTACTTATAGTCGACACTCTAGATGTTGAGCTGGTCAGGCACATGCCCACGTTAAGAGCGCGTTATCATACCAGATTTGATAATCCAACACAGTTCGACTTTCATAACTTTGTGATCTATGATAATGTGACCTAGAAGAACAGCTATGTTTTTACGGTTGTGCATCCGACGCGACTGGCCGGTCCAACTCGGCCAAAACAGCCAGTGACATTACCATCATCCTTCACACACACACACCACACGTAAATTTTTCTGATCAGGATTTGGCACAAACATTAGACAAGAACAGTGCCAATTCAAAAACCACCAGATTCTGGCATTTGTCCACTCCACGAAAAGTCCCGAGCGAAAAGAGGGTTGTGAAAACACATTATGCCTGGAGTCTGTCACACTGAATAAACGGTACATGACACACTGGGGAGAGTTTGAGCTCACAGGTCAAGTACTAGTCTTAATCAGGTCATCATCTTGCTTTACCGCTTGTGACATGACAATTAGCTGGTTACGTGTTCTCTCGAAGTAGTCAGTAAAATATTCCGTTTACCTAAAGCTGACAACCTTTCTATGTAAAATAGCGAGGTTTCCCTGTAACGCGTCACACTTATTAGTTCGAAACCAGCGTTTGTCTTCGATGTAAGTGTGGTAGACATCTACTCAATTCACCGCTTATCCAACCCCCGATACAACAGAAGATCTGAAGAACTGCCACTCCAAATATCCCTTTAACGATACAACATCTGGATTGGATGAGCGGTCCTAGTGTTGTGCCTTCCCTTGTTTCCTAATTCATTTGTTCCGTATTGCCATTGACAGACNTTGTTTCCTAATTCATTTGTTCCGTATTGCCATTGACAGACAGTGATTTCTTTAATACTGTTGTACATCCATAAATTCGGCCTCTCAATTCATCAATAACAACTGGTTACTGCTACCGGTACCAGTTCCTCTCCTTATTACTTGCGTGGGAGGTTTCAATTCGAGTACGATTTCCAGGGCTATTCGAAGTCCCTAATTCTGAGTATCACAATAAGTTGCTAGTGTCGACAGATGTTTGGCCAATTAGCCAATCAATAAATGCCCCTCCGATAATCAGTAAAAGCTGGATTCGGGCAAAGTAAACACCGCTGATATCCGTTTCCAATATTCGTATCCATTTAGACTAATAAGTTAGCTCACTTTAAAAAACACCGGACCAAAATTTCGCCCCAGATGGACAATAGTGTGTATCTGTGAAAAAAAGCACTATTTGAAATGTATTTCACAATCTCATAGAGAACCGATCGTCAAAACACCGTTCAGCAGCTTTTTATACGCAAAGACAGTGTTTAAAATGAAGATTTATATGAGCCCTTAACACTGAGTGTTTCTTTTGTCTGTCTATCCACCGGACATCTGTCTGTCTACCAATCACGCCAATGGTCAAGCTGTACACAACTTAAAAGATTGTCATATTTTAACCCACCTATTTAGTCGAATTCAATCCATACTTAATGTTTGTCGAAGATGACGGTTAGCGTTTGCTGCGCTAGCTATTGTTCCATACCTAAGCTTACTGATTCCAATTTCACACACGTGCACACACGCAAGCATGAACCCGTAAGGTGTAGTGTGGGTATACGTGTGTGGTTGTGCACATATTCGAGGCTGAGTATCGCCAGACAGGAATGTCGCTCAGCGTGCATTCCACAGTATAGAATAGTTGAGACTGTTAACCCAACGATCTGCAGGCACGTAAACATGAACACACAAATTCGAGTACATAGCTACACCACAAAATCGACATTCCAACAGAATCGTAGTTGACTGTTCACGGTCGCCGTCTGTGTTCCATTGCTGACACAACAAGTATCAGCACTATCGTTAGTGGCATGGTGTTCGTTACTATCCTCATGCGGTAAAATGTGCCAGCATAGGTTCTGGTTCAATCGAACAGTAAAAACGAGTTTTACCAACAGGATTATAAATGTTGTTCACGACGGACGTGATGTTCTTGTTCTGGTATCTCCTCGTACAACAACCGCTGATTCGATCGGAAACTCAGGTGGAATCATATAGAATCATACATCTGGATGGTGAGTTCCCACAATCACTGAATTGGTCTTTTCAGCTCTGCTGACATCTGAGACTATCGACCTAGTGTGTATGACAGGCAATGATTTTCAAACAATTCGAGATGAACACTTGCGTGAGGTCAGAAATATCACATTATACACGTATATATATATGCATATATATATTATGTGTTGTTGTATACATAGTTAGTCAGAGCCCCTCTCTCCTTCCAAAACGCGAAATGTCAGACAATAAGGCCGTGTAGATGGTTGTTTTGAAATGAAAATAACCGGACGTAAGAGAGTTCGTTAACAAAAAGTTCGGTGTTTCAATTTGTTTTACCATTTTATATCCACGTGAACGGTGATCTCTCTCATGATCTATTGAACAATGTGATACAAATGTGACACTTGTTACGAAGACTGTGAATAGCCATGAAAATGTACACTATGTGTGCTGGCTAAACAAGAGAATGAAGAAAGTTATAAAACCTACGAAGCTGCTCCGGTTTTTGTATGCGCACGTAGAATGTTTAAATACATATAATTTTCAAGTCGACCATCACTCACATTTGATCGCAGCTTCCGCTCTCAGATAGACATTCCAGCCAGCCTCTTTCGAAAAGAAGCACTAGACTCGAGTTTCGCTCTCATTAGAGCTCATCAGTAGTGCATATCCTTGCCACGGCCGGGATTTGAACTCTGGCCATTCCAGTCATGAGGCAACCGTGTTAACCACTGCGCCATTGTCCTCACATTAGGCACGACCGAATTATAAAATATGAACGCTCAACCACTCTCGCTTTTTCAAATAAACTACCGAGTACCTAAATCNGTTAACCACTGCGCCATTGTCCTCACATTAGGCACGACCGAATTATAAAATATGAAGGCTCAACCACTCTCGCTTTTTCAAATAAACTACCGAGTACCTAAATCATATTCCAATTTTTCTACAGAATATCCGGCTAAGATATATTCATGTTGGCAGGGCGCAACGCCGTTTGATCCGGTCTGTATACCCATGATCATGTAGTGACCATCCTAACCTGTGTGATCTGTCAAACCTTGTCAGTTCCTGTCAGAAAACCACAAGTCTCTGGTAATCAGGATTCCCGAGTCTCTCCTAGGCAGTCCCATGCAGCCGCTTCTTGAGAGCATGTGTTTTTCAGTCAGTTTTAGTTAACGTTGTAAACGTGGTTAGGTATTCCAGAATTTTCAGTATACCCCGCACTATTTGCTAGAATTAAAATGAAATATACCGAAAAAAATCACGAGAAAATCAAGCGAATTGGGATCAGCCAACTGAAACTTTGCTGAACATAAACATCATTGCACAAATTTCCACACATGGTGGGAAATCGTACACCGAAAGCTCAAGAACATGCGCACAGAGGTCCCGTTGGTGACGCCACACTGGATTCAACTAAGCTGGATATGACAATTACCAACTGATCTCATTATTTTATATTTATGGATTGTGATGAACGGCAGCAACTCATCGGTGTGTGGCCCATTGATCACACACGTGAATACGTTCCGCCTACCCCATCGCTCGAAGTGAGACAGGATTAGTTTACAGTGAATATATATAAATATATATGTAAATTGAGCGAGCATGGAGATGCATATCATCAAATTGTGATACGGTGTGTCGAAGTTTTTTCATATTGGATTTCAACCCCGTTAACGAAAGGTTTTCGTAGCACAGACTATTAAGCTTCGTGATGCTAAATTAATCCAGGACACGTAATGTGTTATCGATAACCGGTCGTGCTGGAGGAAAGTGACGATAAGACTTAAATTTGGTGCGGTGATCCATCAAAACGGCCGAGAATAATTTGAACTGATTCGCGCTGCATTTGAGAACCATATTTTACGATCCCTTGAGACAGGAAGGCAAGAACGAACACAAAGACCGCGAGCAGTACCTCGACCACCGAAGAAACGCAACGATATCGC
>QNGE01000268.1:292590-304229 GCA_008508345.1 Paragonimus westermani | reverse complement strand
GCGGTACAAAGGATGCTGCAACCACTGGGCATCCAAATATCACATAAGCCAAACTCAACACTCCGTTCGGCTCTGATGAATGCTAAGGATCATGTAGAACCACACGAACAGTCTGGCGTGGTCTACGCGGTTCCATGCCTCGGGTGTGACCAACAGTATGTGGGGGAGACAGGCAAACAGCTGCGCACACGCGTGCACGAACACAAATTAGCAATGCGACGGGCCGACCCTAGATCACAACTGTGGCACCACTGTGCGGACACAGGTCACGAGGTCAACATAGACCATTCAAAAGTGGTCGCGCGGGCGAAAATGAAAGGGGAACGACTTGTACTCGAAGCTCTCTATTCGCGGAATTCGTTCAATCGACACGTTGACATAGACAGCCACTACGTCAGCATTGTTGACGGTGAAACGAAAAGCGAGTGAAGACTGAGGGATAGGCGGACACGGTGAGCGGTAGAACAACCTCATTCCGACACATGTATTTGTTTGATAACGGATCCTAGTGTGGATTTGAAACGCCACAATAAATCGTTAATTTAAATATATATATATATAATAGCTCATGGATACCGCACTACCTTAATCCAGTCAAGAAATGATGTCGTAAAGATGAGAATCATCAGTCAATCAACATCTGTTGACATACCGTTGTCAGTTAAACTAGTGAAAACCTTTCGGACAAGTCAGTAAACAAAAATCGAAAGCCTTTCCATTTCTCGGGGGCGGCAGCTGTTAACAAGTTGAAACCATCCATCTGTGAAAAGAGAAACTTGCTCATGACTACCAAGTTATCCTGCTAACTGATGCGCACTGGTACATGTGCAATTATCGATTCACTCGTTTTGTTTCACAATCCTCTTGAATTGTTTTCATGCAAACCCGCACAGTGCATTATATACTGATGAGATACCCTGAATTGTGATCCAGAAATACATCCAGAAAAGTTTTTTCTCTCTTCTCCGTTATATACGTTGAAGAAAACGTCACTTTTAATGTGTTGAATCACAATCGGTCTAAAAGGTGCACTCCGCGACGCAGTTCATCCTCATTTGTACTCATCTGTGTGTGGCAAAAAGGCGTTGGCCAAAGCACAGTCCCTATTGTCCAAATCGCTTGTTGCCATGCCACGCGCGCACCCGGGCTTATGAACAGGAATTCCGGCCCGCAACACAGCCCCGGCTTCTGCTCACATGTCATGTGCTCTTCCGCTCTGTTCGTGTGTGTGTGTGTGTTTAGCCGGCGTCTTCTGACGGCTATGCATGTTTTCTTTCGGTATTGGTGGACAAACCTGTTTACGCATTTTGTCCATTTCACTCAAAACTAGAACTCAACGATGAATTTGTCCGTCGGGAACTCCGTTATGATGGTTTGAAATTGATGATGAACTTGCAGGTTTTCATAGTACAAATATTTGCCAGCACGCAGCTACCACAACCACAGTGGGTTCAGATATCCTTGAGAACATTTTCAGCTTGGTCCTGTATTCATAGCTAGTATCTTAGCTACTGGTACAACGGTCGAAAATGACAGAACAGGAAGCGTAAAAATGCAGCATAGTAACCTTAGTAAAATCCCTACTCAAAAGGAAAAATTACAAATCATTTGGTTTTTTTCGTGGTAAACTGATGTGGGTTCTTCTTTAATGACTATTGTATCCCCTTCGGTAATGTTGCTATCAGTATAGCTCGAGATTGAACTGTGTGAAAAAACGTTTCTGGATATCCTGCCTTGACGAACACTGACTTGCGTGCATACTGCTTAGTGTGACTCCGATTTGTCAATCCATCGTACTTGGTGGCTTTGAGATTGGTGACTAGAAACCTGGTTTGAGGAAACTGGAGGCAACTGGCAACTGGTGGCAGATGCACTTTTGCTTCCAGGCCGGAAAAACATGCTATTTGCAATTCCGTATCTAAATATATGTACCGTAGTTTACGCCACTTCACCAGATGTGAAATATTGGAACAGACTGTAGGTGCTGAGTGATGTTACACCTACTTTTCATTGTAAACTGTACGGAAAATACTATTAATCCCGATTCAGATTGAAAACGTATAATGCTTGGTGTGAATTTGAGTTTCAGATGTGGTGGACGATCCGAAATGGAACTCAAAGCATCACAAGTTCCATGGCCAAGATAGTGGGGCATTTAGTCAATTTGCCTTGCATTTGGAAACGAACAGTGCATTTTTGGGAGCAAAGTAAGCAGACGCTTATTGGTGACTGTGATTTCGTAAAAAATCTCGAGTTAGGCTAACGCCACTTCACAAGTGATTTGGAACATTCGTTGAACTGCCGTCATCATTATATTGTTTTTATTCACAAAATAGAATGGGTACAATTTAGAAGGACAAACTAATGCTCAAGGATAATTTTCACTGTACATAGATGGATGGTTTCAACTTATCAGCAGCTCTCGTCTCCGCAATCTGGAAAAATGCCGATTTTTTGTTGCATGAAGTTTTCACCTTTGAACGATCGATGACGGGAGCTGTTCACAAATATCTCCTGATTGGACCGAAATATTGTGGTTTTCATGAGCTGTTCACAGATTCAAACTGGAATGTGCTTGTTGGTCCAGTTACGTAAATACCATTCTAATCTGCATATATTAGTGGCGTGCTACTCATAGGAGCATTCGCAGATGACGCAAAACGCAGCATTGTGCCGTAGCCGTGTTCACAGAGGTGGTTCTTCTGGTCTAACAGTATTGAATGGTGGGATGGAGTTTTATCGTCTGTGTCTTACCCAGACGACAGTTAACAGAGTAACTACATTCCTTGGTAGGGAAGTCAATCATTTGAAAAACCCGCCACTGGTCAAGCAAGTGGCACTTCAGCTTGTCGCTGTTTGTATTGGTGGTATAAACCGTTATATTCTGTATGTTATTAATTATGTCTGAAAGCATTCATGTGAGCTTAGGCTTAAATTGTCTGCTGAAAATCCTTGCATGGGTTGGACTTAATCATTCGGTTAAATAGACACTCTTGACAAACATGCACCGTATGGTGTCCACTTCTCTCGAAAAGGTGTTTCCAGCTCATATCAGTCAGGTTTATCGTCCCAATTTAAACATTGCACATAGGACCATTATTCTGGTAAATAAGAACCTGCAATTTCACCACATAAGTTACAGGTTCACATCCCGCCTTGGCAGTTTCCGCCATCACATGAGTCCAAGACGAAAGAAGTCCATCACGACGAATTGTCGATTTGTTAGCAAGTGTCGAAAGACATCTATTGATGGTTATTTGTGAAAACTAGGAACTGGTCATCTCTGCAACAATTTTTTTAGGAGGTCATGTCCGGTGTTATATAATTAACTTGGTATTTATGTTCTTAATGCCACTGACTGTCCGCATATAAACATTCACCACGTTTAAATATGAATTCCCACTAACCAAAGACTGTGGCCTATACCAAAACGACTACATTATTTCAACATCTGCATTGGCTTACCGTAAGGAGGCAATGCTTCATGAAACATTGAGGTAAAGTATTGGTAAATTTACGGTGACCGCCATTCAACAGGCAAACAGTAGACACAGTGTAACTATTCATCCAGTTACTATGGGAAAAAACAACCCGTTCATTCACCGTCAAACAAAACGAGTATGTAATTAGCTTTTAGCGTCTTGATGTTTCCACAATGGTTTTGCGCTAGTTTTCTACGTTCTATAGATCATGCTTAGCTTGTTTATAAAATATATTCGCATCGAATTGTTTGGTTTCACTTTACACATATATTTCACAAAAATGAACTTTGCCACGTAAAAATCCCCAAAGGCATTACGAAATTCCGACGACTACATAGACGTTTCACATACAGTAGGCATGCACGTAATCATTAACGCCACTTCGGGTGACATTATGGAAACCTATGAAAGTATTACTGATTTTTTTAACACATCTTGTCATCAGTGTTCACAACGGTTCCTCTGGTCCGATTGCTTTATTCAGTACAATGTACCTTGACGGTATTTTTCGTCTGAACTAACTAGGCAAATTTACTTACCATCTGAAACATCAGTCGAAATAACCAAATCGATGCTTAATAGAAAACTGTGTCATTCAGACTACACTATTCAAATGTCTATTTGCATCATATCTACCGTTTATTCAAATCATTCCAACGTGTCACTAGATCATCAATCTGGCTTGTGCTGTGCGTATATTTTACAACTAATGAGCGGTTTATGTATCTGACAAAAAAGTGTTTCACATTTTGTCTTAAAGCAACTCTGTCATCCGGTTGGATATTAGATCGTTGGAGAAAGTCGATCAAGTGATTTGGTCATCACCATATGAGTTGACCGAAGCTTGCAAAATGAACACTGGCTCCGGAGTGAGTTGCAACAGCCGTAAAACTGCTCATTTGTACCAACCACAAACAGATTTACTATACCCAATAGCAACAAATCAGATCCTTGACATGTGATAATTCTGATCCTACTTCCATTGTTGTGAAATTCCACTTAACTAACACTTTACTAGCACTGACTTTCTTTAGTGCTAATTTGGATTTCATGCTGTAGATGTGTACACAATTTCTACAGCACTGTTTGGGTGGCTTCTACGTGCACTTCAGTTAACACAACGTTAACTGAGCCGTCAGATATTGCCTCTTCTTGCTTATAGTGAGTTTTGAAGTGTGGTAATGAATATTTGTCGGATATCGAACACCATAGAGTGTGCGATAGCACACTCATCCACTAGACCATTCTTTAGATTTGTCACAGATTAGAATGATCACATTTCCTGTCGTACAATTGGGCTCATCGGACTAGCCGGTTGGCCTTACTCGACGATCAGTTTAAATTAACCGGGTTTACACTGTTCAAGTAACACGATGCACGGTTTGACGCATACGTTGAAAACTGTTAGATTCAGAGAATACGCTAGTGCGAAAAATAAGGACATCAACCGGATTCCAACCAGCGACAAAGACAACATGCAAAAACTCGGCAAATGCTCTACCAGTTGAGTTGCTTATCAACAAATCACTGTTAGATTGCTTAAAGACAAATTGGGGTAGGGGAACAGGGGGGGCGCGGGCTCGTGTCCGAATCACCGGAAAGTGGGCTTTGGTACCGCTGAGACTTCGTGAGCTTAGATTACAAAGAGGAAACGCTTTACTCCTAATCCTGTTGCCAAAGCCGGGAGGACGAAGATGATGAATTCAGCATCCACAGCCTGCAGCGACAGTAACTCAAAGGAACTTATGAGTATACGAGAAATAAATTTTATTTCTCGTCTAGGTACGTTTTTACTGACTCAAGCAGCCAAGTGTATGCTAGGTGCATTAGATGCTCTATACTGTATTGGGCCATAACAGCAAAGTGGATGAGTTTGTGGAAGCCAGTAAACCAACGATGTTCCTTCACCTCACTCAAACCTGGAAGTAGGATATTCTGTCCGATTAGGCATTAATTCCCGAAACAAAATACCACAAACAGCTCAACAGCAAGTTTAATTAACTAGTGTGTGTTTTATCCCCCATTTATTGTTCATGGACTACTAATAAACGAGTAGCGGAGAAAATGAGCATACCACCGGGGGTTATTTGGAAAACGAGCCCGATACGCGTGTTAACTACGACTGACACAGTGAATGAGATAATAGTTTCCGTACCAACAGTTATCAGTTGTCCCGACAGTGGAACACGCAGAGGATACGAAAAAGCAAACCAAACTTATATGTATGTTGTCATAACTCGCCTTAGTTTGTATTTGACCCATAAATTTGATAGAGCAAATGCTCACTTCGTTCCTATGGACAGTATGATAATCAGAACAGTTCTAATTGCCAGATACGTCACATGTTGTACTCTGTTACCAAAGTTACGATAACTCAGATCCCAAGCCTATATCCACTCCATATTAGGTTTTTGTTTTACCGTTTGAGGTGTTGTCAGGGTTATCATAACATTACTTACCGTAAGCGACTATTACCAGTTAGTATGCTGTTGTACAAAAGGGTGTGCCCACGTGTATTTATTACGATACGGTGTCATTACAGCCAACCGAAAGTACAATTTAAAAAGTGAACTCAAAAACTCTACATTATACAATTGCTGTTCTGAAATGTTTCGTTGCAGCACAAACTACTGTGAAGTGTCAACCATCTGTCGATACGAAGCCTTCATCGTTGACCTAGCCATGACAAGACGACATACAGCGCATTTTGAATACGCAGAATTGGTCTGTTCTTTCCAAAAACCTCCTCAGCAGATCAGAGAAGAAGCGGGTTGGAGATCATATAGGTGCCCTTGAACCAGTTTGGCCGTTCCAGGTGCAACTTAGTTTAGGTCTGAAAAGCTTGCACACGGTAGCCATGGTTTCATCAGTCTTTGTGGTTAACACTGATTACCCCAACATATATTTCACACTAATCACGTAAACTCCATTTGACTCCTGACCTTCCGTTTCGCACTAGTTCTGTAACGCTTTCCCTGCAGCGGCCAAGAAATTTGGTCGTTTCGTGGACTACGTGAGAAGCATCACCGTTTTTGTTCTTTATACATTCTCTCGACCACATTTAGCTCAATAAAAACATACCTTGTTTTTTTGACGCAACATATGGTATTCATTAAGATAGACAACGCTCTGTCCTTGGGGTAAGTATTGTTAAAAAACCATATTACCAAAAACTAATTCCATTAAAATAGTCTCTTCTCACAATGTTTCAGAAAATGCTTAGGAGTATTCTCACCTAATGTTCATTAAATTCCCGGACAAATCGTTCACAGAATGGCTGTGTGCAAAACTCCGTTACACTGCTGCTCCCGGTGAACGACGCATTCTATACTGTGACCTCCAGTGTGTTTCGTGTTGGTCTCTTTACCTGTTGGACCAACGGCATTGTTGCTGAATGCTCCCTACGCCAGGTTAGTCAAAGTTCGACCATACGTATTCTCCAATCTTGATGGGTTTTTCGCATTCCTTCTTCTCCAAAGACACACACAGTTCAAACATGTTTTGACATTGTCAACTTCAACCATAAATCTTATGACCGTCTTCATCTTGAGGGCTGCAAACACGACAGTAGATGGGATTTTTTATTGATTAAACGTAAGACTGTCAGTCTGTTGAAAATCCCTGATGAAAAAATTAGGGATGTAGGCTTTACTACCACTAACTATTTTCATGGAATCACGTTAAACACAGGACCTGTGAACTAACAAGGGTTTTTCATTAATATTAATGGTATCAAAACAAGGTCGGAATGAACATCATAGATTAGGTTACCATTATCAACGTTTCTTCTTTACGAAATAAAATGATGAGTAAAAATTGCAGAAACAATTTCATGTTCACTAAACAGTAGGTGCACTTCTCTTGTCGATCTTCCTTCGTTCACTGATTTTAATAATGACTCTGGAGTGCGTACATTATTCTTCAGGCTAAAATTTTCATTGATATGCCCATCACAACCGTGTCCGTACTTGTGAATCTGTACGCAAGAGGCTACTAGGCTATTCGTAAGATATGCCAACCGAAATAATCTTTCGAGCTTTGGGGCTTGAACAGCCAAAATACGTGATCAGATCTCATTAGAAACAGCACTTTGTTGTATATAGTCGAAACTGGACCTTCGTAGTAGACGTCTGAATAAAACAGAAAACGCGCCAAGTGTACGATTTCCATAATTTCAAACTCATTGTTGAAGCTGGTTTGCTGAAACATGTTACAGACTACATTCGACTGGCTATGGATGAAACTTTCAACTCGATAGTGTTTCAGAAGTCAAACTTTGGGATTGCCATATACCTTAGAAAAGTATTAGTCCAGCTGGATCACAAAGTCGCCGAAATATAACAAGTGACACATCAGGCAAGCAATTGTTACTATTGGACACAACAATCAAAAGTGAACAACTAGCATGCTAACTTCGAGGTAGAATGCAATGATAGCGTCAGGTTTAGGCATGTATGTCACAGGACATCCGTTGACGTGCGGCAAAAGGGATTACACGCAAATAAATAAGGCTAGTTCGATTAAATCCATATGGCTCTAATCGAGATCATGATAGTTCATGCTCGTAGGCATGCGACTGACGATCGAGTTCTCCATAGTTACTGACTATCTATCCCGTGCTCAGTGTCCGAATACCTACTACAGGTAGCCCGATACAGCGTGACAAAACGGGAGCAAATATTCGGAAAGTATTGGGCTCCTCTTCTGGAAGGAAGGACAAGACTAATCGATTTACCATCCTCTGTTTACTGCACTGAAGAAAGTTTATGTGCGTCATGCACACAAACAAAACTCATGATATATAGGAACTGTCACGATAGCACAGTACGTAGTGTTTGGCTTCATCTGTGCACTTGTTTATCAAGAGAATGTGTCATTGCAATATGTGATGAACATCTGTGGAAAAGAACAACGAATTCACTGGCATATAAGTATTTCTGCATCAATAGTTGTAGGTCTGTACAGGAGAAAGGATAGATGCGTTCGTGTACCTGTGGTTATCAGAAAGTAAAATTGTTAGACTTGAAGAAAAGTGTTGTTAGGTGCAAAATTGAATAAAGTGATAAGTTTCTGTGTAGTGTGCCAACACACTGAAGTCACATGTCGATACAACAAAAAAACACGGACAGGTAGCAAGAATTGAACGCAATAATAAATAGACATCTCGTGACATCTGAAGTGCTTTTAGAAGAGAACTGTGGCACCAACCGACCACAGTTTATGTATCGACGAAGGAAAGTTTTAACATATCAACCGTGAACGCAAATGTAGTCACCAGACCGTAAATGAGAAGTTCTGTCTATATAGCAGCCTGCTCCTGGTTAATTGGTAGATGTCTGCTGAAGCCTGACCGGATGTTTACAAGACTTCCTAAGTCAGCATTAATTATGTCCTCAAATACTCACAGTACATTAAGATCTAATTTATTTTCACCAGGAATTGTGCGCACGTTTTCACAATGAGCCTCATAACTCTCTCAACACTAACAATGGGAGTTGTGCCTTTTCTACATTGGGACGAAAATTCTGTTTCTTTTCATTTTCAAATCAGCAGGAAAGGTGTGTGAGAATTATTAAAGAGATACATCATCCATGACGTTTAACTTATGGTGTGATGTTCTGAGTACTAGGCATTTCTGTGGTTTTAATTTGAAGAGAAGTCGAGGAGTTTGGGCAACCAGAGCGTTACTAAAAAGCAAATATGGCTGAACGTTTACACATGATGATTCAGTCGTACGTAATTTGAGGCCGATAACGCAGTGTTCAACACGGTTGCCTGATAAAAGCGTGACCGGAGTTCTAGCCCCGGCCGTAGAGAGTTTTAACAGGAAGAAAACTCGAGTCTAACACTCCTTTTTGAAGGAGATCGATCAGAAAGTCAAAGGAATTGCGGCAGCTGGGATCAGTTGTGGGTGATGTTTAATTTGTATGAAAACCAAAATCTCCTACTGCTCATCAGAAACATGAAGTGTCAATATTCGTTCACTGTGTTGTTTTGGAGCCGTTCGGGCATTTTTACTGTTCACTCAAAATGTTTTCGTCATCGTAGAGAACGATGAAGGTTTGTTAAACGTAATAACACGTATATGGATGAATTAAGATGCGATGCTCAACTTGCCCATCTTCGTTAATTGTCTCGTAACAAAAAGTGAATACAATATGCGCGTGCTCGCATTCCATTTGAGTCCAGTAAATGACCAGTGCTAAGTGAGAATGATAAGAGGTGAGGAAAAATGTAGTCCAGTGACTAAGGAATCGAATCTATTGACTTCAGTATGCCATGTTACGATGAGATAAACTGGAGCCCTTAAAACAGGTTAAATCCCCGTGAAAAGCCTTACTAAACGGTACGGATTGGTTTTGCGCAATATTAAAGCAGTGTTAAAAATCACGAGGACCAGTGAAATTTCTTAAAGGTTAACCAGACAGCCTTAATGGAATCAGTCGGAGATTTTTTCAGATTCCTTTAGTTACTTCTTTCATCCTTTGTGAAATGTATTTAAATCCTGTTAATCCTTGATCAAAAGAACGCATTATGAACACTTCATCATTCTCTAATCAGAACCGATTGAGTTGATTTTAGGTATGACATTTTTATCCGGTAGGGTGTAGAATTTGTATCTCTTATGCAAATCCACATAGAATTCAGGCCTTTTAGGAATTTAAGCCGACTAAAAGCAGCCTCAGTTCGACTCAGAGTGCAGTTTTCTGTAATGTGTATTGCTAACATCTCTTTTTCTAACCTCCAGGCGGCTGACTTGCGCGGACCTCCTAAAATTCTTTGGAGCGGTTTAAACCAGTGCCCAGCAAAGACAAATGAACCAGTGATTGCCACTGTTGCCACAAATCGTCAGCTATACATCGGAACCCGTTTCATTGAAGGTGACACTTCCGTCGTTGCAATCAAAAGCATATCCTCGAGGTTTATAGAGCTGGGCACTGCCCCCACGGATGTGCCATACTTTGCACAAACCGCAGCGCGTCTTGACTGGATTGTACAGGACAGTAAGTGGCTAACACAATTACTGCTCATCCCTACTAGGCAGTAAGGGTTTTGGGTGCCGCAAGTTGAACACCACTCACAGTGGATCACAACTGTCGTGTTGTGATACAATTTCCAGTCAGCCCATTTCGAAAAGAAGCACTAGTGTCTATTGTCACACTTTATAGACCCCCTCGACAGTTAATATACTTTTCGAAAGGAGCTGACTGGAAGGTCAGTGGAATTGCCATGACTAAGATCATTTATAAGTGACGCTTGCGTTAAAACAAACCCCCCGGCTGCTTACTAATATTCAAAATGTCACCCAACAGTTTGATGATCCTTATTATTTCAAGCTGAAGAGAAATCGTAATCTTGGGGTAATCGATTGGAGTCGGCAGAACAGTTGACTGGTCTTTTCTGGAGTCGGTCGGACAATCTGAGCACTACTCGCAATCGACTGTGACCAAAAGTTCACACACGATAATTCGGTCTTGTCTACTACGAGGTCAGTGGTGCAGCGATCAAAACAGTCGCTTCAGTTTGTTTATTGGTTGAGTCCTCGAGTCAAAGGATTCAAGTAAATTCAACACTTTGTTAGAGATTACGGCGCTGAGGTTTACAACTTCTACTATAAGTCAGCAATGCCTCACCTGGACTAATATTTGAGTACTATCGAATGAGTATGTTCTACCGCTAAGAACCATTTCGGTGGTGGGCGAAAAATGCTGTAATGAAATCTGATGATTACATTTTCCGGATTGGATGCACCTTACCTGTTGGTTGTCAGTCACATGCTAACGAACCCGGATGAACAACCATTATCTTATGGCCTACTGGCATACTTAAAATTTCATCAGAGCAGAATGAAGACATATATTGCGATATGTTAACATTTCATTTACTCCTAACGGTCGCAAATGTAAAACGTGCCAGTTATATACGTCATATAGATAAAGACAAACAGGGACTAGACACGGCTCAGAAGAAGGATGTTTTCCTATTTTTGCCATTCAAGGATGATCATCTAGCCAACGACATAAAGCACAAACTAAAGTCTGCTCTGGCTCGAACGTATGCGGCTGCGCAGTTGCGCTTATTTTAAGACACCAGAGGACCAGTTCTCTGCAATCGCAGAAGTAGTTTGTCAAAGTGTTCTGTCTCCCATGTTGTGTA
>QNGE01000268.1:263013-292109 GCA_008508345.1 Paragonimus westermani | reverse complement strand
TTATTCTACTTCTGTTAATGACTGCATCGGCCAACATCGTGGTCGTTGACAATTAATCTGCTCCTGTTTTCAGAAACTTGGGTGTTTGCGGTGTTCTATCCATTCTTTTCTTCGGCTTTGTCGGTATACGGTATGATGAATGGTCTGCCTGGCTTTTCGTAGTTCGATGAGAACTTTGCTTTTCATCCCTATCTTCTCTGGGATGCTCTAACCTGCATTCCTGTGTTGCAACGCTTCTTGTATTACACTTCAAAAATCTTTCTTCTCAGTGTAGATCTCGTCATTGCAGCCTCTCTCTGTTTAGTTTCCGAGAGATAGGGGTTTCCTTTCCTTATTAGCCAATCAAGTGGCTAACCAGCATTGGCCGGCTCGACACAAAGGCCCCACTGGCACACCTCCCAGTCTTATTCCTTCGGGTTTACACTGGATATGTGGTGTGTTGGTGGAACTGCAATTGGTGCAGCGCAAGCCAATTGCAGTGATGGGTAAGCGCAGGCGTCCTTTGGCTTCGGTCACTGTGACAGGCTAATCTGAATCGGATGCCGCCAACCGTGTGTCTAGTCCCTGTTTGTCTTTCTCTATATGATGTACATAACCTGCACGTTTTACGTTTTCCAAACGCTAAGAATAAATGAAATGTTAACATATAGCAATATGTTTTCTTTCTGCTATGATGAAATGGTTAAAAGGAATTCAGTGTGTAAAATACTTAAAGTACTGTTGATAAGAGCCAAGTTCTCCTGTACGGAATCAACTGAGTAGGTGAACAGTCAACAACTGAGAGTGACCGCCCTAAATTACGCATTTTAAATCGTATATTTTGTTGTGAGTGAGAAAATGCAATTTAGACGAGATTGTCACTCAGCGGGTGTGCCACCAGCTACAGCCCTTATATGTTAGTCAAGAGTCCTATGTACGCCAATCAAATCTGGTTTGTAAGCAAGTTTAGGGTGAACCATATGTTAGTTTGCATCCTAGAATTGTTTTAAGCTACCCGCAGCTATCGATTAACTTTTCCAAAGATCGAGAATGTCCGCTGGTGCAAACCCCGAAAATGAAACTTAACTAACAAAGAAACTGCACTTTTCATTCTCAAGTGCTCATCCGTACTATCAACAAGGTAGGAATGACAGTCCAAGATTAACTATGTCAAAGTCGCTCACGAAGTGATAACAAGAGAGAACACCTAGTTCCAGCTGTTGTTTAGTTTATTGATCCAAACATCTGGATTTATTTTTTCGAACCGCGTTTTGTAAAACAGTGTGCGGAGTTGGAAAAACGTTTTCATAATTTTCCACCATACCGTGAACGTCAATTGGAATCTGTATTTATGTGGACTGCAGTTGTTATGAATTTCTTTGTCAGGGTATACTTCAAATGTTTTTTTCATTTACACCAGATCGCACAGTTTTTGTGCACTCGTTCGAATTTCACAATGCGATCTATTTCATTTTCCGGGAAATGGCAGATGAGGTGAAAGGTCGTTGTAACAAGGAGGTGAGTGATAATAACTTTGTATGCAATGTAGACACATCGTGACCTGCTCACGGGTAACTATTCACATCTAACTCAACCTAGAAGAATATCTTTTTGCGTTAGCATCCGCGAAAAAACGAACGATAGATGTTCGTAATCAAAGTAATCTTCAGAGCACTTCTACACAAACGGTTGCTGCACGAGAAATCATCAGTACTTCGTGGATGTTTACTGGACTATGTTTGCTGGGTATAGTCATGCCAGTTCAAATTTGGGCAAACAGTCACACGAAGTGCATACTGCTAGCATCATCTTTGAACAAGTTGGCACCACCGATGTATGTTACCCAACGATAAAAGTAATATTCTAACCAGACACTGTTACTGCTGTGATACACTGTTGTTCAACAATTCATCGTATACCTAGACAAAAATGATCAATTTCAATGCATACTATAGGAACTAAACATGGCTACCTTTTCCGTTGCGTGGCCTTAGGGGTCTCTGCAAATTGAGTCTTCAGATGTAGATTTTCACAGCAAATAAACATGCTCTAGCTCCATTCAAGAAAATTTAACAAACATTTTGTACTAGCACTGTGGTGTTCAGAATGCTACAACATGTGATTGATACCAAGGTAGTGATGCTGAACTTGTTTTGCAGGTTAACCTGACCCAGCCTGAAAACATATTATGGAAAGTTTATTTGGTCATTGCGAACTTAACCAAAACTAGAAAAAATTCACTCACTAAAGATTATATCTTTTGATAATTAGAGCCACTGATAGTGTGTAACCTCTCGAAGAAACTAGACCGGAGCTCGTATCAGCGAATCTTACAGCAAATACAATTTGAAACGGATGCATGGAATAACCGAATTAAAAATATTTGTGCACAATCTGAAAACGTAAGGAAGACATACAGTTGATTACTGTATATCCTGTTTTTGGTTGTTTTCCTGAGTAACTGCTTAAAGACAACGAATTTGAGTAATTTTATGCAATAATTATAATCTGCTTCATAGTTGTAAGACAAAAGTGTGTTTTGGTGAAGCTGCTGACGACTTTACACAAATCGACCGCTTCTTGCTTGAGTAAAACGTGACAAGTTTTGTGCGAACAAAGTTTAGCCGGAAGGTAGCTTAGACAAGTATGAGCAAGGAACTCAAATATAAAGCAGTGTGCCAGCTAAATTAGTCGTCGGCACTGAACAATGATGTCACGATTTCTCATTGAGTTACGTCCATTAGTCGATTTGCTTCGAAGACCGTTCAACCGCGATAATTCTTCGCCCTCTACGAATGTCTGTCGAAGTGCAACTAACGGAGTTTGAGCTACACGAGAACTCAGAGTTACGGGCAAATTAGCTTGGTATCAAAGAAATCCTTCTGAGTAAATGGAAGCCGTTTTGAATAGCTCCACTGTCGCTCGTAAAGTCGCCTGAAAAAGTGTGCCAAAAGAAGAAACGCCATAAAACTCTGTCAGAAAATAAGTGTCATACTGGTCATCTATGAAAAAGTGTACCGAACACGGTGGTCGAATCATCACATTAAGAGAAAATAGGGTTTGTCGTCATTTACCTACCAACAATTTCGAAGGTAGACGGCAACAAATACGGTGTACTCAGATTAAGTTCAATTGGATAGGCTGATAGCAAAAACTGGTTTTCTATGTTGAGAACGGATTCTATCTGAATAGTCCGGACGGTAATAAATATCACTCGGGCGACTTGCCTAAAGGTCCGGTGTCCGAAATAGGTGGTCATTTAAGTGACTAAAGTGTGTTGATATAGATAACTTTAGTTTGGTATAACTGATTAGTAATGTTGTGCGGTGCACCTGATAGTTCTGCCCAACAGGTGCCGTTTATGAGTTACGAAAACCGTCAGTTTGTGATAATCCGAAAGGAACATGGTGATGTGTGGAAAACAGTGGATGAAGCAGCGACTAATTAACAGTCAGAATGATTCAGCGGTCTTGCGTTATCGACACAGAATCACCAAAAATGCAACAGTCGAACAGTTGAACTCATTAGTCGAAAAAATAACGCAACGTTCTCAGCGAAATATAAGTTGAAAGTTTAAATTAGAGTATGACAGAATGCTGTGTTAAAATTCTGAAACGGAATGGGAGTCGTATATACTTTTAACTTCGAGCAGTTGCATTAAAATATGTTTGACTCCCAAATTGCAGTTTAATCGCATCTTTGTCATTTTTTATTCAATGTTGTATCGAATCATTTCTTTGTGGAACGTTGTGAGCATAAAAAATGTCAATTTGTGCTCCTACACGAGATAATATCTGTCCACAGACTCTCTGGAAATAAGGACACCTCATAATTGTTAGACAGAATTCACATAGACTGAATAGATACCATCACCAACAGCTTCAGTGAAGTTAGATCTTTGGTAAGTAACCGGCAAAATGAGTTCTATAAACGAACTTCGAAGCTTCGAACGCCAATTCTGACGCGATTTTTTAGTCATTTTCGAATCAAAAAAGCAAACCTGCTAGTGTTTATTACTCTGAACATACTTGTAATTACACGTTCATTTATCAGTCACGCTGAATTCTATTGAAAAATAATATATCCCTGTCCATTTTCTCCTAGATGGTAATCTCCCGAGTTGGACGCGTCTGTTTAGTGAGTCACAGACAACACTGTTTTTTGATCATTTGCTCATCTGTTCAAATATCTTTCGAAAATTTTGTTTTGTTTAAGTCGAGTTTCCCAGCCGTATAGAAATATATATATATATATATCAGTGCGTAGTTATATGCGAATGTAAGTTATGTCCTCATGTTGCGAAAATGTCCACCACTGGTCGTCGATTTCCAAACCAGAATGAAAGTTTTGTACCAAACTAAAGCTATACTGTAAAGCTACTGCTTGCTACCCCTGTACGCCTTCGTACTTTGCAAAGATAGTGAAACAACAGGAAATTTTGTATGTCGACAGTAAAACCGGAACCAGCACTTGCTGTTCATAAGCCCTGTATTGAGTAAAACAAACGATTTCTGGTCAGAAAACCACCTAGAATCGATGAAACTGGTTGTTTCTGCAGCTATTTAGCTAACTAGTTTCCGCTGCTTATAACGGCGAACATTACTTAGTATAGCGTCTTGTGCAATAATACTTCGACTTGGTCCAGTCAATCAATATCGGAAACTTAACACGCTTAATGTAAAGTGGGGATGAATGGCAAAGTAGATACAGTTTGATCACATATGGGTCAGTCAGTCAATCGGGGAACACGGAAGTGCCCAAAAAACTCAAGGAACAAGGAAAGGACAAAAATTAGTCGAATTGCTGCAGGCCACGAAGGGCATAATCTAATCATACTGCTTAGCGGTCCAGTTCATCGTGATAGGATTCAGAATCAGACTTGTAGTAGAAAATGTGGTAAATTTCACCGTTTATTATTAATGAGGCACAAAAGGATTTGACAAAAAATTTAGCGAGTCGGATTTACAAAATTTTTAACGCTGACACATCACACACTTACTGTAGGTTGTTGTGACAAAAGTTTCACGTTAGATAGTATTAGGATAGCTTCTTACACCTGAATTTCAATAACTACAAAAACGCGCGATTTCAACTGGACAAAAACTGGTTTAAATGAATTCTGACACAAATGTGAAGTATTGTGCTGCCTAGATTGTTTGTCACGGCCCACAAGATCATCTTACATACTGACTGATTAAGGATGTCGTCCATAGCTAAGCTAATCGTGAGCTTTTATCGTGAAGACAAATTGCTCACCAGTGTGAATTTTTGTTGTACCTGGTCATTTTCTCACTTATCTGAGGCTGGTCACTTCAGTCGCACAACAAAATGTTTGACCAAAGACTCACACAAACTCCACCTTCTTTGACTGGGAACAACACAACAACGTGAGCGTTTCAGTACAGTTTTGCTTACAGGATCAATGTAGATATTCCTTCAACGCATATCTACTGAGTCGTATGAGTTAGCACCAGGGATATCAAAAATCGTATTCTTGCATATGCGGAACTTATTAGAATATGGTTGAGCAGTCCGAATCTGTGTACGCGTAAGCTTGTTGTTCTTGTTGCTATGGTTTGTCATTGTTGTATTGAATAGTTTGAAATTGCAACAGCTACATGCGGAATCCCAAAATTACTTTGGACTCACACTATGAGATCGATTACCTATGTCCTTCCCAGCCATCATTTCCGTAATCAGCGCTCTGTGCTTGACCACAAAATGACATACCGAAAGCGAGCTTGTTTCAACACCAACAAAATTCAGGGGTATAATTAATCAGCTATCTACAGTTTGCTCACTGTCGATTCAGGGATATTTCAAATGTAGGCGAGTGTTTGTGTGTTTATGTTCGTGTAATCGCGCAATTCCCTACTTTCATGTACACACCTTCCCCTCATTAAGATGCAACAAGTCGAAGTCACTATGTGATATCTAATCCATTCCCTGTGCAACTGTTGACCAGTGACAGTTTGGAACGACCAGCGATGACATTTCAGCAAGCATGGGGTGATAGAGGCTGCCATTTAAAGACATCACTGTACCTTGAAGTGTTCTCGGGCACAGGACGCGCTAGAAACGAAAGTTCACCCTAATGTGCAGTTGGTGTTAACGATTGCTAGCAACTACTGGTAATCACCTATCCTAGAGTGCGTGCATTGTGCTTGAATAATTAAACCTGGCGCTCACTTGGTGTGGACAGTGCCTTAATATGAAAATTTTTGCCCGTTTTCGTTAACTTCGTTACTTCTGTAGTAACATTCTCCGTTCCATGATTTGGGCTATCATATTTGACAATGCCTTGTTTACTCAGTATATGTTAACTGCCAGACGGGGTAGTTGTTTAACATTTATCGTGTGCCCTCACTTAATAATAACTGTCGTTGGTTCTTCGTTGGCATGTTTTATCGTGGCTTCCTCTGTGCTGATCTGGGTAGTCCGACAAAGGTGGACGAGATGGTCGTCTACGTAGTTTTGCCAAGGCGACCATTGTTTGCCCGTCTGAGACGAAATCGCAGGCAGAATCCACAGCCCTGGTACACACAGAAGTCACTGCAGTCTATGTGGATCAAGGCACGAAGACAATGTTTGCGGTATTCACCACTCCCAGGTGAGTCAAAAGTGATTTTTATCGACCGGGCTGATGAAGTCTTCACGGGGTGCCCAACAAGAGGGTAACAGATAAGGCTTTAGGGTTTGAGCTTGCTATGAGACCAACGAGTTATACTTTCAGTGCTCTTCTTTCTTTGTTACACAGTAGAATTCGTGTGACTGTTATGGGTAAAGAATGAGTTCAGATAATTTCTAAATCCCGGCTACTGAAATCTTCTTGCCTGGGCAGCTGAATCAGCCGGATGTGAATTAGATTGTACGAGTTTATCACGACATGACGAATAAGGATTTTTAAGTATGAAACACGTTTTGCCTGTATTCCAACAAATCGGTTTAGTTAGAAACCTTTTCATCGAGAAAACTAATATAAGGAATTCCTCAAAGTAATCAACTTCAGTGCGTTTTGTGTAGCCAAGTCATGATGGGTGAGAAAGTAGAATCCTAATGAGTTGTTCAGTTAGGTTTGTGGACCTAAAAATCTGCGATGTGAGCCAGCTCATCTTTTGGTGTCAACAAATGGTAACTGCTGATTAGCGTGACAAGCCTTCTCAACCTCACGTAAGCAATGGATATGAAGCGCTATGGTATAACTACAACAGTGAAAGTACGGATTTCTTTGTAAATCGATGAGTATGTCTGTCAGAAATCTTCATAAAGGAAACAATGCCACCTGAAGACACTGTAGGCTAAGGGATATATGTGCTGATTTGTAATTTTTTATGAGGCCAACAGTCCAACCGACACTTCATAACCGGTTTCATCTGTGTGTTGGAACAGGCAATTCTTTTAATTAAGGATCGAAGCTCTTACCCTGTCAGCCACCAGCAGTGTGAACGTCATCTTTATATGTGTATATGTGTATTTTGTTGGCTTAAGTGTTTTGTACAGATGTAGAAGTTTATTGGTTACACAGTGCTTAATTGGAACACTGTTAAGACAAACATTTTGAAAGTTAATGGATGACAGTAGCTGGCATTTTTTAAATAACTTTGTTGCGCGCGCAAAACACCTTTGAAATTGACCACGATTTCATGAAAAAGACATATACAAATGGTTCAGTTACATTAGTAATCGTGTAAAGCATTTCCAAGAAAAGAATGTGGTCATCGCCTGGAAAAACCAGCGTGCAAAAGAACACACACAATAACAGGGCTTTAATTAGTGGATTGAGAGAGTGATACGACCCAGGATTATTGGGCGTAAAGTGTTGACTTCCTAGTCACACCACACTTTGTTTTCGCATGAACTAATCTTGTCATTGACGGAGGATGGTTTCTTGGCCAGTATTGAGTGGATCGTGGCTGACAGGAACAGCTGGAAAACGATACTACTTTGCGAACAATGTTATATTTAAAAATATTGAGTGGACGGGTAAAACATAACAGTGCTGTTCGTTAACAACCGTGAAAACAATATTGTAATCCAAAATGCTTACAATCCTGGAGTTTTGAATTCGCTTGCCTGAAATAATGGAACTGTATAAACTAAGTGGACAAATGTGTAAACAGTGAAGAATGATTCGTAACAGACAAACCAGATTTCACTCGTTGGTGCAATTTTGTTGCTAAAATGATTTTGGCAACAGATTGGCGTTGTTAGGTCAGCAGTCTTCTCCGGCTTCTTCAATTACTGAAGAAACATGTGTCTATGTCTAGCAACTGAGAATTTTGATGGTGATACGACAGACAACAAGCAAATCAGCAACACAAATGTCTGGTCCCCCAAGTATTTATAGTCATTAGTCTCAATTGTCTGTGCATTGCTGTGTAACAAGCCGGCATGGTAGAATTTCGTTTAGTACGGAATTTTCAAGCAGATTTTCCCCCTGGGTACTACTAGGCGTCCAACAATGATCCCAATAATTTCCACGCCCTACAGTACTCCTTATTTCTCAGTAATGTTCCACTGCAAACATGCAGACAACACATTCCATCCAGATTTCATTTTTTCATGACACCAAATGTTTACTGATGGTTCATTTCCTTGTTGATAATGGTTCTTCCCCACCCGCGCAAACGATCAAATCAAGAGATTTCAGGATCGCAAAACAGTGACGGTTTGTTATCAGAAAAGTAGAAATTTAGCACTTCTTCAGGTGCTCATTTTTCTGTCTGGATCAAACCTTACAACTGTCTGATAGACAACCTTATCTACAGTCCCATTTAAAATTCTTTATAGAATAAGTATTATGTTTTATTTTTGTTCGCCTTTCGGCTCATTAATAGTGCGTATCCTTGATATCACCAGCCCACGTCGTGCATACGTCAGCCAAACTCCCGTTGTTCGTAGGAGTAACCACAAAAGCGCCCAGTAAATGTATTCGGTTCTGTGAGTCCAACGTGGTTGGGAAGTGTTCATTGTAGGTCAACAGGACAGAATTTGTCATCATTTGAGACAGTTCGGTAGTGCTAAATTTAGAGTCGGTGACTCAATGGCCAACAAAGTTGCCTCACGTAAACGTGGCTGGTTACAAAATCTCGGTTTTACTATGAGAAAGCTTCACCGTCGACTTCTGACAAGCGAGACGGTCGAGCTTGGTATTTCTAGTCACAAAGAAATGGCTGAAAGCACCCCATAATTTGATTGGACAAAGACTTTTGATTAGGTCAGTACACCCGAGCCTATTAACATCCTTACCAAACTGTATGTCAGACATGCCAACACGTGCCAGTTGCTGGTTGCCTCATATGAAGCTTGTATAGTATAAATTTTATTAGTCAAATCGTTTACACAAAGCTCTCTGAGAGGGTCGAAACGTTGCAAATCATATAACTCTCTTGGTTTGAGCTCGTTGTAGTTTCGTTTTGGGGTGTTATTAGTTGCCATAAACTCAGATCTCAGTTATTCAATAAGCACTTCACAAATAGTATTTAAGATTTTCCGATTACTCGGTTGGCTTTATCCAGGTAATTCATGCTCTTTCAAACCTGTATGTTCCTCCAAATTTTGACGTAACATATCCCGTCTGTTTCAATCGAATTCAACTAGGACAATGCCACCCAGCTCCTCAGTGTGTGCTTATCGACTCACTGATATCGAGGACGTTTTCAAAGGCCCGTTTTATGCGTCTAATGGAGAACCGACGAAATTTAATAATGCCAACGACGTAAGTTTGGTTCATTTAAATTGATATCCTCTGCAATCAACTGCGTGGTAACGTTGATGATCTCTTTGCATCACAGACAATAATAACCATTGCATTGCATGTGGAAATGAAGCACAAGCGTAAAAACAGACACTGTTGTTGAGTACTAGTCATTCTTGTACGTATCACTTTGCGATAAATAATCAGGGGTTCGAACTGGACGCATCTATCGACCAGATAAGCAAAAAAACGAATGAAAAGCATTTGGTCCTTGCTATTTTCAACTTGCAGTCGAACGTTTAATAATCCCTTTGAAAATCTGAACTCAGCCTTCCTCCATTATCTCAGATATATTGGACAAAAAACAACACATACGTTTGGTGAAAATAATGAACAAAGTACATTTCCACGCTGATTAAATCGCCCTTAGAGAAGCACAAAACTGTTGAGGTTTGTCTACTTTGGAGGGAGGGCATAATTAGTTCGCCGAACACTACCAACATGGATGCAACACAGTGAGTTTCAAAAGTTCGCTTCAAAGTGCCAGCAGAATTGTAAAGCGCCGGTGATTAGGGCTGGGGTCTCATGAGGATCTCATGGACTATAAAAAAGAAACTTGTCTATTGATACTTGCTTGCAGCTTGTTACGATACGCAGACAATCAGTAAAAATTGATGGGGGGATGATTTGTTCGTTGTACAAGGACGAGTCGCTAGCACCCTCATCACTGGAAGTATGCTCGAGGTCATGGTGATTGCATAAATCTGTGACTGAGCAGAGTCACTCTATTCAGTATTTTCGAGAAACTACTCTATAGCACTGGATATCGAATATCAAGCTCTTATCCTTTGTAGACTTTGACCGAAAACATTTCAGCTGTATCTTTTGTAATATTTTTTTGACAATGGTAGACTTCTTTAATCTGTGGAGATAACTCATATTTAGAAACTTTTTTGATTTCACACATAAAAGCCTACACAATACTTACCTCTTCTTGCTAAGGAATTACGATTCCTAACAACAATAAAGATTAGATGACAACACTGCTCGTCACTTCTGCTCACACCAACTAGCTTCACTCAGTCACACGAAGGAAGAAGACCATTTCGAGAAAACCAACACATGTGCTGTAGCTTAATCGATTCGTACGTAACCATCTCACTCAGAATTTTGGGAATTCACCATTAAATTACATCACCTCCGCGTCCCAGATTTCAAACAGCATATGTTGGTTTAATAGGAATTCGACCAAGTGTGATGTGTAAACAAATTTACACAACAGACTCACCTGGAACAATGTCCTGCTCACTTGATCTAGAAAGTGTGTGTTTTGTCTGTTCACTTCTTGGGATGGCTGAACCAAACGTAAGCTACGTTCGTACGTCGGATGTAAACTAGATTTTGGCCCTCTGCCAGTGTGAGCGGAATGCTTATAAGCGGTGTTGTAATTCTCAGTGAAACCAGGGCGACTTTTTTCTGCAAAACGTTCGAACTATTGTTCTTTAGAAAAACTGGTTTCACTTTGAACCACACAGGCGTGTATGCTTTGGTTTGTTGATTTATTCGAAGAAAGTGACTGGTGAAATATTTTCATAACTCATAAAAGTTTTCTGGGGAAGAGTGTTTCTTCTCCAGGACTAATTCCCCAGTCAACACCGTATACCAGTTCAACGTTCTAAAGTGGGGCCTTTTATTCCTTAAAAACAAGTGTGGCTCGACATTGAGGTCAGACGAACGGTCAACGGAGTTAAAACTCACCCGCGTGAACAATATGAGGCTTAACCACTGACCCATTCCACATCCCTCCCCACTAGCACACAAAAAACCGCACGTGTTATGTGCACCGTTTGTAGTACTTGATTAGGAACTACTAGCCCAACAATCGTGTAGGTCGTGCTTTGGTTGAGAAAAGAAGTTCGCGTTGACCCCAGCAGAAAATATGGAGGTAACACTTCAATAAGCGTGCGCTTTTGTTAATGGGCAGATACATACCGACACTGACCAATTGTGAACGGATAACTGCTTTCTACTGACACCTCTAGAAGTTCGTCTTGCTCAGCAAGCTAGAAAAAAGTAACTACATCGAGTTTTTGAAAGTTGTGTAGTTAAGACCCTAACTTTCGGTTATTTGAAGCATCCTGCGCTCAGGTGAATACATACTTGGATAATGTTTGTGTTCATCACTCCACAAGGTTTAAGAAACTGCGTAGAACTTTAGTGGTGGTGTGCCCATTATAACCAAGTTGGTATTGGTCAATCAACGCAATTTAGAGCAAAAATAATTCGAATCAAACAGATATCAACTAAGGGAAACGTTATGAAAAGGAACTTGAAATAAACAAACGATAAATTTGGGAATAACACGTCTGAACGAAAGCTTCGGTAAAATATGTGCCTGATAAGACAAGCCATGATATACTCAATTGTGTACAAACTGTTCTGGTCGTTGTCTGTATAATTTACTTAAGCAGGGTTTTCTTACCACTAATAAAGTTGAGCCACTAGGCGTTGTTCCACTGTATATGAGTAACTCACCATTGCAAACCTTTACTCTCTACTATAAGCCGATGATTTAATTCACCACACATTCAGTTACAAGAATGTTATGCAAACGTCCACTGTGCAGTCGAACGGTAGGCAAGTAAATGAATACAAGTAACGTGTTTTTGGTGCCAGCACGACTGATGATCTAGCATCAGATCATATGGTTATCTCATCCCCGATCTAGGGTAAGCAGAAAACCGAACGGTCATTGTACAAGGTTCTCAAATCTCTTAAAGCCAACCTCATGAGAGATTGGTTTGACTGCTACAAGACTACTCCCTTCTTCTTACAGCTGGATGTTCCAGATAGGTATGCCGGTTTTCCACCATTTAGTTTTTCTCCGTCCCAACCTGTGGATTATAATTTTGTCGGGTTAAAGTTTTTCTGTTAATTTTACCGAAAACAGTGCGAAAAATCGAATCTACGTACTACTTGGTTAGAACATCATCAGATGTTTCGCACAGTTCGACCCAAACTGGATCAATCAATTATGAGAAAAGAGAAAGTAAGGTTAGTCACACTATAAGTTAACACATTTCGTTCGATATTTATGCCAGTTTAAAAGTTTACCCATAAGAATGAAACTTCAGCTGGAACTCATCTCTTAATCTGAAATTGTATAATTCATCGCCTTTTTAATAGTACGTTTTATCGCCTTTAATTATTGCGAAACCCTTGATGTTAACCATCATGTTGTCACTGCTAACGTCCAGATAACACGGAACATTCGAATACGCACCAATAATAACCGTGACACAACTCACTCAACTTTAACATATCCAGCAACGTTAGATATTAACCCTTTGTGTGCAAACTCCGTGAGTGGTGCATGGAAGAGAAAAATTGTCCACAGGGAGAAGCGATATTCTTTACAAACGGTCAATAGCGGCTGCAATAACAGTTTACTTCAGTAACTGAGATTGGCATGTACATCTCATTGGAATGCTATCACTCGTGGTTTGAGCTTCATTGCGATACGTAGAAGTAGGACCATTTAACAACTGATTATACTGGTGCCCCCGAGTGGAACACACTACAAGGTAACGACCGTAATGGTCTCTGCAGTGGACTAAATCCTAGTTCGGGCGGAGTCCTATAAACCAACCCAATCTAGGCACAAGGGATGAATAAGTAGCTGCTGCAGAAGAAGAGTGACCCGTTGACCTCCAAGTTCGATTTAAACAGGGTTAAGTGTGGGCAAAACAACGGCGCATTTTTTCGAACTTTAGAACAACATTTGGTTGAATGTGTTTACTATACTGTACGCATGCATACCATTTATGTTACGACCGGAACTATGCCTTCTATGCGCACGTTAACGGCAATCAGAACTGTGCCGTTCAGAACGATGATGGACTGGCCTTGTTATATGAAACGTCAAATGCAAAGTGGTTGGTGTTAGGCGTTGTGGACCTTGTGCCTTAGGAAGAGTTAACTCAATTTGAAAATTCAGTGGACCAAACAGGAACAGCCTGTTAGACGATGTCTGTAAACTTTACTGCTAGTGTGCTTGACAAGATAGTAATTTTAGCAACGGTTTCACAATGCATCGTGCAATAAGCCTGACTGCTCACCAGACGTAACCACGCTCGTGTTATTGACTCACAAAGAATTATTTTCATGTGATTTTATTGTGTGGTTGGGTTAGCTATGCAATCAACTTGCTGATATTAAAGTGCTTATGAACTAGTACTTACGATAAAGTTCATAGTGCTTACGCAGTGCACTCGCCACACGGATCCCAGTATGGTATTTTCAACAACACGGTGAGACGCTCTCAGTTTGTGTACACGTGGACACTTGCAATGCCACACATAATAGGCACTGTGAAATGCATGCAAATTACTCACGCAGCTCTCTTGTGTGTTCCGTAACGTTGACGCGTGTCACTTCACCGTAGGTACGACGCTATCGTGACTGATGCTACGGCCTACGAGCGCGTTAGCAGGTAACGGAATAACGATTAATGAGAAGACGAATAAAGGCGATTAACTAGGAAATGGACGCAGTTAATTAGTCACTTTCTGGCCAACGCGGCCATCCGAAGCAACCGTATGAACGCAGCGGAATGACTGGACTTCAAACATAGCCTCTTTTTGTCGCTCAGCCCGAAGACAACATGGTCACAAACCCGTTCATACTTATAGGGTTTGTGAGCAGCCAAAAGCAATGTCAAAGAGAATGAACCAAACAGTGTAGTGTAAGCATGCAGTCGGAATGACAACAAAAGTTGGCACGAAGGCTGAGGACGCTCGTGAAGACCGCAGAGGAACATGACGACGGCAACGGTGAAGGTCACTCACAAGTGTGCTTTGTAGTCTTTCTGCTACACAATATTTTTAGGGACTAATAAATGCCGTAAAAATTGTCAACCGAAATAGAGCGTAACCTTTTGGGTGGTTCCGTCAAACAAGATTGAGAAAACTCGTACATAGATTAAGGGCTAATATTACTGTTCTCAACTACATTGTTCTTTAAAAAGCGAACTCATTGCAATCCCACAGAGTCTTTATGAATTTATCGCCCTATATAAACCACCCTTCACGTATGATCACTGTCCAGTTGTAGTTGGATTTCAACCCTGATAAAACCACGGCGTCTATCGTCATAATTCCCTCCTTTGATAAGTGAAGTCCATCTTAAGCAAGGTAGTTCACATGGACATTCTGCAGGCAGTCAAAGCCGCTCCGAGCCACTTGCGTCACTAATTCCTTAACGTTACACAAATAACGATTACTCCTTTGTATTCCTAACTAGAAGTCATTTATTAACTGGCGACCTCGGTCGACCTTCATTTTACTAAATCAGTTGTAACCTGACGGTGTGTCGCACCTTAATCACTCTTATTCCTCCAACGTGTTCCATCACTCTTGTCATCCTCAAACGGAGCAAATGTGACATTTGAGGAGGTTTCCATAAGCCAGTCCCATATGCTATCGGAGGGAACGTAGTATTTTTACAAACTGCGGTTCTCTGCCACCAACAATAATATGAAAGAGGATGATACATTGTACAGAACCTCAGGGAAACCCCTCAAAACAATGAAATATTTCGCCGTCTCTTGTTTTTTTTCACTGTCAATACATGATGCAAATTGTCCTTCTCCTTAAAAAGTGTCATAACACAGGAGAAAATGTTGACCGCCCTTGTCAGGGGTCTATCTACAGGGGATCACCTCATAGGAATCCAGTTTCTTGTCCGATGAAACGAAGTAAGTTTTCATAACGCAAGGATTTATTTGGACACTATGTGTAGCGTCACACTATGTGGCGCCCGTGTATAAACAGGAGGAAGAAAAAACCCATGTTCGTTTTGTCAGGTGTGTGTTGATCACCATATTACTGTACACAACCAGTCTAACTTACGGTGTCCACCAGCACGATCGGTTATCACAAATGGCTAACGAAGTGTTTTTGCTTCCAACTGTTCAGATGGTCAAATCTGGTTGTCGATTGGATGCCCACTACTCTGAAAACAGACAACAATTTGATCCTGTTCACTGTGGACCCGGACAGGCAGATCATCTCCAAATGGCACCACTTCAAAGGGGAAACCTGTCTTATTGAAGAGCTTCGCGTACTACGTACGCCGCCCAGGACTGCGGATACGGACGGAGAACGAGTTTTTCGACTGGAACTCATTCGAGCCGGTCAAGCTAAGGAGGTGAGAAATATATCACTTAGCTTTGAGTGAATTACTTCTCCAAACAGAAACAGAAATTTGTACAGTCTGTAAAGTACTAAAGAACAGACCTGGCAATTGATCCATTTAAAAGTACACGATCACTGTGAACCCACTTCTTGGGAATTGGGACACAAGTACGCAGTCACTCAGTCTTTAAGTGATGAGGTTACAAATAGCATCGACTATACTCTCGTAGAAATGTGACCGCTTTGTCGGGTTCTATAGTTATGCGTAATTGACTGTCTGAGCTAGCACAATAAAGTCAAAATGCAACAGCCTTTGATTTCATTGGGTCAAACACACGCGAGGTATAGAACAAAATATGCCATCATTCATGAAGAAGATGGAGGAAAATACGTTGCCGTAAACGGACTCAAATATCAGGGTTGAATTCGAAGGAAGACGTGTGATGTATACACCCAACACCTGGCAATAAATTCAAAACAGAGAACAAAGGTCGGTTCTCATTTGTGAACACCTCGACTCGAACGCGTACAGACCGTGGGCGGAAAATAGACGGGATCAGAACTCACCAACTGCGGTTGGACATTGAACACATGAATCAGTACATCAAGTCTTAATGAATAAGGTATCAACTGTTGGCAAAAGCAAACCTGCCTCTTTAAGTGAGGTGCATGGTTGTGTGTACGTGTCGTGCGATTCCAGTGTTGACTCAGGTATCCCTAGTGCGACTCATTCACACTAGTCCCTGCGTGGCACATGGGTATCTATCCTATTGATGCGACCTACCGATTGTCTAGTTAAAACAGGTTCTGTCGGTTGTTCTGTTAACACGAACATACAACTTATTGTCAATAGTTCTAGATCCACAGGTATTTTTGAATCTTGCCACTTGATTTGTACATCATGAAACGCTGGGATACATACTAGGCTGCTGAATAGTTAAACTCCGCGGGATTGTGAGCAATGTGCGAGGTGCCTTAATCTCTCATCACATCAGCTGGCTTTGGTAAACCTACTCTAACTGGAGTGCCTGCCATAGATTTAGCTTACTCTAATGAAAACCAGTGACAATATTATCATGTGTGTCTATTATGGTAGATAGCTGATTTTCTAATTCGGCGACTCGGAGAGATACATGTACGATGCACTTGTCGCAAGAGTTCGGTCCTCAAAAACTACACCTATCTTTAGTGAAACGGGGTATGGCATTTCTAAACGATTTCATACTTAACCCACTGATAGACCAGCTGCAATTTCTGAGAACATCTTCATAGATCTTTAATATTCAAAGTTGTAGGTTTCAAGTTTTCACTCAGTTGGATGACTGAAACAGAGTTTGATCATCTTAGTGAGCGATGTGAACTGAATAGAGTATGCTCGAAAATTAGAGTGCAGTCGTTGAACATAGACGTCATCAGTTAAATCGTCAGATGTCTTACGAACTGGGGAATACAACTGCAATATGGTTTGCTGATTCAAAGACAGCTGAGAGCAACTGAGAGGGCGGATGTTTTGGCGCATCACGCCTAGTACTTGTGAACGTCCTCTAGAAGAAAACGTCCATCCAAACAACTTCACAAATGCTTTAACTTCCCCGATGAACTGTGCCACAAACAACAGTTATAAGAGCATCCACAACCAGTTGCATGCTGTTCAGAAGGGCGTTTACGGAAGTAAGCAAAGCTGAAAATTATTCTCTGGTAAATCTTAGTATTGACATTGACAGTAGGATTGTAGATTTGAAACTTATATTCAGCCACCAACAATGTTAGACTATTCTAATGAATAAGACTAGATCATACTTCCATGTGGTTTATGATAAACGCTGCCATTCTGCCTTTCTGGGTCAATAGTCTAAGCTCCACTTATGCTTACCCTGCAATTGTTGAATTGAGAATCTCGAAACTCTGCTTGTGTTGCAAGTGATACTGCAGTTTTGAACTGGCTGTAATTAAGTACGTGCTAGGATCTACTGTCTTAAATGCTAGGATTCTTTTGTTCGCATTTCTGTGAGCTAGAATATCATTAGTCTCCAAGTCTTACAATGTTCACTTCTCATCTAGCGACATTTTCACAACTCAATGGACAGTTTTCTAGACAAAACGGTCCAACCGGATTTTGTGCAACTATTTTCTGGGTGCATTTTCTAAACCACCCTATAACCCATCCTTTAATCAAAATGAGAAAACCAAGAGGGCAAAATTGTGTACACAATCAAGACGCATGATCATCTGTATCCAAAGCTTGAGTACATAATATCACGGCATTGAATTAACATGAGTTATTACGTCCCGCTGAACACTATTCACGGGCGGGTGTGGATAAGCGCCTGGATATGACAACTGAGGTGTAGCTGTCGACACGACTGTCTCATGAAGAACTGGCAAGAACTGTGAAATCGTCTTGACAAGGATATACATTGCTGGTGAGGCCTAACATAAATGAAACTTGAGTCTGGTGTTATTATTTTCGAGAACGACCGACTAGTGTCCATAGAATTAGACAGGTGTGGTCAATTGTCAATGATATTCCACTTATACTGTTACTCCAGCTAACAGTCGGGAAAGCTTTGTAGTCACCTAAAACCATTCGCCGTCGGTTTGCGAAGGAGAGTGTTCCTTTGAATCACAGTACAGTACAAAACAAACCACTAAATTGCATAAGTCAAACAAATAGTCGAATGTAATCAGTGAGCTGTCTCGCCAAACTACATATTCATCTGTTTGTAATAATTGTGAGAAGACAAGCCGATCAGTAAATTTACATTCCTCCACATCTACTCTTACTTTCCTCTTTCAGGCCTTCCCAGAAACAACATTATTTATTGCTACAACTGAACACTTATTCCGCCTGCCGGTTGCCAGATGCGAACGATTAGGTCATCGATACGAATTCTGTGAAGCTCTACACGACCCTTACTGTAGTTGGAATAAACGACATAAACGATGTGAACCGTTGAACTTGACCACCACAGTCGATGATTCCATGATCCTGTTTGATTCGTGTCCAGGCTTACCTCATTCAGAACAACGGCTTCTCGTCCATGGCGGTTGGGGTTCTTGGAGTCCATGGTCGGCTTGCACAACATCGAACGATAAGACACAGCTTACTGGTTTCATAACAAACACAGCTGGTCAGATGCTAACAGCAAGTTTAGGTGATGTTCCGTCGCGTCCCCTTGAGATACGAGGTTGTGACTGTAGATATCGGTTCTGTTCATCACCCTACCCCTTTGGAAAAGATGCAAATCTGTGTACTGGAGGACCTCCGATTCAACTGGCCAACTGTTCGGTTGATGGTCACTGGACAGAATGGAGCTCTTGGTCGGCCTGTGAACCAGCCTGCGTGAGTTCAACTACACCCGACAAACATGAGAACAGTCTCTCCGTTCGCACGCGACAAAGATGGTGTTTAAACCCAGCAGTAGCAGGGAACGCTGGTAAACCGTGTGCAGGTCAGGCGAAAGAAACTGTTTCATGTCCGACACCTAAGACAATTTGTCCAGGTGAGTAGTCAAGACTAACTTTATATCACTGTAGGTGAAATTGAGCAATCATTTTGAATAGTTCATCGCCTGGCGAATAAATTCCCGGTATCTTTGCAAAGTGTCTGTATGATGATCCTCTTGATGCTTGATGGGGAGTTGTTCATTAGAAATAGTTTTTTTCCACTATTCGGCTGCCCGTATTATAAGACAGACGAAGGAAGATGTTAGATGGACATAGATCAAATAAACAAGAGTAAGAAACAAAGACGACTCCTAAAATGTTTCTTTCACTGATGGATGATGCAAGACCCATTCATTAATGTTTTTTGTGGTTTACTTTTGATTAGACAGACAGAGATCAAATGCCTATCGTAAATTGAAAGTCGGCCGGCTAACGCGAAATTACTAAGAAAAAGTAAGATCGATTAATCTGATACTCTGTTACAAACGAATAAATTTTAACAGCGGAGTTCGTAGACGAAATGGGACCAGGAAGATAACGGCTGCAAGTATGTAACAGAGTTCTGTTTGGTAGAACAAAGATGCGTTTGTCAGCGTTAAGTGGTTCTCGCTGGCTCTGGTTTCAAATGGATGTGGAATGTTAGGTCACGGGAGATGGAGGGTTTGTACGAATTGTTTTTGGGTACACAGGCAGGAGTTTTGAGGTCTGGCACTAATGGTCTGGGCCGTTGATAACAATCACACTCTGACAGCTCTGGAGCAGGCCTGATAAGCCTTATGGATAACTCTGACCGTTTCATCCGGATTTATTCGATTGCCAGTTTCAAGTAAGTGGGATCCGATCGCACAAAGAATGGGCTTTCTGGAACCGTTGCTAAGCCATTTCTGTAATGAGTTTGGATTGGAATGGTTTCTTGATTGAAGAAGGTTAAGCCACTCAGTGTTTACGCACAAGCTGTTACAGACGGAATAACGGCCAAACTGGTGTCAACCAATCACAGACGGCGATTAGCTACTGTTGAATGCTTATCTGTTTCAAACAACCGAGCTGCTAGATGTCAGTTTGTGGAAAACAGTAACAAGCTGGCCAATCAAGACGTGAGGACGCCTGATGCCCAATGACAGTCATGATCACCGTTGTTTCTCTATAAAAAGGTGCTGTTTTTCCAGTAAATTGGGTTTGATTAGTGCCGCTCAGATTCTTGTGCTGATTTCTTCCTCGATTGGGCAGCTCAGTATGTGACAGTTTCGGTAAGTGTTCATGAATCCTTCTTGTGGTTATCTCAACGTAACCGGTTCGAAAACAGCAGGTGTAACACTCCAATACAGTAACCAACACACCCTCCTCCAGTAAGGTATGATCCGTAACATTTCCGTGATTTTTTAACGACCTATTTGACTCGTTATAATTTCCACATATAACTCGCACTTGCCCCACGTAAATGTAAAAACTTGATGGGAATTACCAGAAACAGCTGTTTGTAAAATGGACTTCTTGTGAATTCCAAGGGGATCTAGGAAGAACAAGGGTAGCTTAAGAGTGTGTTCACATAAGGACTAGGCAATCTTTCGCCGCAACAGCAATGGTTACATTGGATATGTTATGAATACGTGTTTGAAATGAAATTCTTGCAACCACCGAAAAAGTTCACGTGGTCGGTGTCACGGCGAGCCACAAGGGTTTGTATTTAGAAAGTAAACCACACAGAGCCCCGTCCAGAACGCCCAAGTAGCCTTCTTCTGAGACACGAAAAACTCACTCGTTAATTCTAACTGTTTGTTCTTACAGTAATAAGGGCGTAGACGGTAATTTCCAGTTCACTTCTCATAATACGGTCAGAATCACACAGGTAACAAAATATAGTAGATTACCCAGCCGGGGGTGCGGGTGCTCCAACTCTAGGCGAGATACGCCGACGAGGCGGCAAGTTACGTCCAAAAGCCCACAGCCAGCGGGTTCGGGGACAGTATAGGCGACCGGATGAGCCATCGTTCAGCTGGATCGGACCAACGAACGAGACATGGCAGGCGAAAAACGCCCTGACAGAAGGCGTCGGACACACAAACCGGGCCGAAATGCACACGACGCGTGAGCGGAAACCGGTGGTGTTGTGAGCTGGAATTATGACTCATGAGTGCGAGTGCACCCGTAGCATGGTGATCGGCGTGTTGGACAATAAAGATTGCGCTTCATTGGACGCATTTTTCTGCAACAATACAGGTGTCTCTTCTACATTGAGCAGCTATTAGAAGCATGACTTTCAATTGTTAACGCTAGCAAGCACCTTCATTTCTGCGTCCGTCTTAGTCCCGTATGTGTTCATTCGGACTCAGAAATTCGTGTACTTCTCGTAAACTATCCCCAACATACTCTGCATGCAACGTCCGCACGTACTGTTCAAAATTTGTAATCTGTTAGGTTAGTGATGATAAGTGTAAGAGGTGTGTTAGCTCCACATAATGCAGTGGCATGTTAGGAACTATTGATCTATCTGTTCGCCTTAATTGTTCAGCATTGGTTGCCTGGAGAATGATCGTTAATTTGTACTTTTATTGATGTGTTGCGTGAAGGCCGTTTTCCGAGCTTCACTTACCGTTAGGTAGCATCGTCAGTGTAATTTTGCACGATGCTCAAACACGGTAGCGACTAAATTAATTACTACGTCCCAAGATAGGAAAAGGCAAATAGTGCATTGTTGTACACCACCAGTGAGTTTCAAACTGTTTTCACTCATCTGGTGAACCTGAGTAAAACGTCCGTATGTACAGAGAGAGAGAGAGAATGAAGAAAATAAAATCTGTTAATACACAAGGAAATCTTTAGCAGAGATCCGGAGATTTGGAATACTTCGAACTCCACACCACCCATTGTTGATCGCAGCCCTTCAATTCTGTTAGACCTTTCGGCTAGTCCACTGCGGGAAGAAGCAGTACACTCGAGGTTTCTTTTATTAGAGGTCACGAACAGTGCACCTCCTCGTCCGGAAGTGAGTTCGCACTCTGATTTTCACGCTCCTCAGGTTAGGGTGTTAGCCACACTGTCAATAACCTCACAATCGGCATAACTGAATGATCCCATCCAAACGATCAGCCACAGCCTTATGTGAATAGTGTTCAACTTGTTGGATCATTATGAGAGCAGAAGGAACAGAATCGCTACCTACACCCTAGTCGATGACATCGTGATCAGCTTTTCTCAGCTAATCTGAACTTTCTGGCTACATCGAATCATCTGAGCATGGTTTAAATTAGAATTGTGCAAATAACCGTTCTACAAATTTGTTAACGATCCTTCGTTCATCACAAAGATAACAGGGCGAATAATTGAACAGCAATCCTTCGTTTGCAGAAGTCCAGGCAATTAAAGCCTTGAGCACCCGTCGAGTTTGAGGGAGAAGATATTTATATAACTGTGATGTTTACTAAGTGTGATCAACTGGTCACTATCCTGTTTTTAGGGACGTGTACATGGACGATTCGTCAGGCCCCATTATGAGGAATGTCAATGACCCGGTACGCGTCTAGGGTGTGGTAGCGACGAACGAAGATGGATAAATTTTATTATACTTTAGGCGGCCACGGTTTTTAGAAGGTGCCTCGCTCTCCCCATGCAATCGTTGACTGACTCCAGACCGCATTTTACCCAGGATCCTTATTTGTGCCATCCAACTCCGATGCGGTCTTCTCCGCGCCAAGGTCCAGAGTTTTCGAAGTGACCGTGCTGTCAGCCCCAGAGTCTCCTTCATATTCTCCAATCGTGCCGGATCACCCACGACGTGCGCCGTGATCGGCATAACCAGGTGGCCAAGGACCTGGTGAAAAGGTCCATGCAATTCCACTTTTTTTGGTGAAAAGGTGAAGCGGTAACAGCAGTACTTGTGTGGAACTCTCAAGGTGTTAAGCGATAACAGCTGCAACAGTGCCGTTAGGCCGTGATATTTTCGACAAGGTAAAACAGGCCCAACTGTTCATGGTGTTGCATCTTTTGCCCGACTACTGGCAAGTATCGTTTGACTGGGAGAACAGTGAGAGTACTACCCTCATATTGGGCGAAAAACCGTGAAAATTCACGTGCATGTCGTTTGGCTTTTCCGGTGCACCGACCGCATTTCAAATTCTTGACGATATTATTGCTAAAACAGCCGAATAATATAACAGCATATAAATTATTGTGGTGTGTATCAACAGGGACTTGGAGTAAGCAGCACATGTAGATGCTACTCCGAAACTAACTCAACATTCCGGATATGGGAGTAACGTCGTCACGTCACAGCATCGATTGTATCACTGGGAGATAACACTGGACAGATCTTACCGGAGGAAGCACTACTGATTAAAAAGATGTGTTGGTTCGGAATTCCATAAAGAAGTCAAATTCGTCTTTGGGTTAGGTCAGCTACTACGGTTGGTTCTTCCACCATTTCAATCTATAATACTGCCACTGTGCGAACCCCTCGAAGGCAAAATCATTTGGGCGGACAAATACTAATGTGACGGGAAATATACAGGTACTGACACTGAGACTCCCAAATGTGAGAGAAATGATCATTGTAAGAAAGGATGCTAGTGACCGTGGCATTAGAATAGTACTAAAACAGAAGGATCAAACCTTTAAATAGACCTGCAGAAACATGCCATTTTAAGGACAGGAGTCCCTAGCCACTCATAACGAATTCTTGGAAAGTGGTGGCTTTGTCTACCAATTTAACAGTCTTACTTCGAGACAAACCGTAAGCTTTCCGAGTGGACAGGAATACGAATTATCACCATCATCAGAGACAGCAATAAGAAGCATACGAGGCACAAACTGACGCGACTAACACTGTACCCATGGAAATAGGAATTTATGGTCATCCTTATGGTTGGATCATTAATAATGTGTATAACCTGAGAAAATGGTTCCTCCAAACTACAGCTGTCCTTGGCAGAATTGGCGTCGTATCAATCACATAAAATGAAAACTCTATAGGCAGAGTTTATAATTCACGTAGAGAAAAAACAAATGGAGTGTAAGGAAGGTATTATAACAAAGTGCTACAATCCAATGGGTTTTTGACGATGTGAAAACTAGAGCTACGGCTGAAATGTTCCCATCACAGGAACTGCCAGGTACGAAACAGTATTTTAAACAATAAGATGAGAGCAAATGTAAGTTGGCTTGTGGAGTTGTTTCGCATTAATCTTGCACACATCCACGCAGAATACTTTTTGCACCCAGTGTTCATCAATTCTAGTTCTTAAGGTTAGTGTACCCATGGTATTCAACACGGCTGGCACCGTGATCCAAATTACCGTTTGACGAAACAGTCTCTTACCGAGGACCTGTTGTGTACGCTTCAAGGCCGCCTGTGTGCCCCACACTCGTGCCAAGGCTCGAAGTGTCTTCTGATTGGTCGTGGCTCCAAGATCCAACGCCTCACAAGTCCGTGCACTTTAAAATGACTCGAATGTTTCTAAATTGACAACACACTGTGCGCTTCTACTTAGTCACTACCGTTGTTATTGTCCGTAAGACATGTAACGGATGGGCCTCGAATACAGATACAACAGGACCGAAGCTGCTGAAAGGATCACCACGAACGATCTTTTTCACCTAGCTGAATTCACTGCATTTTATTTTCCAAACTTTCATGTTTGAACTCAAAATAATAAAACAGAGAGGTACAGTCCATCATATTATGAATTAGCCCGTTCGAATGTGTGGGAGAGAGGATTTCGGAGTTGACCTTGTGTGGCCGATGTGTTGCTGTTAGCGAAACCAAACAGGGGAAGCTGGAAATAAATGACTCCTGTAAAAATCCTGTGTGATATTTCAAAACGAACAACCTCAAATTTACTTCTAACTTCTTCTCGATTCGGACTTTATTTCACATGAATCTTTTTGTTTGTGTAGCCGAACAGCTCCCGAAACCAATCTGGTCTGAATGGTCCGCATGGTCCGACTGTTCTGCCGCATGCGGTGGTGGTCGACAGATCCGCTGGCGTCAATGCGGACGCAGAGAGCCCGGGTGGAGATTGCAATCACAAAATCAGGTCTCAATTAAAGGTATTTCAACGGTAAGGTTGGCGTCGGCCGATTCGGATAAAGTCATATGTCTGGGTAATGCTTATGAGGAAAGGCCGTGCAATGAAAACCAGTGTCCAGGTGAGTTATTCCGTTTCGATTTTGTTAGTGTTTATGATAAATGATTGATAACACCTGCCTGTTAGTCGCATTGTTTTCTATTTTCATGCAGCTGACCCGAAGCCCTGACTTTTCACAGGTGGGTCTCATCTAAAAACCTAAGAGGATTAGATGTTGGCTATCCAACCCTACTTCTAAACAGCACAGGGACTAAGCGCAGTGACTAAGTTAACTTGACACTTTTCACACCCACTAGGTGTTCACTGCTCTCATACACACTGGGTCACATGTGGTCTAGATACTCGGAACATGTTTAAACCTGTACAATGACATTCAACACACTCGGAACTCAATTCCTCTACCTGATCTCTGGATGATCTTCAGATGATCCAGACCAGCAGGAAAACTTAATTTATTTTATCAAAATGGTCGATGACATGATGGTTTTTGAAGTTCTTTAACACAGTTTTGTTACACTGGATAGCAAGTGCCAGTGCAAATTTCCGTCCAAAGATCGCATGAATAAGGTACACCAGAGATAGAGTAATTAGAATATAAGCTCATTCTCTGTGTTCTTGATTGGCCGTCGATCTGTAAAACATTTTTCCGTTGATATTATCCCGTATATGTGTGCATGTACTTACAACTGTAGAGTTAATCAAGGAGTTGATTGGAAAACGTTATATGATGTAAAGTTTGACGTTCTCCATGGACCTGTATAATCGCCATGGTTGACGCAGGCAGAGTGCTCGCTGATCTCAAGGCCCAGACTGGAATTCCCTCTTTGGGAGATGAACATCCTACATCACTAGTATGGGTGTTTAATTGGAGCCACTGTATGAAGTATGTAGTAGATTTAGCAAGGTGAAGCAAGTAGATTAAACTGACCTATTGTTTAAAGTCGCCATAGTGAATCAGGATGAATACACATTATCTTGGTACTTTGGATCCTGGGATGTCTTCGTATTCCTTATTATTTGACCCCACCGTCACAGCAGAATGTTGTTTTTCTTAACCAAACAAGATCCGTAGGTTACGACCGTTTTTGTGAGATATTTTATGAACACGACAGTTCAGCGTGAGGTTCCCTTGTTCGTTTACATTGGTAGCCTGCCGTCGCAAATAAGCACAGTCTGATTACATACTCGATGAATTATGTCACAGATCAGGACAGAATAATTCTAACATAACGCTGTATACTTGGGTATCATGTTCAAAATTTCAAAAACCACTCTTGAAACCCAATTTTTATTTCATACACGTACGCGTGCACTTCAGTGACCAAAGTCACCTCTTCCTGGACGGCGTGGTATGTGACCGATGGCGATTTGAAAAGTGGTACAACGGAACGACGGTATCGAGTTGAATGTGTTGCTACTGTGCCTGAGGTGGATAAACTGCAGGCCGGCACACAGATACAAACCGGCGAGTGTATGACTGAAAAGACTAGCGGAGAGGTAACATGTCAGACGTCCGGTGAGTCATTCATAATTCGACCATAGCTTTACCCTGTGATGAAATGTCATCCGTGGAATATCAATCAACCGCTTGAATATAATCAGTGATTTGTACTTCACTCAGAGGTCTCAATCATAGGACTAGTGAGTAAAAGCAACAGAACAATCTTTATGTGAATTAGTTGGATCGATCAAACACCACGGTGTAACGATGATAGTTATCCATGTTAGCGCGAGAAGTCTAGCGTGTGAGAAGTTCAGTGTGAGTGTTAGTTGACAAGCCGGCCTCAGAAGCACGTTGGTCGGGCTTTAACCACAGCTTGGGCGGAGTTCGAGTTTGATGCTTCCTTTTAAAATTTAACCGTAAAAATGTTCATCCGCACACAACTTCAGGGTTGTATGGCGAGTTTCGGGGGAAAATATTCCGTCATCTAATCAACCTGAATGATTCATAAAGTCCAGATCCAAACTAGGACTTAAACCAATAACCATTCACTCCCACATCTCCTACCACCCTAATTATAATAGTTAGCAGAGAACAGTTCATATGCTCCCAGAGTATATCACACGAGTCAATGAGTGACGTAAATTTTGGGGAATTACCTATGTACTGTCAGGACTCGAATAGCGTGGAACTTGTTAATCACATAAGTGTTACACTAACCTTTGCTGGCAGTCGCAATCACCAGTCAGTGGACTGTCTTTTATATTCGGATAAAGGTTTCAGCCAGCTTCATTCAAACAGATTCAAGCCTCACTCTGGTCCCAACTCGTCCGTAGCGTGTACACATGACCGTGACTCACGTTCACATGGCATAACCCTGCTGAACACCGCGCCATTGATCATACATCACGCACGACAGAACAATCACACCTACATTTCTAGCCGAATTCATCTGTGAGGGAGATTGTTGTTGCATCGTAGTGCCGAAAGGAGCTGCAGCTGTTGTCCGTCCCAGGATAAGGACTATCTAGTCAAGCTCGATCTCAGTAGTACTGTACATTGTTGATGTGTTCTGATAAGAATGGAAATGTTCTCTAGTGTTCTGTTTCCAAATAGATCAAAAGGTTTATGTGCATTTGAAAGCTGCTGTCAAATGTGAGTACTGTTCGGTGGACATCAATGAGATCCACGCAAGTTCACCAACAAACAGTGGATGTCTTCTGTGACATCTTCATGTAATGATGAGTATTCAGTGTATTTCAGCCTCTTCATGGACTCTTCTGATCATTCTGAGTCGAATAGCAGACAGGTTGTTGTGAACCGAGAATGCGGGCGGCACAAAGGTGATTTGCTCGGGGAAACCAGTACACGGGCAACACGTCTTAACAGTTCTAAGAACAAAAACACACATTCGCATACAACACTGATCTGAGGATGTTCCGGTCGCTTTGGTCGCCAAGTCTCAGTTTCCGTATATAGCAAAAGCCATTCCATGTAATGCTACCCTCCAATGATCTTTCCCGTATCTCTCCCGTATTTGTCCGGCGGTCAGTTTGATCCATGCTGTCGCCTAGTTAATGAGTAATGGTGGTGCAAAAATTGTTCCAGTCGTAACAAAATGTGTTCAGGGTCTCATCGTTCTCTCAACGATCTGCATGTCGGCCTCCGTGTTGTTGACACACATGGTGTGCATTCTCTTCTGATCAGAGTGTCATACCATTTCACACCATTTTCGTGAACTCGATGGTGATTCTCCTCATCCTTTATCAAATATACTAGGCCACGACGTTCACCTGCTACAGAGGGTCCCTCCACTTTGCCAAGAACTTCCTAGATACTGGTCCTGTGGCCCCCAAGCTCATTGGAAACTTCTTGTGTTTTTCAAGTTTTGGTTAGCGAGGTGGACAGATAATGAAGTCGTTCACCAAGGGGTTGGCCACTATAGATGGAGTTCGTCTCCAGGGCTGGGGCTCTCGCGACTCACAGAGTCGGTGGCTGGAGACTCTAAGTGAGATGGCGGCTAATCAAGCTCAGTGACGTGAATTTTGTCGTTGTTTGTCCGAGTTGTCAGTGAGGTGAGTGCATTTAATGACATGGGGCAGTGAAAGCCGTAAGGAAGCTGTCTCGCTGATGACGCCTTACTCTCACTTGCAGCTCGGTTGTGTTGTTGCAAGGTGTAGGTACCTTGATGTTGAACGTTTGAATATGGGACGTAGTCATTTTCAGTAGTTAGGTCCCTTCCCGTCCCCTTCTTT